>NW_021011479.1:4871584-5292289 GCF_003987935.1 Bombyx mandarina
TCAAATTATGCACTCCAGAAGGATATACATATAATTCAATAATTTATTCCGGAAAAGGTGAAAATGGTACTGAAAAAAATCATAGTAAAGCCACCGTACTGAAACTAATTCAAGGACTGGAAAACAAATGCCGTGTAGTAATTGCTGATAATTTTTATTCTTCAATAGAATTGGCTGAACAACTTATCTCTCAAAATAAACTCCGTTTATTCGTAACCCTAAGAATCAAATTCGAGGGCTACCTAAGAATATAGTGTCACTTAAATTGAAAAAGGGTGAAATCAGAGGATCTATGAACAAAAATGGCGTTAAAGTTATGAAATGGGTTGACAAAAGGCAACTTACGATGCTATCTACTCTCAAAGAGGACAAAGATGAGCTTGTCAATACAGGCAGAAAAAATAGGAAGACATACGAAGATATAAAAAAGCCTACATGTGTCTTAACATATAATAACAAAAAAAAAGGTGTTGACTTCATCGACCAAATGTCTGCATATTATTTTACATTAAAAAGAGGGCTCAAATGGTTCAGAAAAGTGGGTATGGAATATTTGTTTGGCATGGCGTTGGTAAACGCTTGGATTATATACAACATGAAAAATGAGAAGAAGGTTTCAAAGAAAGAATTTACAGAAGCATTAATACAATCAATTACTGGAAAAAATATATGCCCTGATAGTAAGTATAACGACGTGCAACATAACTGTAACCATCTTTAGACCTATGTTGAAGGTGATTCCTTCTGTTTCGTGTTGACGACGTTCTACCTCTGCAACAGGTAACTATTGTCATTATTTTTTACACATTACGAGTGCTTAGGTGGCTGTGCATGGTCTTCGAGCATGAGCTTTGGTTTGACTCCGTTTATTTTTCTGCGAGCAATGTATGGCGTTTATTGCACTACTCCTTGTATTAAGGTATGTTATGACACTCTATTTACTTACTCAATAACACATGAGTTGTTGTTTCGGGTCAGAAGGCTGCATTTAACATGAAAATAACGCTTCAAGTCTACTATATAAGGCCCTGTATTATATGTACATATTTTGTTTTCACAAGCTTAACAAATAGAGTGGTCTGAAAATTGCAGAAAACAAAGTTGTATCACCTTATCTTGTAGCATGTTGTGTTTAATTTTACCCATCAAAGTGTGCACTTTGACAACGCATGGTGATGAGATTTGACTATTTCAAGACCTATGTTAACTTTTTCATTTTATTTGAGAATCTATTTAATACACAGAGAGCCCTGTAGTCAAATTCATAAGGTAAATGAATCACAGAATTTAAAAAATCATTTCAGGAAATCAAGTAACACCTACAGCCGATCATATCCTTGAGATGAGCGGTAAACGGCGAAATTGTGTAGGGTGCTATGAAAAACTGCGGGAAACCATGAAGAGTTCCGAGGTGAAAAGGAAAGTAAAAAAAATTAAAACATACTGCAGAATGTGCAAGCAAAATCTTTGTGCGAAATGTTTTAAAGACAGCCATTAATAAATAATTAAATAAACAATTTTTATTTCTTTACTTTAATTCTGTTTTATTTTCGATATCCCCTTATTTTTGTCTTTCCCATCACTACTAAAAATACTTTCTAGTGCGGTTCTGGTCGATATCGACCCGCCACTTTCCCTGGTTTATTTCTCATTTTCTGTTCGGCAGATCCCGGGGCGAATCAAATCTAAAGAAGTTGGGTTTAAGGTTTTTCCAACAGTCCAAAAACTGTTCACCTACATTATGTTTTTGCAAAGTTATAGCAATTTAATCTAACCTTGTGCTGACGTGTCGAAAAAGACCTACCACGCACTGGCGGAAAAATCATTGGGGGCACAATTTGGCCCGCCGCCGCACCAGACAAAGGTTTAAGATTTTACTTGCCGCAGCGAACGTGTTAGAATCAATTTAATTTCAAGTTTGAACAAGCAAAGAACACACAAAGAAGTCATAAAACTGTAAAAAAGAATTAGCAGATTTGTTCCCCTGTAATCTGTATTGAATATCTTGTAATGGGACGTACAGATCGGGTCCCTGAACGATTTGCAAACATATTGGTGTTCCGACGAAAATAATTCCGACCTTACTGACTCACAAATGAATTGAGAATGGTGCTCAGTACACAGTGTATATTTAAGACGGCTACAGCGATCATGCCCTACGCCAGGAATATAAAAATAAGTTATTTTTTATTGCTTAGATGGGTGGACGAGCTCACAGCCCACCTGATGTTAAGTGGTTACTGGAACTCATAGACATCCACGACGTAAATGCGCCACCCACCTTGAGATATAAGTTCTAAGGTCTCAAGTATAGTTACAACGGCTGCCCCACCCTTCAAACCGAAACGCATTACTGCTTCACGGCAGAAACAGGTAAGGTGGTGGTACCTACCCGCGCGGACTCACAAGAGTTCCTACCACCAGTAAAAGATTGGTAGTATAAGGTAGGTAGTATAAGATTGTGTGGTGACCTAAAATCGCACCAGCTCTTCCCGTGGCTATTGGATTAAACGACTAGGTGATTCACGGCAGTACGGGCAGAAGATTCCACTGGGAATTACAACAGTGTGCTAAGTGAGAGTTTTTTAACGTTCTCGATAGCGTAAAAGTTAATTCAAATTTGTATGGAGTTGGAATGTTTGCCTATGTTTGCCGCTAGGGGCGCTGTTCCACCTGAATACAAACTTGAGTTAACTTTTACGCTATCGAGAACGTTATAAAACTCGCACTGAAGACATAAAATACTGTCATCAAATTTATTGTTTATAGGGTGCTCGCTCGGACATGACGCGATCACTCATTCCGATTCGAGTCATGGGACAGGCCTAATTAAAATATTTCAAACTTGGAACTTAAGTCTCAGAGGGTAGTAGTAGTAAAGCGGTGTAGTGAAAGAAGAATATAGAAGTATAGATAACTTTTATATTTTATACGTAGTTCAATCTCGGAAGACTACTTATCACCGTCAAAGCGGAAGGAAAGAAGCCCAGGGGGCGTAGTCCCATGCGCTGGTCAAATCAGATTAAAACGACATTGGACTCCAGAGTCAATGTCGCTATCTACATACAGCGCGGAGGACAGGAAGGAATGGAGGAACATAGTCCTAACAAAATGCTCCGTAAAGGTCACGACCCTCAGCACTGCGGAAAATGGTCGCACAGAGGAGTTCAATGAGAGTTTTACGTTTTCTAATATCACTGATAGCTGTGGTCAGATTTGTCGCGAGCCTAACTTTGACTACAAAAAAAAATTAAATTCCTCGTGTTTCGTCTAAACTATAAAGTGGATGTTAGTGAATTTTCTAAAAGAATTTATTTCATTACCGTAATTTCATTACACACTACTGGTGGCAGGACCTCTTCTGAGTCCGCACGGGTAGGTACCACCGCCCTGCCTATTTCTGCCGAGAAGCAGTAATGCGTTTCGGTTTGAAGGGCGGGGCAGCTGTCGTAACTATACTTGAGACCTTAGAACTTATATCTCGAGGTGGATGGCGCATTTACGTCGTAGATGTCTATGGGCTCCAGTAACCACTTAACACCAGGTGGGCTGTAAGCTCGTCCATCCATCTAAGGAATAAAAAAAAAACACTGCCATGAATTGTATGAAATCGTTACGATATCGGTGACGATTTGCGCACGACTTTTCCTTTTAACGTATTAGAAGTCGTGTAATTCGGTTACTCGTCTTTCCTTATTCTGTATCGTGAGGGTTAAACAAAATCAATTCTACCGTATCGGAGAACGGGACGACCTTTTACCAAATAAAATCCCTTTTAGTACGAAATCTCTAAACAGTTAAGTTAGTTATCGCGAAATATAGAAAATGGGATGTTTCTTCTGTAGGTATCTTTTTTAATTTTTTATTTATTTATTTAAGGTCGCTTTTTAACATCTAGGGTCATTAACGACCACAGCTTACAGTATCATTTTAAGTTACATTGACTTCAACATCATACTAAATTATACAAACCAATGATCTTTAAAAAACTAAGGGTCTTATACCCATCTTGAGTCAGACAGTCTGTTAAATTATCAGGGAGTTTACAAAATTGTCTTTCTATGTCATATGCTTTACATTCAACTAACAAGTGTACCACAGTTTGATCCAAACCACACTTACATTTGTTTTTATCTGTTTTGGTAATAAGATGTATGTGAGTTAAATTTGTGTGTCCAATCCACAATCTTGTAAGAACCACTTGGTCTTTTCTTTGTTTTGTATTTGAACCGAAAAACAATGTCTTCTATCTTTAATTTAGTTAATTTTTAACTAAAACAACCTTTTTATTGTGGACCAAAGCTGGTGGTAGGACGTCTTGTGAGTCCGCACGGGTAGGCACCACCACCTCGCCTATTCTTGTCGTGAAGCAGTAATGCGTTTCGGTTCGAAGGGTGGGGCAGCCATTGTACTTTAAAAACTGAGACATTAGAACTCATATCTCAATATCAAATTACATGACTTGAAGACATTTAATTATCATGTATTAGTTTTTGCGATTTCTTCTTTTTTTTAAAGGAAAATAAATAAAACCTAGTCTGTTCTAGCCTGTTTGAAATTGAACCCTTTTGTATAGATCCATACTATTCATGGTAAAAAAAAACGAGTCATGAAACACGAACATGAATGATGTCTTTTTGTTGTCATTAACTTTGTAAAGTCCATTTTCAGTTTCAATTCCTATAACAAAAAAATCGATTTTACAATTAAAAATCAAATCTAAATAGTTCATTAACACAAAAATTAACCAAATAGTACAATTACGATTTCAATTACCTTTTGTGGACGTTAGTTAGGACGTGGCATAGTGATGTTCAAGTAACAAGCGAATTTAATTTGTCACCGGATGTCCGGGAGCGTTAGTGTCCCACTAATGAAGTGTCTGAATGAGAAGAGATTAATTGCCAATAAGCCGGTTGCCATTATTGCCAGATACAAATTTGATAGGTGGTGACTGACTAAGAGTGCATTATAATGGAGAGGATTATTGAGTTTACTGAAATGCTTGCAAAATTATAATTTGCGACATCTACAACGTAAGCGCGCCACACACCTTGAGATATAAGTTCTAAGGTCTCAGTATAGTTACAACGGCTGCCCCACCCTTCAAACCGAAACGCATTACTGCTTCACGGCAGAAATAGGCGGGGCGATGGTACCTACCCGTGCGGACTCAGAAGAGGTCCTACCACCAGTAAGTCTATGGGATTCAGTAACCACTTAACACCAGGTGGGTTGTGAGCTCGTCCACCCATCTAAGCAATAAAAATAAAATAAAAATAAAATGCTTTATATAATGTAACAATTTAAATCGATTAATAAAGCTCTGAGACGAAAGCTGAAATAAAATGCTTTATTACAGCGAAGCCTGAATCCCTCTAAAACCCAAACCCATCCTTTTGTATATATAGCGAGCTATAGGAATTTGTATGATCGACATGGACGAATCGTGAAACAATATTGTTCAAAAACTTTTTAACTAACACGAAAAATGGAAAACTAACTTTTTTGAACTAATAAAAACTTCAGAAAAGGCAAGAGAAAAAAGAATTACCTTTGTTATTCATGAAAATGGAATAAAATTCCCTTTACGGTTGTAAATCAAGTATTCAAGATGTTTAATTACCCATGGCGCGATGTGAGGTGTGGAGCCAGTGTAAGCGGCTTATGAAAAAAACCAACAATTTTAACAATTTAAATTCAGTAAATTCAAGACAAAAAAATTCATTTTAGTTCTCTGGAGTTTCGAGTTTATGTCGTAAAGTGCTATTAATGGATTAAAGCATGATAATTCTTTTATGTAACGTTAAAATATTCGGGTATTTGAAAAAAAAAAAAAAAATTTATGAATAATGTCAAGATGAACGCTAAACAATGGTAGGCAGCGGCTTGGCTCTGTCCCTGGTATTGCTGACGTCCATGGCGACGGTGACCACTTACCATCAGGTGAGCCGTATGCTCGTATGCCTACAATGGCAATAAAAAAACAATGTTTGGAGCAAGCACAAGTAGAAATTGCCTATTACTGCCGGAATGCAAAGCACAAAGCAATGATGAGTCTGGATCACAACGACTCACCATGACCTTGTCCGAAGGTGTCTAAAGCTGCGAAGCTTAGGAAATCTACGGTAAATGAATGAAATGGAATGAATGAAGATTTACTGGCCTCTTGTGAGTCCGCACGGGTAAGTACCACCATCCCGCTTATTTCTGTCGTGAAGCAATAATGCGTTTCGGTTTGAAGGGTGGGGCAGCCGTTGTAACTATACTGAGACCTTAGAACTCATATCTCAAGGTGGGTAGTGGTATTTACGTTGTAGATGTCTATGGACTCCGGTAACCACCAGATACCAAGTCGGCTGTGATATCGTCCACTCATCTAACCAATAAAAAAAAAGATAAAAGTTGCTGAATGTTTAAATTTATTTGTGAAAACTTCGATAGGTACTTTAAAAAACACTAAAAGTCTATTAAAAGGTGAAACTATGGCATCAAAGCCCTAGGCTGAAAATTCCTTTGGCAATGTTCACTTCTCAAGTTGAAAGAAACCTATTAAGCTCCCGGTGGCTTCTTTGTCTAGCTGAAAGCGTCGTGAATGCACGACCCAGCTTCTTTACCTAAGAACTGCTCAACTTGTACGTATTCAGGAAAAGTTTTTGCTTGAGAAATGTGTTAGGTTTCGGAGTAGTTCTTGAGCGAATGAAAATTTAAATTTATTTCGATTACGAGTAAGATTTGTTTTGAAGCAGAATCCTTGCTTGTCGACTGTACTAGATAGCTGTGGTCTTTCCAGATTTCTAATGTGAATATTTTTTTTATTTAAATATTAATAGTTTCTGAGATTATTTAAAAACAACAACGTATTTTTTGAGAAGCCCACTGAGAAGATCCGGCGAGAAACTCAGTGGGCTGTGTCTGAGGGTTGATTATATCTCACGACGACTTTCTGTTACAAACGACCAATTGCTTGGTATTGGGTTCAATGGCCGTTGTCGTGTGCCGAAATATCTAAAACAACTTGAGTAATAGAATTTAAGCGTAGAATAGGTTTTGAGTTTCATCCTCACATCTCAACTCAACGAACTATAGTTTATGAAAACTTCGAAACTGGTCGCTTCAAAATGCCATTTAGCTCACTCTCAACACTTAAGTTACTTAACGAAGACTAAGTTTCAAGTTAGCAAACCACAGCCGAGACTCAATATAGTATAGTAGCGTTGGTAGGGTTTAGGTTACAGAGTTAATAATTTGTGACTTAGACGTTCGGATGAGAAAAGGGAGAATGTTTTTCTTAGATTGTTTTTTAAATCAGTTTAGTGGGAAACATTGATGAATTGATTGATTTAAAATATTGTTTGGTTGATTAATATGTTTTACATATAAAATTTATAAATTAGAATAGTTAAAAGAATGTTGTCGGCGAATAAATGCCATTTCGGCCAGCTTAAAAATTTCTGTTCCAAAATTTTGTCACGAAATATCCAAATTTTCCTTTATGAAGCTTTACCGATACCGATACTAACTTATGACTCAAATGCTTGAGTACTGAGGAATATAATGTACATAAGAACAATATATACGACATCTCTCTATATATATAAAAATGAATTACTGTTCGTTTGTCTTGCTAAAACTCGAGAACGGCTGGACCGATTTGGCTAATTTTGGTTTTGAATTATTGGTAAAAGTCCACAGAAGGTTTAAAAAGGTAGATAAATATAAAAATGCTCGGAATTAAAGAAAAATAACAATTTTGTTTTTCCTTTGATGTACCCCCCGTCGGACAGATTCCTTTTGTTCGTTTTAAGTTTATTTGATACAAAAGTTTAGGTCTTTTATTAATCGATTGAGGCACTACGAAGTCTGCCGGGTTAGCTAGTACATATATAAAAGTAGAAGTGACGTATATGCTCTCTATAGACTCCGATTTCAATTAAAATTCCAGGAAATCTTCAAATTGACCTATCGGGTAATTCTTTGAAGTTTGGTAGTGAGCGGATCAAAGATCGGACAGCAAAGTGGGTTGAGTTTGACTAGTATTTTTAAAATTAGAGACCTCAAAACAAATGTTGATACTAGCAAATCGCAAATATGTTTCTCAGTCACTGAGTTTTTTTTTTAATATTTTTTTTTCTGTGTCTATAGGGATTTATGTATTTTGTATATTTAAAATACGATTGACTTGTCATGACCCAAAAAATACAAGTACAAAGTCTGTAGTGCTTATACAACGCGCACAGATATACGCAATAAGCAGAGTAGAAACCCAAAGACAACGAAGACATATCGCAGCGTTCTAAGAATATAGGAGGGTAAACTAAATATTCCTCTCGTGCGTGCAAGGAAAAGTTTTGGCACGCAACTTATTTGTGAAACTGATGAATCTTTCTTTTGTCGTGGACGGTATTAATACTAAAAATAATAGTTTAAAAAAACTAACAAAATACGCTTTTATAGAAAATCCACTAAAAAATAAAAAATAAATTTGAATTAAAAATAGTGTAAGAAAGGATGATTTTATTGTAAAAAAGCGTGCTTTTCAGGGGGTGCTTTTCAGGATATTATCAAAATAGCCCTTCTACTCATATCTGTTCATAAAATATTTATAACTACTGATACCATGCACTCCACGCTTTTTTTACAATAAAATCATTTTTTCTTACATTATTTTTAATTAAAATTATTTAATAATTTTTTTTTTCTTTTTTTAAGTTGGATTTTTTATAAAAGCGTATTTTGATAGCTTTTTTAAACTATTATTTATTTTTAATTTTTTTGTTGGATTTCAATTTTTTAAATTTTTTTTAAATATTGAATTGTCATCGGTCCTTAGTAAGTATACCAAATTTCGAGTTAATCCGACGTTTTGAAGGGGGTCAAAATCATGTTCAAAGATTCCATTACATACTAACATACATACGTCTGAAGCTAATCAAAGCGTATAAAATAAAAATAAAGCGTATAAAAGATTATAAAAGATCCAAAATCTTCGCCTGCTCATCAACTCTAAGCTAATTTAAGACCGTGGTCATTTATGACTTATAGTGCCTTCTAAAACAATATTGGTTAAATCATAAATTCTTGCTATATTCTTACACAATATTCTCATTGTACTATTTTGTAATATCTCAACTAGCAAGTGATACGAATATGCTATTTTGAAACATAGCAGAGAAACAGAACCTTCTATTCACAAACCGCAACTTCAATAATTAATGTCAGGATAAACTTGGTACAGAGCTTACAGCTAAAGCTCGTCCGTAGTTGTTTCTCTGTATTTCGATAGGTAAAGGTTTGGTTCGTGTTTCAGCGAGAATATACTGCCTTAATTATGTAGCCTATAATCTCTATTGTTCTTGGATTCAAGATCGAACAGTTTTGGAAATAATTTTAATAGTACCCTTACTAGTGTGGGCTTTTGGACTATGTGAATAGAAAATATAGTGTCGGTTCGAAATTATGCTGCACACAGTAACAGTGCTATATATTTTTGATCAGTGCTCAGTGATGCTGACCTTTTTCTTCTAGTAAGATTGTAATTTCGTTATGTACTGACTGGGTAAAATAGGTCACGCTTTGCTATGCTTCGCTTTGCATTTAATTACTTGATAATGAGTAATAATATATTACAATACGAATACTACTCCTCTACAATAACATACTTCTTTCTGAATCCGATTATATCCAAATATATTGTAGTTGTATCGATTTAAAATAATTTATAAATTTTGATCGTTGTCGTAATTTATTTACGTAGTATTTTAACTTTATAAATTTGAGTTCAATTGTAAAATTGCAGATGATTTGAATGCTAAAGAAGATATTTTTTGGTGGTATTTTGAGCTTGCAAGGCCAATGACCACTACATAATAATGCTGTCAAGTTTTAAGGGTAACTAATGCTTATTCAAATGCAGAGGGAGACAACATTTATGCTGTGGTCTGGTAGCCGAAAAACCTACGAAGTTGTAATCATAGCGTTACGTGCTAAGTCTAGAAGCTGCGATATGTAAACTATGCACATCATCTTAGGCCTTACAGCCCAGGTTGGGCCTTGGCCTGGTCCAGTATAGCTCTCCAGATTGCTCTGTTCAGGACTTTCTCCTTGCAGTTCTTGACACCGTTATCTTTGATGGGGGAAAGATCTTTCAGCCCACCTACGGTTGATTTAAAACGACTTTGGATGCGAAGGCACCATGACCTCAATGTTGCCAACGCCGGATAAGCATGACGGTGGAATCTACACGAATGAGCTCCGAACCAATAGAATATACCATCAATATATTCTAGTATAGTCTAGTATTTACTGATGGTAGGACATCTTGTGAATCCGCACGGGTACCATACCACCAGTACCAGTAATGCATTTCGGTTTGAAAAGTGGGACAGCCGTTGTACTGTTAAAACTGAGACGTTACAACTCATGTCTCGAGGATGGCGGCATTTACGTTGTAGATGTCTATGGGTTCCGGCTACCACTTAACACCAGGTGGGCTATGAGTTCGTCAACACATATAAGCTATAAAAAAAATTTAATGCAATTGAAAACTGATTAGTGTTCACTTAAGCAAAATCGCTGGTACTGCGACCCGACACTAAGCTGACAATATCAGACACTCGTACACCTTTATCTCAGAATCGTATTGTCACTCAGAGCACCTTATCGTGTCGTAATTGAGCTTTTACTGTAGCTTTTGTGAAAAAGGAGCTTTTTCTTCATTCTAATTGTTAGTCAATATTTTCCGAAGTCTTGAGAGTTTGTCAGTTGTTCGCAGAGTTTAGAAAAGTTTATTATCATAATTTTATCGTTCGGTTGGATTATGAAATGCTGTCTTAAGCAGGATTAAGCTGAAGACCGGTCTTGGTTTGCAAATTACTTGGTCTTGTAGAAATGAGAATTTCGGGTTCTGTACAAAGGTAGGTACCGGAATATCAATGCCTTGAGCTTGTTTGAGATTTAAGGCTTTTAAAATACCATGCTATCAAACTAGTTTATAACTTGTTATACGAACATAAATATATGTGTTTTAGTGTATGCGTTATAAACTGTTTTTGAGACAATATTATAAGCTTGTAAACATGTATGTAACGGATTTTTTTATTCTAACTTAAAGTCGATCGATTGATTAGCGAATTTATACACGGATCAAGGACCGACGATTGAACAATAATTAAATTCTTTTGGCCTAATATTACGACCAGGATCACCAGTAACTTACTTTATAGTTCGACTTGATGTATAAGGGTATTCCTGCGATTCACTCATTAGGTTTGAAGGGTGGTTCATCTCAGTCGCATGCACTCTTGGCAGTGGTCGTGATCATCATTTCGGGTAGTGGTGCGCTTCAACAGACGTCGCCATTCCTCGCGTACCGCGGTCTTTCTTGTGCACCCGTAAACGGGACCATTTAAAGCTGCCTTTATTTGGTCGGTCCAAGGTACAGCCTTAAAAATACATTTTTTTATTGCTTAGATACCCATCTGAGCTCACAGCCCACCTGGTGTTAATTGGTTACCGGACAGGAGACGTCTTTGGCCTAATAGAGACAGAGACCTAAAGTCTTTGTTTCAAACTGCCAACTATGGGTAATGGTATTTTGTACATTATATATCAAATCTACATACGAGAGGCTAGCACACAGCCTCTGTTCTTCTAATTTCTATTTACATGTGTAAGTTTAAAATTCGTAATGTTTACCCCATCAAAGCCTTTTCAAAGAAAGTTCAAACGTGGTAATCCATTTAAGTAATTTGAGTGGTGTCTCGTAACTACACTGAACTTATTACTCGTGTTCTTTGCGACGCCCGCCGCGCCGAGAGCTAGATTTTACTCAGATCACTGCGTCTTAGTCTTTCACGTCTGAGCAAATTCAAGGTAAAAGTCACGGGAGCCGATGATACCTGGCACGAAAGGATAAATAGTTATCTGAAATAAAAAAAAAACCTTTATTGATGCTTTTGTATTGCACGCGATGGAATGCAATTAGCATCGGGTAGCGCACCGTAGTTTTATATTGCTGATTCGTCACAGGTAACTAAACGGGCAATTTTTTTTTTAATTGCTTACATGGGTGGATGAGCTCACATCCCACCTGGTGTTAAGTGGTTACTGGAGCCCATAGAAATCTACGACGTCAATGCGCCACCCACCTTGAGATGTAAGTTCTAAGGTCTCAAGTATAGTTAGAACGGCTGCCCCACCCTTCAAACCGAAACGCATTACTGCTTCACGGCAGCAATAGGCAGGTTGGTGGTACCTACCCGTGCGGACTCACAAGAGGTTCTACCACGATAATTTCGAGTACGTTTATGTTGAATTTTGTGATTCTTCTGTGAATTGTATTATCTGTAAATTCCTCACTGAACACTTTTTAAGCAGCCGCGCTGTTTGATTTACGATTGTATCTGATAGTTGATGCTGTCAGCAGTTCAGTTTGTATCATTATTTCTAAAGTAGCAATATTTGTACCAGATTGTTTTAAACTTTCGCTGCTGTTTATTTAACAATGATTTTAACTTTTAATGAGTTTCCGATATCTTAATGCTGTTCCGAGCACCATTACGAATAGACTGACTCTTTCTAAAGGATAGACAAATTCTCCTTATTCTAATATCTTTCTAGAAAAAGGGTAGACATTTTTTTCTTCTCCTAACATCTTACCTGCAGTCTTAAAACGGCCCTGATCATGTCGCTTCGGCTGAAACATAAGAAACTCATTAAAAGTGAAAATCGTGGTAGGAGCCGCTAAATAATAATGTTTATGACTTGCGTCTGGCTATTTCTGTTACTTGAGTTTTAGATTTTGTTTAATGGTTAGCGCGACGCATCAGTCATAATTATGAGCATTTTAAATCTAAATATTAATACGTGAAGCAAAAACTTTTTACCCCTTTTTACGAAAATTGCGCCGACGGAGGAGTATAAACTTTCACATACTTATAGAGAAGGAGTGTAGAAAGCTAATATTTAAAAAAAACATTAAATCAATAAATAAATAAAACATTACACATATTACCATGTATTTGACACAACACATGCATATAAATATACTCTTTGTTTATTGTCGATTGTCAAACTTTTATTATTGCTTAAAGTATATTGTGGTCAAATTGAGAATATATTAATGTTGTTTGTATTTAATATTAATTAACTTTAGTGTAGTTTTGGCGAAATCTGTGATTATATTAAAAAATTATAATAGTGTTTGACAATAAATCCATAATAATGTTTAAACATAAAATTTCAATTAATTATAGTAGAATTTCAACAACTGCGGGACCACTAGTTTTAATTAATATTAAAACGCAAAATTCATAATTATGAAAACACAATATTTAAAAAAAAAAAGACTAAATAAATTGTTCTTTTTTTAATATGATTTATTTAATATTTGATTATCTTATATTCGTTCTCCAGTTAGCTTTTTAATTACTGTAGTTAATTATAACCAGCCGAGCTCGCAGTCTCGTGTTATTTTGATTACAGAAGTTTGTAGACACAACAACAACAAGTCGACTTGAGATATGCGTACGTAGTCTTAATTAATTGTATTGTAATAAAGGCCATATTTAAAAAATAATGTGAAAACATCGCCGCAAATCAGGGAACATAGAATGCGAGTGGCCTCAAAATATCAGCATTTATGTATATTATACTATTATTATTATTTTTATTGCTTAGATGGGTGGATGAGCTTACAGTCTACCTGGTGTTAAGTGGTTACTGGATCCCATAGACGTCTACAACGTAAATATACCACCCACCTTGAGATATAAGTTCTAAAGTCTCAAGTATAGTTTACAACGGCTGCCCCGCCCTTCAAACCGAAACGCATTACTGCTTGCTTCACGGCAGAAATAGGCGGAAATATTAGTTTTTGTGGGTTTGGTTTTTACTGCGCGATATTATTCGTTCATTGTGTAGGTAATTCGTGAGCGTCTTGACATGTTCTCTCTAGACCATCAGCTTAGGTAGAAAAAAAAGATGACCGTACAATTATTTATAAGTTCGCTCTAATATCCTGACCAGTATCGATAGGATGTTGGAATTCTTAATGAAGGGACGGTACCTGGGACAATGATGCAGCAGCGGGGTCATGATCCTCAGTAATGAGGAAATTGAAGAGAGGAGAAGAATCGAGAAGATAAAAAAAACGAATTTCATTGTTACCTCGGCGAGCGTGTTTGTTTAGTTTTAAACTATATACATTTTTATTTAAGGCTTGATTGTCAAATAAGTGAACAAAAAGTAAACGAATTGATGGAAATCGATTCGAGTCTGCGAGCGTGACTGAGTAGTGGTAGAAATAGGCGGGACAGTGGTACCTATCCAGTCACACTCACAATACATCCTTCAACAAGTTTTTTTTCCGTATATTATTTACACAATGATTTTCCGTCATCGTGAAGTTAATTGTATTATTACGGTAAGAGTAACGGCCATTTATCGCCGAATAGTCGAACGAATATCTAAGGATCTAGTAACACCTAGAACGCTCGAGAAGTACAACGCCATCTGTTGTCAAATGGCGGAAACGCATATCGAAAATACTTGACTTGTCAGGAATGTTCTCGATAATTCTAGAGATATCGTATCGGATATAAAAACGTTGCAGAGATGTGACGAAGGCAGTTAGCAATTACTCGAAGCGAAACAGCGAACGGATCACCTGAAGCGAAGCCGAAGAAGTGAATTGAGAATTTTAAAGTGTTTTATGTCTTAAAAACAGTTTATAGATGTACTTTGGTGGAACATTTATTTATCCCGAACCCCAGCCCGTAATAGTATTGTCATTGCCTGCCTCCTAGCCTACAAAGATTTTAATATGCTTTGCATTCTACCTCACGAATTGTGTGTGAGAACGAAAAAAAAAACATGATGTCAATCATGAAGATGAAACCGAAAGCATCTAATGTGTGATATTTTTAGCCCTGTTGGCCTTTGTACTTAGCGTCACAGCTTTGCAGGTTCAATGAACTGTTGATATTTTTTCTTTTCTGTCACGCTAGTAGAGCATGACTGCCAAACCTACCATCTGTTTTCGGATCTTTCTTCGGATATGCCAATGCAATATGGAACCATGTTTAATTCCTGTGGTCTTATTTCGAACATCGTACGCAACTTTGAATAATTCGAACACAAAGCTGACATGGTTTTTTTTCCCTACCTAAGCCGATAATCTTGAGAGGCTATTTCAGCGTAACCTTAACTAGTAGGTGAGCTCACGGGGCTCAAACCGGAGTGATACTGATCGCGATCTGATATGATAAATGAGGACCTCGGTCCTCCGCCTCTCCCCATTTCTCGCAGGAGACTATTGTAAAAGGCGCGCAAGGTGAGCTCGCAAAACCAACTAACGACTAAGCCCCACCGAGCTCCACCACACCGGCTACATGATACCAACGGTACAGCAGTGCACGCCGGTAACCGTCCTGATGATACAGCGCGATTTCATTCCCGGGAAAACCTCGAAGGACGTCGTTTCGAGAGGCACACTGTGGGTGGCATCTAGGAGCCACCTTGCACCGCCTCACCACTGGACCGACAGTTGAGTACCGGGCGTCCCCGCACCTGGCACCCGATAGCTCCTACGGTGACTTCTCGGCCGCGCCGCCCACCCCGCCTAATGCGCTGAGAAGCTGAAGAGGGATCCCCACCAAGTCGCAGAACCTAGCCATGGGCTCCCACAAACTCCGGTCCTTTACCATACCATAGGATCCTGCTCTAGTACCGCGACGAGGTTTCTCCGCTGGCGCTCTCAACGCGGGCACGCTTGGAGTGTGTGCTGAGCGTCATTGTAAGGGTGTCCGCATTGGTGGCCCGCATCGGATGTGGCTCTCTTCCGCAGACTCTCCACAGGTACATCCCGAAGCAAAACATCCAAACACCTAAGCCTAATATCTATATATATTATTATACTATAGGTATAAATGAATTGCTTTTCGTTATTCTCGCTAAAACTCGAGAACCGCTGGACCGATTTGGCTAATTTTGGTCTTAAATTATTTTTGGAAGTCCAGAAAAGGTTTAAAAGGTAGATAAATATGAAAATGCTCGGAATTAAATAAAAATAACAATTTTGTTTTACCTTTGATGTGTCGGACGGATTTCTTTTGTTTGTTTTAAGTTTAGTTATACAAAAGTTTAGGTCTTTTATTTATCGATTGAGGCACTACGAAGTCTGCCGGGTCAGCTAGTACATATATAAAAAAATCCAATGACAAACTGTAAAACTTTCATCACTAGGTACTTCCTATTAAAACCAGTAAGTTTCATGAGAAAACCCATCCTGATGTCGCGTAGGTGTTTGGATGTATGTAAGTAACCAGACTCGGAGACAGTAGATTTATTGTCCTGTTTGGGACCAACACAATTAATTACTAACGAAGAAAGCGTGTTTCTAACTTATGTTATAGTTCTTTGTTACAAGTGTCAAAAGTGAAGGAATAACATCCTATAATAAAAATGAAACCCGCAAAATTATTATTTTCGTAATTACTGGTGGTAAAACCTCTTGTGAGTTCGCACGGGTAGATACCACCACCCCGCCTATTTGTGCCGGAAAGCAATATTGCGTTTCAGTTTGAAGGGTGGGGCAGCCGTTGTAATTTTACTGAGACCTTATAACTTATATATCTCAAGGTGGGTGGCGGCATTTAGGTTGTAGATATCCATGGGCTCCAGTAACCACTAAACACCAGGTGGGGTGTGAGGTCTTTCACCCACCTAAGCAATAAAAAAAAATCCACTGACGAATAAAAAATATACTATTCGTTTGAAATAAATAAAAGTGTTTAAGCAGTTAATTTTCAAGGAAAATTCAGTTTAAATCGTAGTTATGTACGTAGTGTGTCTCTTGAGCTGCGTCTTTATATATGTAAAAGGTCTGGAGGGCTCGTGAGAGGGCAGTAATGAATGCGACGAGGGTACCTCGACGAGCGAACACTTTATGAAGACAAAACAGTATGCCCGTGCGTGTAGCTCTTGACCCGTTTCGTGTAAACGCTGGAATTTTCAATTTATATCAAGCGACAAATAAAATTGTTCTTAGGTATATTTTGTTGTCTTTAGGATTTCAACATCGTTTTAAATTTGGATCTTGAGCGTTATGAAGATGTCTCTGGATGTGAGGCGTTTTTTGAAAAGGCGAATCACACTAACCCACCTATAGATCAAACTTGAAATTTCGAAATTGATATTATAGACTAGCTGACCGGGCAGACTTCGTAGTGCCTCAATCGATAAATAAAAGAACTAAGCTTTTGTATAAAGTAAACTTAAAATCAAACAAAAGGAATCCGGCCGACGGGGGACACATCAAGGGAAAAACAAAATTGTTATTTTTATTTAATTCCAAGCATTTTCATATTTATCTACCTTTTAAACCTTCTCTGGGCTTCCACAAATAATTTAAGACCAAAATCAGCCAAATCGGTCCAGCCGTTCTCGAGTTTTAGCGAGACTAACGAACAGCAATTCATTTTTATATATATATAGATAAATATTCATAGACCTTTGAATTGACATAGATTAACTTCGAGTTTCCTGGCTGAGCTCGTGCTCGCTCACCATGATGCTGAAGCTCGAATGGTCTTTGTGTCACCAGCTAAAGCACCATAAAAAACTATAAAAAAATCTACTACTGAATGTATGTCTGTAACTATTTAATTATCTCACCAAAAATAGTTAGTTCCGCATCCACTGTGCATGTAACAGTATCCTTTTTCCAGTACTGCAAAGATCCCTAGTAATCTCACGGTCTATACACGTAATAATCGTTAGCGCATTCCCATTAATCAACTTCCCCGAATATTTGTGACGCGACGTCTCCTTGAACCCTTGCGATAGAAATATTCCTTTATCGAAATATCTGGATAAGAAGAATTTGTTTATTGGGGTGCTGAGTTCTGTTGTGTGGTATAAACAGCTTTGATGTAGGGTTTTGACCTGTTTTTAAATCTGTTCGTAGATTGGATATCTGTATTGCCCTCAAATCCATCGGGGAGATAAGTTAAAAATTCTCAATGTTACTATATTTTTTCATTAGCATTACGTCTTTAAGTGTATTTACTATAGCTATATGCATATGTACATTTAGTAGTTTGTGGATTGTATTCTAAGACTTATGTCTTTTGATAATCGGTTTTAATAAATCACACTATTGCACATCAAAGGATCTTTGAAGTCATCGTGGCCTAAAGGATAAGACGCGCAGTGCATTCGTATCAAGCGATGCGACTGTGCTGGTATTTGAATCCCGCAGGCAGGTACTAATTCTCCTAATGAAATACGTACTTAGCAAATGTTCACGACTAACTTCCCCGGTGAATAACATCTCAATATCTCACTAAATGTAGTTGAATAAATATAGGGATAAATTCAATTTACCAGGATAATTCGGTAAAGAAAATGGCTTGTGTGTATTAGAACTATAAATATCAATTAGTATTTGAATATCACATTCAAAAAACAATTTACAATAATTGTCGAAAACTAAATTAATCAATCTTAATTCATTTAGCTCTATCATGTTGTTACATATTAATTAATGTCTGTTTTTGTTTATATCAAATAATAAGCGATAACTTTTATTTTGTTTCAGATTAAACGTAGTGATTCTCTCGAAAAATCGGGTAAGTTGTTATTTGTAAATTAAAACACACCTAGTTCATCGGGCTATCTTTCAGTTTATCTTTAAAAATCATACATCTCGTTCTCAGAAAGCCTAGTTTTTAAATTTTAGTAAATAGATTTGAGGGAAATTCAGAAATTATCCAACACCTGGAATCATCTAATCGTGAAGATGAAAAGTCAAATAAACAAACTGTCAGACCTCGAAATCCTGTTAGTTTAATCGGTGTGCAAAGAATCGTAAATGTTAGGAATATTTTTTTTGGCAAAAATATCGACGGATAACGTATCGTATGTACACCTTAGACGTTATTTAGGTACACCGCCTACGGAAAATCTTCAAGTTTTCATGCTCTCCTGGTACAGCGACGAATGGTTGATTTGACGTTACGTTCTAGCAACGTCCGTGGCCTAATTAATTAACCAATCCCATACAACGTCTCTGAATTCCTCTCCCCCATAATAACCCAGATTAGCCGAGATCTCGCCAAAAATATTGGAAAAAATTGGAAACGTCTGAATTTTTTTTTAATTGTTTATATGGGTGGACTAGCTCACGGCTCACCTGGTCTTAAACAGTTAACGGAGCTCCTAGACATCTACAACGTATAATAAATGACGCCACACACCTTGAGATATGAGTTCTAATGTCTCAGTTTATAAAGTACAACGGGGGCAGCCCTTCGAACCGAAACGCATTACTGCTTCACGGCAGAAATAGGCGGGGTGGTGGTAGCTACCCGTGCGGACTCATAAGACTACCTACCTGTCACCAGTAAAATAATGTAAAGACAATAAAAAAAAAAACGAGATTAAACCATAGAAGTAGTTTTAAATCAGAAATACATTTCAAAGTCGAGTCTCAAGCTTATTATAGTGGTCGATAAGTATTATTTTACTTTGATGAAACACAGGAAAATGTGACTAAAAGGTATGTATCCTTTCATTTTATCATCAAAACAAATTTCTTAGAAGCAAGAAATGAAACATTTATCCGAAATTCCTTGACGAAATTCAATTACGTGATTTTTAAAGGAACTGATTTCATTCTCGACATGAGTGGCTCTTATTCGGGGCCTTTATATTCAGGTATAAAACATTTAGGAATTTAGGTTGGACGGGTATTTATGTAGGCACACTGAAACCGTTTTTGCGAATAAATTCGATTAGCTTTTCAGAATTAATCATATTTCTATTTTAAGTGCTATTGGATTTATGGTAACTAACATATTTTATACATATGTGTATAATTCTCAAATATATTACACAGCCTCTTAGATTAATTGGCCCAAAATATATGTATGTACGCGCTGGGGTTCAGGATAAATAAAAATTCTACCGAAGTACAAATTGCAACTGTATTAACACTTAGAACACTGAACACGAACGAACACGAACACGTTAAAATTCTCAATTCACTTCTTCCGCTTCGCTTCAGGTGATCCGTTTGCTGTTTCGATTCGAGTGGATTCGATTACTAACTGCCTTCGTGACATCCCTGCAATGCTTTTATAGTCGATGCGACATCTCTACAATTATCGAGAACATTTCTGACAAGTCGAGTATTTTCGAGATGCGTTTCCGCCATTTGATAATAGATGGCGTTGCACTTCTCGAACGTTCTCGATTTTACTATTTTTTGATATTTGTTTCTGCTATTCGACGATAGATGGCGTTTAAATGCTATAATGTCTTACGCAGTTACAATTGTAGCGAAAAGTTTGTGAAAATACAACTTTATGCCGATAAGAGTGCACTTATGCGTGCCGTGGTAACTGTTGTTTGACTATGTTCCTGACATTAGAATGTTCACAAACGCATATTTATAGTGTTCAGACTTACTTGCTTTGGTGACAATCAAAGTAAAAAACCTCGCGTTTTTGCTCCTTTATATAATTGACTGATTCGGTGGTGTAGTAGTTGATTGTTGTGTCGAGGGTCGTGGGTTCGATTTCCATATCGGGCAAACATTCTTGATGAACTTTGTCTGGGTGTTTATTATCTATATATATATTTATTAAAACATATATTATACATAGTATATGTAAAGAAAAACCTTTTTTATGTAATTTTTATATAAAACATTTGAAACTTTATAATTAAAAAAAAAGATTACTTAAGATTACTTAATACTTAATTCAATAATAGTGAAAAATAATAATTTGTGGAAAATAAGGGCTTTAAATGTTATTTTCTTAATATTGTACAGAAAACTCAATTAAGTATTTTATTATTGTTCAACCATATTTAGAATATTCCATATCCTTATATATATTTATAAGTATGTTTAACAGTTTCCGATAGTCATAAGAAAGGAAATCCTAAATTGGAGCCAGATGACCGTGCGTGATTTATTCTCAATTATTATATTATTTTTATTAAAATACAAAGGATGTTCCCCTATTTTTTTTTATTTTTTTTATTGCTTAGATGTGTGGACGAGCTCACAGCCCACCTGGTGTTAAGTGGTTACTGGAGCCCATAGACATCTACAACGTAAATGCGCCACACACCTTGAGATATAGTTCTAAGGTCTCAGTATAGTCACAACGGCTGCCCCACCCTTCAAACCGAAACGCATTACTGCTTCACGGCAGAAATAGGCGGGGCGNGTAAATGCGCCACACACCTTGAGATATAGTTCTAAGGTCTCAGTATAGTCACAACGGCTGCCCCACCCTTCAAACCGAAACGCATTACTGCTTCACGGCAGAAATAGGCGGGGCGGTGGTACCTACCCGTGCGGACTCACAAAAGGTCCTACCACCAGTAATTACGCAAATTATAATTTTTGCGGGTTTGATTTTTATTACACGATGTTATTCCTTCACCGTGGAAGTCAATCGTGAACATTTGTTGAGTACGTATTTCATTAGAAAAATTGGTACCCGCCTGCGGGATTCGAACACCGGTGCATCGCTCGATACGAATGCACCGGACGTCTTATCCTTTAGGCCACGACGACTTCAAATTTTTTTTGTGGCATCCCTGGAATTCTGTCCTGTGGTCAATTACAAATTTCTGTTCCCACATTCGTGGCCTTCCCAACTATAGACTTGGAACGTTTTTATTCAGACGACGAATTATACATCAATAACTCAGATACCATATGCACGTAATTATAATATACAAGATGTTGGATCCGTTCCAATACCGGGTCGGTCATATTGCGGTTAATGGTCTGAAGGTCTGTATCCAGGACCAGAGCAAAAACTAAGGCGTCCGTAATATATTGTGATCTTGTGCGTGTAGATGGCAGTTCCAAGGTCTAGACAGGATATTGGTATGGTAATTGAACATGGCAGATTCGGTTCGTATTATAACAGATTTATGCGTATTAAGCCAGTTTGCTCGGGTCACGATTATACAAAAAAGCATTTGAAATTTCAACAATAAATCTCAGTAGTATTACAGAATCAGTGAAAGGGAAAGACTTGTGCTACTTTGCAAATGTTTTTAATCCGATGGGTTCTAAAGATTTTTAATTAAAAAAGATGTGTGGTGTCGTGAGACACCGGATATGAACGAAGTTTCTTATTATAAAAATATTATAATAATTTTAAGTTCTATTCGAGGTATAAAGAAAATAATTATTCGGGTATACATTTTTATCATGTTTTTTTTTATTGATAAAAAAAAACTACTTTAACCAAGTTATCTACTTTATTTTATTCACAATGATTTATAAAATATAATAATAAATTGGTTAGGGTTTAGTTCCGGTCCCGGTTAGGGTACACCCCTCCGCATCGTCCCATAAGGAACTTCATTCCAAAAACCTTCGGCCTTCCCGTGATTGTAAGCTTGTGATAGTCCTGAAAGATCGGCAATAGGTGAAACAGAAACTCATGGCATGACCCGTCAAATGAAAGTATTTGAAATGAATGATGGAAACGTGGGAAAGCATTTGTATCATCTAACGATCGTAGCAATGCACTATGTCTGGGTTCTTTGTTGAACAGCAACCAAGTAAGTAGGTAAACATTATGTGAAACTGTGGCGGTATTTACGTCACCTTGGGACATCAGTAGTTTTATAGTGCTTATAGGCTGAGATAGGCAGGTTGCTGGTACCTATTCGTGTGGTCTCACAGGACGCCATACCACCAGTAGAGGAGTGCTGAAACAACTTGGCAATAAATCTGCGTAACTCTGTACACTAATCGTGTGACTTATTGTGGCCTTGCGGTTTGTCTTTGTTTGTCAAAGTGTATGCCTGCACCTTTGTTCTTGTCTTTGTTATCCTGCTTAATAGCTTTTGCGGTAGCTCAATAAGAAAACAGCTATGCGTCATGATAATCGCCTTATCGTAGCCGCCGCTGACTACTCCCCGAATCCTGATCATGCAGGAGCCAGTCACCGTCGACGCCCTAGACACGTCCTTACGGATCCATCAGATCCAATAACCTTTGCACTAGACGCCTTCAGCTCTAGGAGCAGGCTTAGGGACCTCGGTAACCGTACTCGTCGAACTCGACAAAGAGTTCGCCGTGCAACCTAACCCATGAATCAGCTCGCTGAGTTTCTCGCCGGATCTTCTCAGCGGGTCGCGATTCCGATCCGGTAGTAGATTCATTCGCGAAGCAGCTACTCTTGAGTTGTTAGGTCTCCTTCGGAGGCGCTCGGGCAGCTGTTAGCAAATCCCACCCCTCCTGGCTGAGCCTTTGCTCGCCCACCTGTCCTGGTGAAACTGGAAAGGCCTCCGGGCCACCAGTAATCCTTCAAACATAAAAAAAAAATAAAAAAAATAATAAGAAAACAATAAAACGAATCTAGAATAGTCTTTATTGTGTCTAGTAGTCTTTATTGTGTTGTCTAGACCTCGTTGTTTATGGTCAGCGCAAATTAACACATTCAGGTCAATAAGAGAGAGCGATACGTTTGGGCTTTGTAATTAGCTTTTATTGGGAGGTTGTACTAGAAAGTATAATTAACAACGCAATAAATGCGCTAAGACCCAACATATAAACTTAAACATTAAGTTAATTGAATAGGTAATAGATTCGATTATGGTCTAGCGAAAAAGTCATTGTAAATTTGGACCGCAGTGGAAGCTGGTAGTGTAAAAAATATTTTTGTATGAACCTTATTAATTAATTAAAGAAACCATTTACAAAGAGTAGTGAATTAATCCCTTATTATTTTAGAGTATTTCTTCTGCATAATATCGAATGAACGTCAGAACGAAACCTACTGTATTTTATAATTGCGTCCTATCTTCAAGCAGTGCTTTTAGGTTCTCTAAGCACCGGTCACCGTTCTCGCCAAACTCGTGGAATACAACAAGGATTGCGACCTGAAAATTAGCCCATAGACCTAACCCAACTCTTGGAGTTACTCGCTGGATATACTCAGTGAGTCGCGATTCCGATCCGGTGGTAGATTCAACGGAGCACTTGCTAGGGTTAATTTTAGCAAGTCCTCTCAGATTGAGTCCCGTGAGCTTACCTACTAAGCCGCGCGTAGTCGGAATAGCCGTTTAGACTACAAACGATTAGGTAGGGATAGATAAGAACTTCTTTAAAGCCGAGTAGGATAGAAGCACACATTGGGCAATGCCACGTAGGGTCGTTCAATGCAAGCATTTTTGCCACATGATATCACATAACAATAATGTTGCTCATCGCAGATTGCAATTCATTTTAAAAATAAAAGACAGATTTTAAAGATAAATTATTTCGCCACAATACTGGACATAGATGTCGTCTGAGTCAGTGTTACGATGATACGACCGCTGAATTAAGAGCATTATACTCGTAATATATAATATGTACATTATGTACAGCGAGCAATTTGAATCGAATTATATAACGCTTATATTTTTTAAGTCGCCATATTGTTAAAGTTTTAAAGGAGACTATAAGTGTGAAAATACTGGTCGTTTGGAAAGCAGCCAAACGAAAATGTATGCATTATTATAACTATCTTCAGATAGTCTTTTGTACGATGCTGTCTGGATATTTTTGAACAGTTAAATAAGTATTATAAATTGCGCTTCTTATGAACCTACTTCACTTCTACCGTTTATAATAGTTTTTAGACATAATTAAAACTAATTTTAATCTCGATGATCTCGGGATTAATCTCGGGATTTTTATCGTCATTATATTATAATAGTTACGAATACTTTACAGATTTCCCGCTAACAGACAACGGTCGTGAAAATAAACTTGTAAAATCAGTTTCAATTATCTACTTTGCCTTGATGCTCTGATAGACTAAGACCTGGTATCCCCAATGATAACACGCAAATCTGAGGTCATTACATTAATTTTATTTTCCCGACTATAATCATTTGTTTTCATGCTTCATGGTTTTTGCCTTGCCTTGGATTTTAGTTCTCAATCAATCTATCGTGATTTTTTACGCATTTTATGTGTGTTTGCGTTAACACCTTAACATCATCTGGTTCATGTGTTCCTATACCAATCTATTCAAATATAAAAACTTTCTTTCTAGAACCATCTTTTTTAAATCTACTAGCCGTACTCGCCCGCTTCGCTGGGCATTTAAAATTAACATTATTATTTATTGTCATTATTATTAGGGAGTCCAAGACTCATATAAATATTAGCCTATCCATTAAGTACATGTATTTTCTACATGGATACCAAGTTTCAAGTCAATCGGATGTACGGTTCAGTGGTCATAACGTAACATCCGTAAAAACCACTGTAGATTTATATCTTAGTATAGATTATGTTCTCCGCGAAAACATCAAAATTTTATATGTGTTTTATGAGTAGAAAACGGATTCGTAAAAGGGATATGATTCAATTTGTATGAGTGCAGTTCATTGTCGGAGGGATGTAAACAATGGAACGTGCCGCGGATATAACAAGGACGGTCTGGGCTTGGCACGAATGATGGGAAGTAATTTGGAGTCAAACTGTATTAATGATGACGAAAAGTATACTAAGAACAATTAGTTAATTACTACGTAGCGAATCGATGACAATAATTTAATTTTTAATAAGCTTGACTGCATAAAATCTTAACTGAATTAGCTATAATGTTTTCTTTGGTACTTTCTTCGGTACTTTTACTGGTGGTAGGACCTCTTGTGAGTCCGCACGGGTAGATACCACCACCCTGCCTATTTCTGCCGTGAAGTAGTAATGCGTTTCGGTTTGAAGTGTGGGGCAGCCGTTGTAACTATAGTTGAGACCTTAGAACTTATATCTCAAGGTGGGTGGCGCATTTTCGTTGTCTATGGGCTCCAGTAACCACTTAGCACCAGGTGGGCTGTGAGCTCGTCCACCCATCTGAGCAATAAAAAAAACTCGCGATTTGAAGATATAGGTAGTTGAAACTACATATTTTAACAGTAGGTACAGTCGTTCGTGACCAGGAAAACTGTGTTCAAAATGTCGGCAATAATACATATAATGATAATAACAAACGCAAGATTAAACTATTCGTTAATTTAACTTTGATACCACATCACAAGTGACATGAAAAATTAAAAATATAAATATACTTAGAGACACCTATCGAATCTTTGCCAAATTTGTATACCAGAATTCGATAATTGGGTATTAAGAGTCATGAAAGAATAATTATGGACGTCAATGGTATGAGTGCTTCGTGACATAAATTCATAAGGTGATACAACCATACGGTCATAACTCACCCTGCTCACTCTCTCGATATAGGATATGGGTCACTCAAGAAAACCAAGGTGACAGGCACGGTGACCGCGGTCGCCTGCCCCGCGGATTCTGTCTGTCCGGCGAGAAACTCAGCGGGCGAGTAATGGAAGTAGCTCGAAGACATCATAGGTCATATACAACAACCGGTATATACAATTTTCTGGACCAAGTTATTGGGAAGGCCCGATTGTTTTGATGTTGTCTGTCAGCTTTGCTTAGACGGTCTTTTCGCCCTTTTCCACCTATTTAATGCAATGTGGTACCATGCGCGAGTTTGAAATCTATTGACGTCCACAAGCCTAGACGGGCATTATACATCTGCAGACTTTTATATAATAACAAAGAGCATCGCAAACCCTCCCCACGATCGTAACAAAGTTCCGAGACAACCGCATATAATTTGTTTGAGAAACTTTCCTCCTTCAACGCAATAACGCGGAAGCGAAATGATACGAATAAAAAAAATCTTCTCCGCAACTTCTGTTTTCCAAGTTTCTCCGGTACCGCTCGTTATTGTTTAATTTGTTAGGTTTATTTTTTGTTAACTTTTTGTTTTTCGAATGGCTTATATGAGTTTACAGAATTGCTAAAGATTCTCATAATTTATATCTCATCACGTCATCATCATCATAGTCGATTACTCTTGGCAGAGCAGTCGTGGTCATGTGGAATTCTTGTTTATTAAAGCGTTGACAACTGTTCTCCATAGTTTGCGAACTGAGCCTTGGCGAACGCACTCGTTAAGTGGGGTTTTAGTAAGGTCTTTTACCTGATCTCATCACGTAGCTTAGCCTTAAAGTAGATTACACGGTTCACTTTCTGAAGAGTAGATACTCGGGCGCACTGAGTTTCTCGCCACATTTTCTCAGTGGGTCGCGATTCCGATCCGGTGGTAGATTCTGCGAAGCACTGCTCTTACTGGGGCTAGTGCTAGCAAATTCTCTCAGGTTGAGCCCGGGAGTTCACGTACCCGTCCGGGCGTAGCTAGAATAGCCTCTTAGGCTACCAGCGAATAGGTTTTTTTTATTTTTATTAAAGCCTATATATTACAAATCAGAATTCCCCAACATGCAAAAAGAAGTCTGGTTTTTACTAGTGGTAAAGCGTTTTGTCAGCTCTTAGGAATGGTGAGCACCCTGCTTATTTTTGTAGACAAGCAGTAATGCATTTTAGTTTGAAGAGTGGAGCAGACGTTCTAAAGTAAAAGCTATGACTTAGTCTACATTAGCATCCATAGCGGTGACAGTCTTTCACTTGGCGTGTTTGGTGTATGAGACAGCGTCGCGAATCACGTTCTCGAGGAACACTTTGAGAACGCCGCGGGTCTCTTCTTATATAAGAAGGCAATTATGCCGTTGCTATTATAGAGTTCAAGTCCCAAGATGGGTGGTGGCATTTCTTCTTCTTCTATATCGTTCCCTGTGACGTTCCTCTACAGTGTTCGATCATGGGTGGTATGTACCGCATGGTGCAGACTACCACCAAGTGCTTTCTTTACCAGATCTGACCATCTCGATGGTGTTCTGTCCACCAGTTGAAATATATTGTTAAATTTAAAATATATTTGTTATTTATTTACGTTGCTTATATCTATGGGCTTCGGTAGCCATTCATCACCGTTAGGCCGTGATTTTGTACATTCATCTATATAATAGATAAATAAGCTTACCAATCTACTAGAAAATAAGATATAGATATTGTAGATGTTTTCACAAACATTGTTAGTGACAGTAAATTAGTAACGTAATCATAACAAACTATCGGAAACACAAAGCAGACTTTCTCGACAATCTTTTAATCGATACGCAATGCTGGAGAAGGGTTCTGTCGTCTTAGTTATCTGAGTAGGAAAACAGAAGTATTTGCTTTTTTTGGTTTTGAGGTAATTTGATTATTCTGTTTTTAGTTCTAACACAAACGTTGTGATGTCGCAAAACATAAGCTCATGATCTTTATACCTCTAACGAGGTGGAGAATCAGGAAAGCAACATCAAGATTCTCAGATAGAAGCAGTATTTAGAGAATGCCAGTCATTGTCTGAAGAGCATATGATACAATGCAAGGTTCTCTTTTGATGTTTATCCTCTTAGTTAAACAGTATACGGTGTTTCATATTTAGTTGTCGTGATCCCGTGTGAGCATCGTTATCCCATGCATACCTCTAATGACCACAAATCTTAATCTAATAAAACTTCTTTCTCAGAAACCTTCGTAAAGGCCTTATCTTTCGAGTTTGTCGTATTGTCTGACATTTACTCCGTAGCGTGTAGACTTCATCGATCGTTTTAACTATTCATGGTCGGAGTTACCATTGACTCACGGTGCTGTGGCCACGATTACACGAACGAAGTACTAAGGCTATTTATTAACGTTCTGTTCGTATCAAAATTTGACAAAGTGTTCCAAGCTTTATTTGTCCTTATATCACACGAGGGAGGTGGCCCTATTTTCTTAATGGCCTAATTATAATCCTAGTGGCCTAATTCGTGGCCCTATTTATCAATGCTAGTAAATTTTTAGTTCTATCGTAATTTTCTATGGTACAATATCGAAGTAGAATTATTTGAATATTTAATGTTGTCCATAAAAGACAGGTACACTGAGCTTATAATTAAAACAACTCTTACTGTTAAATCTTACATGTATAATAATTATTAAACTAATTTTTATTTATTCATATTCTATTCTATTCATTTTCTATTCATATTCTTTATACTAATTCTATTGGTTTGGACATTTCGTATACTGTATAGCGGGCAAGAATGACAAAGCTGTCGGCTTAAAAAACAAAAGTGAAGTATCGATTCACGAAGACCGAAGAAAATATGTTTTTTTTTATTGCTTAGATGGGTGGACGAGCTCACAGCCCACCTGGTGTTAAGTGGTTACTGGAGCCCATAGACATCAACAACGTAAATGCGCCACCTTGAGATACAAGTTCTAAGGTCTCAATATAGTTACAACGGCTGCCTCACTTTTTAAGCCGAAACGCATTTCATCTTCACGGCAGAAATAGACAGGGCGGTGGTATTTACCCGTGCGGACTCACAACACGTCCTACGACCAGTTATGTACTATATTAGACCATTATTAACAAGTATTTCAACTTTTTTAGTCATGTAGATAGCATGGACATCCCAGTTGCAGATATACAATGTTAACCGACAAAACAAAAACATGTATATCGCTTTGTCTTAATCATGGTGACGTCTCACGAAGACCGAAGATAATACTATATTGGATTGCTTTTTTAACACGTATTTCAATTTTCTTTAGTCGCGAACAAAGCATAGACATCCTAATGGTAGATAAACAATGTTTACCGACGAAAGGGAAACATGTATATCGCTTTGTCCTACAGGTGTAAATATGTAGGTGTATACACGGTTCAACGACCTTACGAGAGACATATTTGTTAACCAAATTCACTCTTTTTTTTTTAGGTAAACGGTTGGAATTTTTGTTTGTTTATCTATACTAATATTATAAAGAGGAAAGATTTGTTTGTTTGTTTGTATTGAATAGGCTCCGAAACTACTGAACCGATTTGAAAAATTCTTTCACTATTGGAAAGCTACGCTATACCCGGGTGACATAGGCTATACTTATTATATTTTCAAAAAAAATAGGGATCCTTACTGAAACTCCAATAATGTAACCCATCTATACTAATATTATAAAGAGGAAAGATTTGTTTGTTTGTTTGTATTGAATAGGCTCCGAAACTACTGAACCGATTTGAAAAATTCTTTCACTATTGGAAAGCTACGCTATCCCCGGGTGACATAGGCTATATTTATTATATTTTCAAAAAAATTAGGGATCCTTACTGAAACTCCAATAATGTAACCCAACGTGTACATATTTTTTTTTACATCGCGTGCGCTACTACCCATGCGAAGCCAGGGCGGGCCGCTAGTTTGTTATAAGTATGAATTATCTATTTCGCGAGAACGAAATCTGTATTTGTTTGATCGCGTTGTTGTTTGTTTACGATTTTTGAGGAGGAATTCCATGCGCGTATGTAAAGCACCTCTTATTTACTTCTCGATATTACATTTATTTATGTTACAGAAAGACAGGCACGCTCACGGCTCACAGAAGGTACTAAAGCTCATGGACATTACAACACACATAGAACCGTGCACCATGAGGTCGAAACCTTAATTGTTTTGATATTCATCTCTTTAGTAATTTGTAACTTTTATGACATTAATTTTAATTTTATTCCGAAATTGTTGTAATTTTTATTTATTTAAGTGAAATGTTATTTTTAATGCTACATGCATATGGATGTAATATCTGAAATAAATGGATATTATATTGTTACGCGCTGGGGCTCGCAATTAATAAAATTCTACAAATACACGTATGACGTATATTTGTAGACATATAACAAGTACAAATTAAAAACTGTATTAGTACTTAGAACACTTCACAAACACTTTAAAATTCTCAATTCGCTTCTTCCGCTTCGCTTCAGGTGATCCGTTCGCTGTTTCACTTCGAGTAGTTTCGATTACTTACTGACTGCAACGCTTTTATAGTCGATACGACATCCCTAGAATTATCGAGAATATTCCACACAAGTCGAGTATTGTGTTTCCACTGTCTAACAATAGATGGTGTTGTACTTCTCGAGCGTTCCACATGCTACTAGATCCTTCAATATTCGTTCGACTATTCGGGGATATATGGCGTTACGCTGGTAAGAGCGTAATATAATAATAATAACCTTTCAAACTGAAACGCATGACATTTTATAAGGAATAGGCCGGATTGTTTTTTTTTGCCCTTGTAGGCAAACGACCATACGGCCCACCTGATGGTGAGTGGTTGCCGTCACCCATGGACTTCAACAATGCCGGGGGCAGAGCCAAGCCGCTGCCTACCGCTTAATACTCTTCACAAGCCTCGTTTGAAGAAGGACATGTCATAGCGCTCGGGAAACACCGTGGAGGGGAGCTCATTGTGGTGCTTACCCGTCTGGATATCACAATACTTTATACTAGAATTAAGTTAAACGCCGGAATTGAAGTTTGTGTAACGGCTTTATGGGTGGGTCATGGGTGAGCTCGGCCCCGCCGCGTTAATGTAAATGATTGTAGTGTGATAAGTGGCAAGTGCGCTGTGCAATCAACTTCGAATAATTCCGGCTCAGTGCTTGATCCTCATACATTCGGACGGATTTTACGAATTACCCTTTCATGTATCCGGATTATAGATTGAAATCGTATGTTACAATTTTTGAACCAAAAGAATGGAGCGGTTTTCATTATGTTTTGTGCGTACGAGCCAATATTACTGTCTCTATGCAGTACTTCCATAATACCTTTTTACTGATGGTAGGACCTCTTGTGAGTCCGCACGGGTAGGTACCATGACCCTGCCTATTTCTGCCGTGAAGCAGTAATGTGTTTCGGTTTGAAGGGTGGGGCAGGCGTTGTAACTATACTTGAGACCTTAGAACTTATATCTCAAGGTGTATGGCGCATTTACGTTGTAGATGTCTATGGGCTCCAGTTAACATCTTACACCACTTAACATATAAGCATAAAAAAATGAAAGATGTGGTGTCGTGGGACACCAGGTAGGAACGAAGTTCCTTCGGCTAATGTAGAATCGACACAATTTGCAAAAAAAAATCGTGCTCAATTTTATGTTGGTTTTCTTGATTTTTCTCTTAAATTTTGCTGATTAGTTTTTATTTAAGTACAGGAAAGTATTTAGGAAATTCAGTATTTTAGGAAATAATAAATTACGTAAAATAAAAATAAAATCGTAATTCAAATTATCAATTAAAATAACAAAATATGTCTCTTTATTTTTGTTTGACAACATAAAATTACATAGAAATAGAAATAATTACAAAATAGAGAGAGAAGGGATGAGAGAACGAAAAGAAAGAGGGAGAAAGAGAAAGGTATTATACACTACTCGCTTGTGTATGCGACTGTCGCGCCTGCGCACGTCTCATTTAACGGTTTTATTCCACGCACTTTTTTCCACGGATTTTTTCTTACGGTTTTACTATCACATTTTTTTCAGTTCGGTCGCGCAGCAAAATCCCTATCCCCTCCAAGCCTGCCGTACGGAACTTCGTTCCAAAAAAACTTTGTTTGATTTGAAAATTTATTCGATTTTTTTTTCCGACCCTCCCTCCTATTGCAATCGTCATGCAACACGGTAACACGACTCCTTGAATTACATAGTTCATACATCAAAATATCCGGACACCAATTACGTGAGCGAACGGGGCCGGAAAAACCTAACATACCGTTATTTTAATTACTTTAATGGTATAGGTACGGCTTTTGGGGGAAATGACTTTTAATGGGTCTATTAGTTATTTCGGTTCTTTAACGTCTTGGTTGTAAATTGTTTGTTTTGATAAGTAGAGTAGGATTTTATGTACAACTAGCTGACCCGGCAGACTTCGTAGTGTCTCAATCGATAAATAAAAGACCTAAACTTATGTATAAAATAACCTTAAAACAAACAAAAGGAATCCGTCCGACGGGGACACATCAAAGGAAAAACAAAATTGTAATTTTTATTTAATTCCGAACATTTTCATATTTATCTACCTTTTAAACCTTCTCTGGACTTCCACAGATAATTCAAGAACAAAATTAGCCAAATCGGTCCAGCCGTTCTCGAGTTTTAGTGAATAAAAAAATAAAATAAATAAATAAAAATAATTCTCACATCGGTCGATGCAAAATATCGACTTATGGAAAATACATTCACCCCTCGAGTTTGTTTGTAAATGAATTCAACGCGGAAATTGATTCTAAACTGAATTTAATATTGTCGAAACACTGTCTGTGTTTTTATGATTTTAAAAGTTAAAATGTAGATTTATTTCGTTTTCCTGTAGACCATCACGAATTTTGCTCTAACGAAATCATATAAAAGCCGAGACTCGTACAAGATCAACGACTCAAACCAAATCGCGGAGGCGTATTCGAAGCTAATGTACATATATGACGCCCTATGTATGTACTCGTGTCAATCGAGGTGACGGTACTGATCATATTTTTTATGTTTACTAACAATCACACCACGTTAACTGGTCCCGTGTTCAGCTCGTAAAGAACTAGTGTTACAGGTACTAGATAGCGGAAATAAATGTAGGATTTTTATTATACACATAAATATATTTAATATACATCAATAATCCTGGAAAAGACATTTTATATTTATCATACAAATATCTTCCCTTGGCGGGATTCGAACTCTCGACCACCTTGTGTAGTGCTCATGTCACTTACCTTGTCCTTCTTCAAACGAGGCTTGTGGAGAGTATTAAGCGGTAGGCAGTGGCTTGGCTCTGCCCTTGGCATTGCTGAAGTCCATGGGCGACGGTAACCACTCACCATCAGGTGGGCCGTATGCTCGTCTGCCTACAAAGGGAATAATAAAAAAAAAATACCACTACACCAGACGGCCGTGATCATTATAATAATATGTATGTTGTGTATATATTTGGGAGTAACGGCGAAGAGAAGATCTTCCACCGAGCAGGTGTAATTGCTCGGTAGACTGACGGTCCAAATTTTGTTCGGAACTTGTATATATGCAAGCTTACTTGAAAATGTCGCTAGCGAAATTCAGGCATCTGTCAAACATCTTGTGTTCCATGATGGCTATCACCACAGAATCATCATTGCGCCACACAGAAGGCGGCACGACATGAGAACCCTCTTGTCGTGGCCGCTGGAAACTACATACCCGATCCTGTAGACCGAATGGTAAACAGTCGATGTCGCCCAAAACACGCCATTACGGATCCTCCTGATCCATTAACGGTGCTTTTAGGTACCTCAAGCATCGGTCACCGCCTTCGACGAGCGAAATAACCCATAGACAATAACCAATAGCCCACTGAGTTTCTCGTCGGATCATCTCAGTGGGTCGCGTTTCCGATCCGGTGGTAGATTCTGCAAAGCACTGCTCTGGCTAGGGTCAGTGTTAGCATCACTCCGGTTTGAGCCCCGTGAGCTCACCTTCTAGCTAAGGTTACGCTGAAATAGCCTCTCAAGGCTATCAGCTTAGGTAGGATTAACAAAAAAAAGACACAGAATCCCGCAGGAAATTACTATTTTATCTAAAGTAATATGTACTAAGCGTGTGCCCACTGCCCGCGCTGACGATGGAGACATAACATTGTGGTATAAAGATTACTAATATCATATAAATTGATTTTAAATAATTAAGAGCTCTGTAATTTAGTTGGAAATATTTAAGGCATCTTCGACACAACAAAATAAGAGCATCGTGAAACTATCGGCGACAAATTGCAAGTGCAGTCGCTTCTTAACCGCGCAATTTGTACCCACGTCGACGCGCGTCGGCTCGAGATTAAAGTAGACTTTCGAACTTGGCGACCGCGTATAAGATATTTATTTACGTACACGTAAAAATGTCATTAAAATTCGTTTTGTATTGATTTAACTCTGCATATAGAGAGTATATAGTTTTATTAACTAACAATATTGTTACACATCTATTCTCTATTTAATGTTTTGTCATAATTTGAAAATTTGTTTTAAATTTAGTTTAGATTTATGATACAGGTTTTTATTCAATTTTTTTAAGTGAAAATTACGTAAAAAATCGTATGGTTTGGATTTGAAATTCAATAAAACAAAAAATACACTAAAAAGAAACCGAGCTTCTATTTATAAGTATTTATAAGCCTACTACATACTGAGACAGAATACTAAGCTACTTTTGAAAGTTTAACTTCAACTGCGTATATGCCTGCACACAATGATATGTTTTGAATTTGATGTCATTTAGTTTTTTTTTCGCTATATTTTTTACGAAAGCTGTTTACGCCTATAAATGTATTTTACACAGTGTCATTCCTACTGAGTTTCTCGGCGGACTTTCTCAGTGGATTGCGATTCCGATCCGGTGGTAGATTCTGTGAAGCACTGCTCTTGCTAGGTCTAGTGTTAGCCCTTTAGCAAATAGGTTTGAAGTCGTCGTGGCCCAAAGGATAAGACGCCCGGTACATTCGTATGTAGCGATGCACCGGTGTTTGAATCCCGCAGGCGGGTACCAATTTTTCTGATGAAATACGTACTTAACAACTGTTCACGATTGACTTCCACGGTGAAGGAATAACATCGTGTAATAAAAATCAAACCCGCAAAATTATAATTTGCGTAATCACTGGTGGTAGGACCTCTTGGGAGTCCGCACGGGTAGGTACCACCGCTCTGCCTATTTCTGCCGTGAAGCAGTAATGCGTTTCGGTTTGAAGGGTGGGGCAGCCGTTGTAACTATACTGAGACCTTAGAACTTATATCTCAAGGTGGGTGGTGCATTTACGTTGTAGATGTCTGTGGGCTCCAGTAACCACTTAACACCAGGTGGGCTGTGAGCTCGTCCACCCATCTAAGCAATAAATAAAAAAGGTAGGTTAAAAAAAACAGTGTCCTAAAATAATAAAGTTATTAACAATATATTATTTACTTTTAAAATGTTGACGATGTCTTGGTAAATAGATAAATTAACAGTATCGTGGATTTTCCTTAACGCAAGCAGGCAATTGTTTACAGATTAATTTCAGAATATTACACACAATATTATTTATCGGATTCTTACCACAATATTCATATTTAATGAGTTTCCGATATTTCGACATCTTGCAGGTGCCGTGATCACACATGTCGTTACAAAACGATTTGTAAGATCAGAAAGTTACATAAGTTTAATAAAAGTAATATTAAAATGTTATATTAATTCATCTATATATTATTAAAATAAAGACGAGAAGATAGTTCTTCTACAGATAATTTATAATCACATTATAGAAACAATTATTGAGGAACATCTCTTAAAGTTTTAAGCGTGGTCCTTGAAACTATACCTTTAATCTATAGTCATCACAGCAAGGAAATGTCTGACGCTCCGTCGCCGTTTCTCCCCTCATCTTCGGTAAAAATACCAATAAAACAAATGAAATCGCCGTCTAGGCGTGAAGGGGTGCCACCAGACCCCATACTTGCGAACTTTTATGTACCAATCAATCTGAAATCAAAGATTATTTTGCTTACACCCACAAAAGCTTTTGACATTCGATGATAAGAAAAACAGGACAAAAAGCTTCTGAAACGGCTACTGAAGCTCATAGCTACCTCAATATTCGTGCCAAAAATAGGTATAAATATTCGGTGTATGGTGATAATTACGTTGTAGCAGATTTGGGTTTGAGGGGAAGTTTTTTTTTTACCTACTATGTTCTCTAATAGTGTCCGGCTATGATGATGTTCGCGATGAAGCATCTCTTAATAAAATTAATCCCGGTAAGTAGAGCAGGGTATTTTATCATCAGGCCACGTAACTCTGTAGTAGTGGCCAGACTATTATTGATGTGAAACATCCTTACATTTAAAATTTTTGTTTTTCCAATGTTTTTTTTTACTGCTTAGATGGGTGGACGAGCTCACAGCCCACCTGGTGCTAAGTGTTTACTGGAGCCCATAGACCTTTACAACGTTAATGCGCCACCCACCTTGAGATATAAGTTCTCAGGTCTTTAGTATAGTTAGTTAAGCTATTGAGTATTCGATCTCAGGACCCAGGACAAGGCCTCTTCGAATGTCGGAAACTGTTTAACATCAGGTGTGTTACGATTGGCTACGAACTCGTTTGCCTAACGTCGAAATAAAGGCGTCTTTTTGTAGATGTTTATATTTTTCTTTCCACTACAACACAAGCTCAATGCAAACACTGCAGCTTGCAAACAAAATGCATTCTTCCCGCCCCTTTGGCCGCTTCATTAGCTGTAAAATTTTATTTCTATCCGCCAACATTTGCCAAAACGGCCAAGAGAATAAGTACGAAACATACTATCTAGATTGTAGTGTTTTGCTCACTGCGTTTTAGTGATATTCTGTTATGCATTCAGGTAATCGACTAGGAAGATGTAACTGTCGCGTTCGATATATGATGCGTGGATCTTAAGGAAACTGTTAGTTCTAACTTTAGAAGACAGAGATTACATAGTATCTGTTTATTATCTCTACATATAAAAATGAATTGCTGTTCGTTAGTCTCGCTAAAACTCGAGAACAGCTGGACCGATTTGGCTAATTTTGGTCTTATATTATTCGTGAAAGTCCAGGGAAGGTTTAAGAGGTGAGAAAATTTAAAAAAGCTCGGAATTATATAAAAACAAACAATTTTGTTTTTCCTTTGATGTGTCCCCTTGATGTGTCTTTTATTTATCGATTGAGGCACTACGAAGTCTGCTGGGTCAGCTAGTCATAAATAATTTCTAAAACCTCTCTAAATTTTAATTATGTTTATTATCGTCGTTCGTTATACAAATTATACATTAAACATTATACAAATCATGTGACAATCAGAGGAAACTTTTATGCATTTTTTTTCTTTTTTTTTTTCTTTCTTAGTTGGTTGGACGAGCTCAAAGCCCACCTGGTATGAAGTGGTTACTGAAGCTCATAGACATCTAAGACGTAAGCCGTCCTACCACCATTAAAACCGCTAGTGACTGATCTCAACTTGACTAGCCTGTTAAAAACGGGCATGTCTATAGGAAAATCTAGTTATTTCCAATTATTACGTTGTATATACAATACACGTCACACGACGACCACTCATCGCCATAGGGGTCTCCCATTAATTCTGTACAGGTGAAGGAAATTCAATAAGCTTTTCCTGTTTTCTTTGGTGCTAAATATATTGCGCTTGCTAAATTAGATAGAGACAAAAAATATTAATTGTGATTCCGTTCGTTGACAAATAATGGCGGCTGCTTTCTATCTTGCTGGTCAACAGTAAAAAATGTAAATATTGCTTTGCTCGGACACGAATGTGTTCTTTGCGGGCTATTTTCTACGTCTTGTGAAAGAAGCTATGGGTCATAAGGTATGATTAAACTATGTTCGTTCATAATTTGAAGGCGTCGCGGTCTGAAGGGTTAAGACGCGCGGTCCATTCGTATCGATGCGACTGGGCCGGTTTTCGAATTTTTCTAATGAAATACGTACTTGACAAATTTTCACGATTACCTTTCACAGTGAAGGAATAATAGCATCTTGTAAAATAAGAATTCATCCAAAGATCACCTGAAGCGAAGCGGAAGAAGTGAATTGAGAATTGAAATAAAGTGTTTGTGAAGTGTTGTAAGTGTTAATACAGTGTTAACTTGTACTTCGGTGAAGCTTTCATTTCTCCCGAACCCCAGCGCGTAACAATAATATGAGAAATTAAAAAAATATATACATATTTCTAACTGCAGTTCGGTTTCTTCGGTAGCGTTTTCAGTTTCTTAAAATTATGTTTACATTTTCCGAAGAAACTTAATTAACGCAATAATCAGGCTTGAGACGAAGAAGATTAAAAACAAATACGTTTCCCCGAATTTAATTATAATAGCGGATAAACAGCGATCTCGAGAAATCTTGAGAGTTTGAGTTTTATTATTTAATTACTTAATTCTTATTAGTGTTCTGTTTCTTTGAATTACTGCAATGTTATCTGCGTCATTGGTTTCTTTGCTCTATACGTAAGACTAACTAATTGTTTATATAATTCAAAAGCCGTGTCTCTCTTAGGACCGAATGAATAGCTTCACCGCAGAAATAAACAGCAAAGTTACCGTTTTTTAACTCAAATACGTCAAAAAACCGTGGTTTTTAGAACTGGTAGTAGGAACATAGATGGTAGGTAAGCTACATATTTAAGCACTAGATGTTGAGCTACCTAGGTACGCTTTATCTTACTGATAACGTCATTACTGATGTCTACGCGAGACACTGTGGCTTTATTGCGTTTATAATAAAACCAATTGAATTCTTGCTACTTGCTTTAATTATAATTTACAATGCTTTGGTTCTGATTGCCCGTCGATGAATATAATGAATGTGATTTCCTCGAAGAGGAAGGATCTTGTCCAATAATGATTATTGTAAGGTATCTTAAGAATATTGTTGAATGCTGTCAGCGCGCGGTGCCGGTAGTAGTATAAGTTCCGGTATGACGTTTGGTTAGCTTGCTGTGCTAAACGAGTCAGGCGCCGCGACACTCAAATTCAGAGATTATGTAAATGACTCTACTCAACGTCATATGGTCGAGATCTCTACTGATGCGGAGAACGCGTACGACCGTAGCTGCAATTATTTATTGTTGTTTCAAAAACAGTAAACTATGATATTCATTTTGGTGTTTTTTTTTTTGCTAAAGCCATGGTCCACCTAGTGTTAAGCTATTACTGGAGCTCGTAGATATCACAACGTGAGTGATAGGATCCACTTTGAAAGATGAGGTAGGATGCTTAACCACTGTTGCTTAACCATTGTGCTGCCCTTCAAACTGGAATTCAAGATTGTTTCACGGCTGACAAAGGCAGGATGGTGTTTACCTACCCGTGCGTGTTAACAATACAATACAATGGTAGGGCCATTAGTGAGTATCAGCTGGCGGCCTAGACACGTCCATCCGTAAGGACGCATCAGACCCATTACCTTCAGCTCTAAGACTAAGAGCAGGCTTAGGGACCCTGGTAACCGTAGTCGTCGGACTCGGTAGAGTTCGTCGTGCAGCCTAACCCATTCATTAGCCCGCTGAGTTTCTCCAATAGTAGATTCATTGCGAAGCAGCTGCCCTTGAGTTTTTGGTCGCCTTCGAAGGTGCTCGGGCAGCTGTTATCAATTTCGTGCTTAGTCCCTGTCTTGGTGAAGTTGGAAAGCCCTCCGGACCATCTATAACCCTTAGTAAAAAAAAATCAGTTGGTGACCGCAGCACATACTGCTCTATAATACTCAGAAAGTGGCATTTTCCATTATCCGATGAACCCCATGGCGCTTTTTACGACACCCATAATCAGACTCAAGTTCGAAAGTATCTCAACGAAAGTAAGGAGCTATTTTCGAGAAACTTAGGTCCTTATTTGAATAAGTAATGGCAGTCTACCGCATTAAGCTTGTTTAGGTTGTAGAGTACTTAATGAGTGACTGATAAAATTGTTCATGTTTACTTTGGACTAAGTACAAACCATCCTTTATTGAAGTTTAAATTAATTTTTGATTCTGTTCATATTTTCTGCGGTAGAGCCGTTAAACATTTTATGACGAACAAATATGAGTTGTGATCGTGTAGAGTCTCTGGGAGACTCGTTTAATTAATTGAGAGCGAGCCCGCAAAAATTATAATTTGCGCAATTACTGGTGGTAGGGCGCCTCATGAGTCCGCACAGGTAAGGAAATGGGATCCCTCTTTGGCTCCTCAGCGCAGAAGGCGGGGTGGACGGCGCGTACGAGAGGCCGCCGCTCAGCCCCCGTAGGGACTATCGAGTGCCGGGTGCGGTGGCGCCCGGCACTCGACTGTTGGTCCGGTGGTGAAGCGGTGCAAGGTGGCTCCTGTGCACCGCTCACGGCGTGTCTCCCGAGACGATGTCCTTCGGGATTTTCTCGGGGATGAGATCCCGTCTTACCATTAGTACGGGTACTGGCGAAGGCGAGACTTTCGGCGCGTACCGCGCTACTGTAAGTTTCGTGTAGTCAGTGTGGTGGAGCTCGGTGGGGTTTAGTCGGTAGTCGGTTCTGCGGGGCAAGTGCTTCGCACACCTTTTTCAAGGCGTAGTCTCCTGTGAGAAATTGGGGGAGGTGAAGGACCTCGGCCCTTCTCTTCTCACCTTCTTCCTCTCAGGAGGCGTTGGAGTCCGACATAACCCGGTCCGTTACCCCCCTCGATCGGGTATCCGAAAATGGATTGTCCACCGTTAAAAAAAAAAAAGGTACCGCCATCCTGCCTATTACTGCCGTGAAGCAGTAATGCGTTTCGGTTTGAAGGGTGGGGCAGCCGGTTGTACTGTTCAAAGTGAGACCCTTACAACTCATGTCCCAAGCTGGGTGGCGGCATTTGCGTTGAAGATGTCTATGGGCTCCGGTAACCATTTAATACCAGTTGGGCCGTTCTCGTCAGAGCTCTTCCACCCATCTAAGCCATAAAAAAATATTGTGCATATAACGGGATTTCAGAATCTATATCAGTCTTTTAGGTCTTTTTTTTTTGGTTTTAAATCAGTGAACCACATCGTGATTTATCTGATCGTATCTCAAGTCCATATATATCATAATGACTGCCTGCTATCCACCTAGAGACTCAGGTCTCGAATTGACGATGTGTACGAGGCCTTACTTTTTAGTTTTCTTTTTTTTGGCATATTGTGTTACTCTTTAAATTTTTTGTGAACGTTTTTCCTTAAAACGAATAGTAAGTAAAAGTTTGCTTTCATGAGGGAATAATAATTGAAAGCTTCAATTCCTGTTTTTTATTTAAAACCAAACAAATCTGCAATCGAATATTTTATCACTATTTATTTGTACACAAATAAATGTAGACTGTAAAAAAACCGAAAATTGTAAATATACATATTTAGTAGTCACTACGCACACACAAATACTGTCATTTAGGGATTTTCCCCACGATTTTTATTTTTGTTTTAGATAACCGTGCAGGTTTAGCAAATTAATTAGATTCTTTATTTTACTCCCCTCCACGGTGTTTTCCGAGCGCTATGACATGTCCTTCTTCAAACGAGGCTTGCGGAGAGTACTTTATGGTAGGCAGCGGCTTGGCTCTGCCCCTGGCATTGCTGACGTCCATGAGCGACGGTAACCACTTACCATCAGGTGGGCCGTATGCTCGTCTGCCTACAAAGGCAATAAAAAAAAGTATCAGCAATCCAATGAGTGAAAAGTGTCCATCAAAAGGCGTTATTCTATTGGCTGTTTACGTCTAGAATCCTCTGCTGATAATTGCTTGGCTCTTCGTCTAAGTCAGCATTGTTGAATGTACTTCAATGAAAAAGAAATATGAGGAATAAATTTTATTCTGGTGGCGATTTTACTGAATGAAAGCTTCGATTTCCTGATAGCACTGATAAAAAGAGAGTCTTAAGGGGCCAATATAAAGGGATCGAATGGCTTTAGTACCAAGCTCACTAGATATAAGTTGGTCCAGTTCTAGGAATGAAGCTATTGTTATTTATTATGTCGTAATGGCTCCAAGGAGAGCATTTGGCATGCACAATACTTCGTTATTGTGCATGCCAAAAAGTTCTATGTTTCCTATGTTTTATGTCTCGGGTGGTCCCGAGTTATTATTATTACATTTCAAATCCGTTCATTAGCATCTTAACAATATGTTGTATATCTTAAAAAAATGATGATATTTAACATTACGACTTATACTGTGCATGCGGATAGACAAACACAATTTACATATTTACTAGATCAATCATCGAATATAACATGTACTATGAGTTTCATAAAAAGGCAACTTATCAGCCGAAAAAGAGCCTTTATAAAAACAAACAATCTCTTGCAAACATTTCTCCGGAGACTGAATGCGCGCAGACAAAATCCTAATTCCTTGTGCTAACGCTTATATGTTTATGTAAATACCGTACTTAACCCTTGGCAAACTTAGCTCGGGTTTCACCGAGGGCCTTAAGTACCCTCCGGGGCAGTCCGTGGAGTATCCGGGTACTGTAGACCCCGCGTTTAACCTTCAAGTATAGAATGGAAATGTCGGTAAATATGTTCGGGAGTTTCTTGTTTTTGATCAACATACTGGTTTGCTAGCGTTTTGGTTATAGATGATCCTGTTTTGTTAGTTTTGTTGCAACGGATTAGTTTTCGTCAGAAGCTATCCAGAATTTACAAGTGCCTCAGTTAAAACTTTAGTGAGAATAGATGATTGTTTTTTAATGTGTGTGTTAAAGCAAAAACCCCTGGATGGATTTTGACCATAATATGCTGAAGTACCTAATGCTTAAACATTAAGATAGCAGATTGTAGTATAGTACGACATAAATTGGCTAATTAATGTTCGTGCAATCAAGGAGTTTTTTTCATACACTTAAGGATACTCACAGCGAAGCGTGACCAGGTATCACTAATGTTCAACAAACAGCTTGTCGTCTGCATGTGTTTGTTCATTTCAATATAAAACATCATAGGCATATTCTGATCTTCATCAAAAGCTGCCAATATCTATGACAAGTACTGGTGAGATGATCCTGTTTTATCGAACATCAGATAGTGATAGTCCTGATATTGCTGACGTCCATAAGTGATGATAGCCACTCACCATCAAGTGGACTTTTTTGACGTGACAACGTCTTATAATTCGATGGAGCCGGCTACACGCACGAAAAAAGGCGTTACCTCGTGTGAGCGATGCATCTGCGTGGACAGCTGCTATACAATAATACATTTACATTTTTTAGTCAAGTATGAAGTTCAGTGAAAAGTGAATGTGGTGTCAATTGCTTATAGCAACGATAATTGCGATAACCGAAAAACCATTCCATCAGCATTTTCTTATGACGTTGTCACGTTCAACTATCGTCAGTAAACCGACTTTACTTACAGACAACCGATTTTTTTACTAAGGGATGTTTCATCTATACACTAATCTGAGTGCCATCAGAAACCAAAGCATGAAGCGTAAACATATGTGCCATGCTGTAAAGCATATCGTCTTCATGCATGGACAGTTAGTTGGAATTGGATCTGAATTTCAATTAAGTTGGACAAACATTGGTCAAACATTCCAATGGTGCTAGCAGCCGACTACAACAGAACGGTACATCTTCAGATTACTGATGTTGAATCCAAACATACCCTACGTAGGTAAACCATACGAAAGGGTGATGTATGTTGCCAAATATAAAGATTATATTTGAATGATGAATGATTGAATGATTTGAATGTTCGAATAGTTGTTAAGTATACAGCGTTCGTGGTTTCTTAGGTTTTCAATTGTTCCCAGTTACTGGTTGTAGGACATCTTGTGAGTCCGCACGAGAAGGTACCACCACCATGCCTATTTCTGCCGTGAAGCAGTAATGCGTTTCGGTTTGAAGAGCGGGGCAGCCGTTGCAGCCATACTGAGACCTTAGAACTTATATCTCAAGGTGGGTGTCGCATTTACTTTGTGGATGTCTATGGGCGCCAGTAACCGCTTAACACCAGGAGAGCTCTGAGCTCATCTATCCACCTAACCAATAAAAAATAAAAAGTTCGTTGATGCCAAATAAAAATTGTATTATCTCTTTTAACTTGCACTATGTATGAAATAACTCTATGAGATATGAGCTTCACAAATCAACGAGGCTTCCGTAGTAAATTATGGACTCTAGTGGACTTTTGCGGCTTGGCAGCGATCGCTCAGCTAAGTTTCTGTCTTGTGTACGAATGAGCATTTGGGGCTTTCTGATTTAGTACTACTGAAACAATAAATGATTCTAAATTGCACGAAATGTTCAAGCGGTCTCCACAACTCACTTACACTGCACATTATAAATATATTAATTTTAACTTCTTTTCGAGGGTATAAAGAAAATAATTATTCGGGTATACATTTTTTACTATGATTTTTTTTATTGATGAAAATAAATAAATAAACCTACTTTACAAGGCTATCGACTTTATTTTATTCACAATTATTTTTTAAAAATATGTAATAGTAATATACAAAGAAACAGCTATTTATATGAATAATAATAATAACCGTCATCAAGTAGGGTGTAGAATAAACATTAGATACTGTATAGCCATCATACTAAGACTATACATATGAGTCGTCTATTATCAAAGGTGGCAATCTGTGCATTTGGACAAAAAAAAATTATTGATATGTCAATACAGATTGATTTGAATATAATCGTCTCCTTCAAAGAATACGGTTCAAAACCTGCACTAAATAAAGGTTAATAGTTAACCTGTTATTTATCTAAGATGTCGTTCCGAAGAGTTTTGTGACTGCCAATGGAATACAAAGTNGCAATCTGTGCATTTGGACAAAAAAAAATTATTGATATGTCAATACAGATTGATTTGAATATAATCGTCTCCTTCAAAGAATACGGTTCAAAACCTGCACTAAATAAAGGTTAATAGTTAACCTGTTATTTATCTAAGATGTCGTTCCGAAGAGTTTTGTGACTGCCAATGGAATACAAAGTCAATAATTCGTTTTTCTGATCTACCAATCATTGTCCAAAAGTCAGATTGCCGGCTTTGATAATAGTCGACTCATATATAATATCTTACGTTACGGACGTTTTTTCTCGGTTAGGGTACCCCTCCGCATCGTCCCATAAGGAACTTCGTGCCAATAAATTTCTTGTATTTTGCAAGATTTCAATTGTTTGTTGCCGACGATCCGACATAAATAACAGGTAGCGTTTAGTTGAATAGTTAAGCTAGTGCGGACCTACATCACAAGCTATACGCGTCCATCTTATGCGACGGGCGGGATAATGTCGCGGCTCCGAGTCAAGTATGTGGGGCCATTAAAACAACGGTTTTATACGATATTTTTTAAAGTTTTATTTTTCATTTTTTTATGTTTTTTGTTGCCTTTGTAGGCAGACGAGCATACCCACTTGAAAATAATTGTAATCATGGACGTCAGCAATATCAGCGGCACAGACAAGTCGCTAAGTTCAATTTCTGAACGTCAAAGTCCCACAAACTCTCTTTCAAATCTAGCCGCCAAAAGCATCGCATCAATTTTATACTTTTAGACTTTTTTTTCTTCTCAGTCGGACACTCTTGTCAGAGTGGTCGTGGTTGCGCTGACGATTAACATTAACAGAAATAATACATGATAATAACTCATTACATTAACGACTTCAATCCTATAACCCACATTGATACATGAGTGATTATATACAAGTCTCAGTTTTATAGTACAACGGTTGTCCCACTTATCGAACCAAAACGCAATATTGCTTCACTGTAGAAATAGGTACAGCAGTGGTACCCATCCAAGCCTTTCACAATACGCCTTGCCACCAGTATCATATTCAGTTATTGTAAACTAGGCAGGACGTAGCGTGAGGTGTTTCTACCGTCCACGGGCGCTTCTGATCAGGGGGGATCACGGGCGCATCATGTTTTTATTGGACTGAAGAGAAAAATCAGAGGAATATGTTATTAACGTTAACGAGTACTCTAATTTATTTATTTTTATTGCCTTTGTAGGCAGACGGTCATACGGCCCACCTGATGGTGAGTGGTTACCGTCGCCCATGGACTTCAGCAATGCAAGGGGCAGAGCCAAGTCGCTGCCTACCGCTTAATACTCACCACAAGCCTCGTTTGAAGAAGGACATGTCATAGCGCTCGGGAAACACCGTGGAGGGGAGCTCATTCCATAGCCGGATGGTACGTGGCAAAAAAAATCTCTGGAAACGCACTGTGGATGACCGCAGCGGCTCCAGGTAGTATGGATGAACTCTACTCCGGTGGCGGGCGGTGCGATGGTAAAAACGAGATGCTGGTATCATCTCAAACAATTCCTCAGAGCACTCCCCATGGAACATACGGTATAAAATACAGAGGGAACCGAAGTCCCTCCGCAGACCCAGAGGCTCCAAACGATCCGAGAGAATGGGATTATCGACAATCCGAACGGCCCTCCTCTGTATGGAGTCAAATGGAAGAAGCTGGTATTTGGGAGCCCCGGCCCAGAGATGGGAGCAGTACTCCATGCGAGGCCGGACTTGTGCTTTATAAAGCAAAAGTCTTTGTCCAGGCGTGAAGTACCGCTTCGCTCTGTTGAGGACTCCCAGCATTTTGGACGCCAACTTGGCTTTGCCTTCCAAATGACTCCGAAACTGGACATCGCTCGAAATGTCGACCCCAAGTATCCCGATACTCTCGGAAGGTTGCAGGGATACTCCTTGGAATTGCGGCGCCATGACAAAGGGGTCCTTCTTCGCAGTGAACGCGCAAACTTGTGTCTTTATCGGGTTGAATTGAACCAAGTTCAATTCACCCCATTCGGAGACTCGCCCCAGAGAGTTCTCCACTTCAGACACAAGTTTTGATCGTCTCTCTTGCACCGCGCTCCGAGAAAGACTGAATTTATTTTGATAGTAATTCAAATTAATTAAGCGTTGAGAAATCTGCACTGTTTTACTCGTTATTGTGAATTCCAAACGCTAATCTCGTAGCCACCACGATAAATTCTCGCAACGTTCCACTTGAGCCGTGCACGCATCCGGCGAATTGTTTCCGGCGCTCCGTGACACGTCAGTTCGCCGTCCGGTGACAGCGGCACGTCTGACGCGGGTATGCACAAAGTGACACGTGTCATATTACGACATCTTGAGTCACTCGAACATTTTATTTTGTCCAACCCAAGTTGAGCTAACGTTACCAGAGCACTTGTTACATTTAGAAGCGACAAAAACACCTTAGATGGCCGTGATTATCTCACCGAGTTTCTCACTGGGTCGCGATTCCGATCCGGTGGTAGATTTGCTAGGGCCAGTGTTAGCAAACGAACTAGGCTGAGCCCCGTAAGCTCCTACGCGTTCGAAGAAGCTAGTATAACCGCTTGAGGCTACTAGCATAGGTAGGGGAAAAAAGTTGTCCGTGATCACGAAAGCTAAAGCGAAACGTCAACCTCAACCGAACATGTAATTTCATTTATATCTACGAGTCGGGAAAAACCGAAGAAAAATTATTCAGAATGCCGCACTGTATACTTTATTGTAAGATTATTAATGTATTCATTTAAAATGAAGGAAACACTGAGTCTCTGCTCGATAAATTAAACAGTGTGGAAAACTACACTCCGCATCAACGACAGCGGTTTTTGGAAAGGTCTTGTTATGGCCAATATTATTATTATACACTTCATACTATATCATATACCTACTACATATTTTGACTGACTCGATGGTGTAGTAGTTAGCGGTCGTGAATGTTGCGTTGAGGATTGTGGGCTCGATTCTCACAAAGGCACAAAATTAGTTTGCTGTTTGTCTGAGTGTTTATTTTCTACGTATTTAATTTAAAAAGAACGTATATAAGAATCTATGTCAGCCTCTGATACACATAACATCCGGAATCCCAAATTGGATTCGGATGACCGTGCGTGTTTTGTTCTCAATTATAAATTATTTATTTATTAAGCTATTGCATAGATTTTATCGCGGCCCTTGAGCGCGGCTTGAGAGCGAGAGAACTATGATTAATATGTTTTGTTTGTGGGCTTAACATAATTAATAGGTTATGTCCGTTTTGGTCTAATTACTTGAAAACCCGGTAATTATGGGGGAGCGAATACTTTTATTCGATAATATATAAAGTGTAGTCTATAATAAATAAATATTTAATGTGCAAAAACTTAAGACGGAGTTCCATACATATATGGTCATTGTCCTTTTACCCCCCACTTCATTTACGTACAAAATGAAAATATTTTTGAATTATAGAATGTTAAGGAGCTATTTAAGCCCCTATTTTGAAACATTCTTTATTGGTGCTCTACATGTATTTGTTTTACCGTAATGATATATAGCCTATAGCCTTCCTCGATAAATTGGCTATCTAATACTGAAAGAATTTTTTCAAATCGGACCGGTAGTTCCTGAGATTAGCGCGTTCAAACAAACAAACTCTTCAGCCTTATAATTTTTATATTAGTATAGATAAGAAGCGAAACTGCAAAAATGCTTTTAATTCCAAGGACCTTAGCGAAAAAAAAACCACCTTCACCGTATTGTTTCTTCGGGGTTTCATTAAGCTGAAACCCACTTCCCGTGGAAGTCAAGTTTCATTAGCCTCATTCGAGACGAGGGAAATATGAGGAAAAAAAACGCGCACACCGACTTCCGCCAGGATTATTTAATCTATCGCGTTTATTAAAACTATTATTAACAGTAAATTTCAGGGCGCTGAGATCTTCAGCAGCTCGTTTGGCGTTCGCGGAATTTCGACAAAATTAACGTCTTTTGACTTGCAACGAGCGCTCCCTAGAAATTGTATAGCAAGTCTATTTGTAAAATACGGTATCCGGCTATGGAATGAGCTCCCCTCCAGGGTGTTTCCAGAGCGATGACATGTCCTTCTTCAAACGAGGCTTGTGGAGAGTATTAAGCGGTAGGCAGTGGCTTGGCTCTGCCCCTGGCATTGTTGAAGTCCATGGGCGGCGGTAATCACTCACCATCAGGTGGGCCATATGCTCGTCTGTCTGCAAGGGCAATAAAAAAATAATTAAATTGCGATGTTAATTCATAAGTTCTATCGAGAAATTTGTTGTTCAGAGTAGGGTCAATGGTAAGAGATCTCGTGAACGAATCCCCATGTGCTGGACTGATCAGGTGAAAGACCTTACTGAAACCCCGCTTAACGAGTGCGTGCGCCAAGCCTCAGTTCGCAAACTATGGAAAACATCTGTCTTTAATAAACAAGGCTTTAATAAACAAGAATTCCACATGACAACGACAGCTCTGCCAAGAGCAACCGACTATGATGACGATTAATTCATAAGAGTGCTGATATAATTAAGCCTGAAAAGCAGTGGTTAAGCTGTGCTTCTGTGGGATCACTTGACTTCAGACGGATTGTATAGCCTGCTAAATAACTAAAGATAAATTATTTTTCTGTGTTGAGTATTTAAGTGTGTATATAAGCAATATTTTTGAAGTGAAACTTCTTAGGGCGCGTTGATAGTAAAATTTAACTCACGACAGATCCGTTACTGCTAGAGAGAAAATATACAATATAGGACGAATGAGAGTGAGAAAATAGACAGAGCGTCCCGCGAACCACTCGACCTTGGAGAGCAGGAGAAAGCGAGCTAGGTCGTTTTTCTTATACACATTTATACACATATTAACTATCTTATATTTTATTTTTAATGAGGAATATAAAAAAAACTATATATCATTTAAAACATATATAAATTGTTACGAGGTCGTTTCTCTTATACACAGCATTTCCTATTACAAGAGAAATTTGATTTAAGGATGAAAAATGAAGAAAACCACAATACTACACACTGTAAAAGAAGTTTCGCTTCTTTCACGAGCAAGTTGGGGCACGCGCACCATTTTTTTATTATATAAACGTCCGTCTGCTGTGAAGTGGTTATAAGAATCCAAAGCCTAATCTCAGTTGTAAAGTGTAGTATCTCATCCTTTAAGCCAGAAAGAATTACTGTTTCACGGCTGAAGTAAGCAGGGTGGTTGGTACACACTCATGCGGGCTTAGAGATGCCATACCACCATTAAGTATGCAAATTACAATTGTTTTTTTTTTACGCTATCTTATTCTTTTATCTAGGAAATTATTCCTGAAGATGTATTAACTATGTATTTTATTGGAAAATTTGGTAACTGCCTGCGGGATTCAAACACCGGCATAATGGCATCGTTCAATACATATGTACATACATACATATGTACACAAAGTTCATATCAATGTAATTCCTAATTTTAAAGATAAATTTAATAAGGTCATGATCGTTCGTTGCCAGTCAATCGCTACACGAATAATACTAGCAGTACGTCGGCGTTTATTTACCGTCGTATCCCGGCTTGAACCGGCCGAAACCGGTTAATAGCTGTACAAGTACAAACGTACTGATCGCCGAACAAGACTTTAATTCGCTTCGTACCTGTAAAGTTATGTAATCTTTTTTTTCTACCTAAGCTGATGGTCTAGAGAGAGAGAGAGACCATACTAGCGTAAACTTAACTAGAACGTGAGCTCACGGGGCTCAAATCTGACGATCTTGCTAACACGAACCCTAGCAAGAGTCGTGCTTAGCAGAATCTACCACCGGATCGGAAACGCGACCTACAGAGAAGATCCGGCGAGAAACTCAGTGGGCTGTGTCTGTGGGTTAATTTACTCGCCGAGCCCTTCGACGCAAGCGACAGGTTCGACGAGGATGGTGACCGGTGCTTGTGGTACCTAAAAGCACGTCCTAACATGTAGGTGAGCTCACGTGTTAGGGCGAAGCTGAAATAGCCTCTCAAGGCTATCAGCATAGGCAGGAAAAAAAAGTGGTCACAAATGACTCGAAACGCGAGAATGAGACGAATAAAAAGGTTTCAATAATGACTACGGCTCGCATTATCCGGAATTTAATAATAAAAGGACCAGTAAAAATATTTTTAGATCGTTAAAGTACATTCAATATTAATTTAACACTTTGGATTTTTCGTTTATTAAAATTTTGTGTTTGACATTGACACGGAAACGAAAATTCATGGCTCGTTTCCTTTGAAGATCTCCACAGTCAAACGTTTGATCATCGCAAATTATTTCTTCCCGATAATTCGGGAAAACCGTCAAATAAAAAAATTATAATAAAAAAAAAACATTAAGAACAAAGTTATGTAATATGCGAATATCATTATCATCTTTCTCGACGAAGATTCGGAGAGCAGTTCGATTTCTTTTGTGAAGACTCATTTTGCAATCGTCGACCCGAACTTGTACAAAGGGAATATCATTGATACCTTATTAAAGCAAAGGGAGCTCCAAGTTTTTGACGTAAATAAAATATGTAATCAGACTTGATTTAAGGATTTTTGGAAGTTAGACGGTTGGTCTCCATTCGAAATCAACGAAGCGTGACGGATAAAATAAATATGAATAACGGCGCAATGTACTTTAAACAGACTTTGTCTCTCTTGCGTTGCGAGAGAGTTTTGATTTACTTGTTTTCTGGAGTCGTTGTGGTCTAAAGGATAAGATGTTTATAGGTTCATTATAGAAGCAGCTGCGCCCTGTAATTATTGAAGACTAAAATTTTGGATAGTAAGCTTTGAATAGTTATGTACCAAATCGACGGGTGAAAGATTATTTGGTTTAAGCGACATTTCGCTTAATACGCGACATTTATCTTTGTAATTAGAGGTCCGTTCTATTTGGTATTATGGTTGGTACTATGGTACTATGGTTAAGTGGTTACTGGAGCCCATAGACATCTACAACGCGCCACCCACATTGAGATATAAATTCTAAGGTCCCGAGTATAGTTACAACGGCTGCCCCACCCTTCAAATTGAAACGCATTACTGCTTCACGGCAGAAATAGGCAGGGTGGTGGTAGCTACCCGCGCGGACTCACAAGAGGTCCTGCCACCAGTAAAAATAAGATAGAGCTCTCTGCAGTATTATGGTAGGGTTTCCTAACCCTTCAAACTGAAATGCTTGTCTCCTCAAAGGCCTATCCTACCGCCAGTAAAAGGTCACAATTTATTTTGGATTTACAAAGCACAAATAAATTAATCGCAACTAAAAGGTATTGTTTATTGCTTTTTAAATCAAATGACCCACCGCCGGCTCTCCGTAATAATAGGACCAAGCGACGTGATTACGGCCCGACGTATGTAGCTTTTAACAGGCCATGAAACAACTTTGTTGCCTAATGTTAAAGAGACTTTTTATAGGGGATTGTAATGTTATTCGGTTTTTATTCGCTATAAAATGGATCGGTTTTATTGGATTTAGAGTTGGTCTTGTCGCTCTTTCTTAATAGGATCAGAATCCGTAGACGTACGTCGCTATCCACCTTCGGATGTGAATGAAATAGCAGCCAATCTTATACCGCAGAACACGTACCGAATTTCAGAAAAAAATCATTGCTGACCTAATAGTTAGTGGTTACGGAATGCCATCGACCACTTTGAAACGCAATCTCGAAGTCCGAATGGTTTCTTTCTGTAAAATCTTACGTTATGGACGTTTTTTCCCGGTTAGCGTACCCCTCCGCATCGTGCCATAAGGAACTTCGTTCCAAAAACCTTCCTGAGTTTCTCGACGAAACTTCTCAGTGGGTCGCGTCCGATCCGGTGGTAGATTCTACGAAGCACTGCTCTTGCTAGGGCTAGTGTTAGCAACGTCACCAGGTTAGAACCCCGTGAGCTCATCAAGTCGCTCGGTGAATCTAGTATAACGCCTCGAATAAAGTGTGACAGTGAACACAAGCCTTATAGAATTGGCCTCTTTCTACATTGTTTCTAGTTGACTCAAGCGTTCAAATAATAATAGCATCTGGCCACACAATGGTCGTAAACATCCGTGTAGACATTATGCTCTACCAATCAATTAAGAGGGGAAGGCGGGTAGGAGCATTTTCTGAAATTTCAGACGAGAAGCTAAATAAGTATATGATATCTTTACTGCGGTTGAGTTATTTAAAGTACTAACAACAGCTAGAAGTGATTAGCCCGATGAATAGCCGAATAGGTTATTGTGAGTGGAGGTTTTCCTTTCCTCCATGTGTCAATGGTTAGCTTAACGAAGGAAGCAGTATTGTTTTGATTAAAGGAACTCAGTAGGCTGTGTCTGTGGGCTAATTTACTCGTCGAACCCAAACGATGGGCTCGGCGAGAATGGTGACCGGTGCTTGAGGTACCTAAAAGCACTGTTAGTGGGTCGAAAGGATCCGAAATTACGTGTTTAGGGCGACGTCGATTGTTTACCATTTGGCCCGCAGGATATGTAATGATAGTTATAATAGTTGATACAAGACAGCGTTTTTGTTACAGGTAATCAATGGCTGAAAGATTGAAGGTTTGATGGGGCGGTGACGCAGCATGCGCCGTGGGCCCTACGCCGCGATCCTGCGGCTGCTACTCATTGCCGGTGAGAAAACTCCAAAGATTTAGTCTGTTCCTAAAATACACCGTATTTAAACCAGTTAAACCTGGCAGCGGCTAAGCTCAGCCCCTGGCATTGCTGAAGTCCATGGGCGACGGTAACCACTCACCATCAGGTGGGCCGTATGCTCGTCTGCCTACAAGGGCAATAAAAAAATAAAAGTTTCTGAATTGATTAAAACCAATTTCAATATGAGTGAGCTCAATTTCTACTAGAGTACTATGCCTCATACAACAGTATAATTTAGGCTTCATGTGAATATCAATCAGATTTTATGGCCTTGAGTTTTTTTTTTATTTATTGCCCTTGTAGGCAGATTATCATATGGCCCACCTGATGGTGAGTGGTTACCATTGCCCATGGACTTCGGCAATGCCAGAGCCGCTGTTAGCCGCGAATGTGTGCCTGATATATTGAGTATGCCTGATGTAGGTACTTTTAGGTACCACAAGCACCGGTCACCGTCCTCGTCGAACCCGTCGCTTGCGACGAAGGGCTCGACGAGCGAATTAACCCATAGACACAGCCCACTGAGTTTCTCGCCGGATCTTCTCAGTGGGTCGCATTTCCGATCCGGTGGTAAATTCTGCGAAGCAATGATCTTGCTAGGGTCAGTGTTAGCATCACTCCAGCTTGAGCCCCGTGAGCTCACCTACTAGTTAAGGTTACGCTGAAATAGCCTCTCAAGGCTATCGGCTAAGGTAGGAAAAAAAATGCTTGATATAGCCATTGACCGATACAACTATCGTTGTTCAAATACTGCAGATGCAAAATACTCAAATGAAATATATACTTCATAATTGTTCACAAAATACTTCCATCATTAAGTAATAACATCGTGTCATAATAGTTGAACCCGCACTGGTTATAATTGGCGTATTTCTTGTAGGTGCTCTTGTGAGCTCTTTTGAGTACCGCGTACCGCTTTAGCAATTACCGTTTACTGGCTTTTGATCCAGTTCAAGATCCAAAGCAAATGAGAGTTCCATCGGGTTACTTGAACTTGAGCATTTAGAGTCTTCTTATATGCTCGCAACTGTCGATCCTGGATAAATAAATGCTACAGTGGTGGCAGTTACTAACCGGTAACCTTATATTGTTTCATGCTAATTAATTTACGAGCCAAACTTAAATTGTAACTATAATATGTATCTTTCGGACTAAAGTTATTAAGTTTCAGCTTCATCAACGCTTTTTTAGTTATTATAGTTTTAGATTACAGTACATATTTTTTTACTCAAGAATAAGACACTATATAAAGTGCGATATCAAGTGATGTAACCACGAGCCCACTGAGTTTCTCGCCGGATCTTCTCAGTAGGTCGCGTTTCCGATCCGGTGGTAGATTCTGCCAAGCACTGCTCTGTCTTGGGTTAGTGTTAGCAACGTCCTCAGGCTAGAGCCCCGTGAGGTCACTTTCCCGCTCAGTTACGCTGGCATAGCCTTCTAAGGCTTCTAAGGCAGCTTAGGTTGGAAAAAATAAAGAATAGTTTAAAAAAACAAAAAAAATACGCTTTTATAGAAAATCCAACAAAAAAATAGAAAATGAATTTTATTAAATTTGAATTAAAAATAGTGTAAGTAAAAATGATTTTATTGTAAAAAAAGCGTGAGGTTATTTTCCATTTTTTAGTTGAATTTAAATTTTTTTTGTAATGTTGCATTGTCATCGGTCCTTAATAAATATACAGTATTTCGAGTTAGTCCGAAGATTTGAAGGGGGTCAAAACCATGTTCAAAGATTCCGTTACAAACGTCTGAAGCACATACGTCTGAAGCCAATAAAAGCGTATTAAAAAGATGTGACTCTGTGCCTACACATGCTAAGAGAATTAGTAATATATAGAACATTGGGTTTCTAATGAGATAATTAAAAACGAACGCAATATAATTAAAAATACTCAATTGACGTCCGGGAACTTATTAAAAATGCAAATACTTGTACTCGTTATAATTTTGTAATAAATTAATATTGATACCAATTAATTTTGTATTAATAACTCACTACTTTGAGAGTTAATTTTGATTAATACCGTCAATTATTACAATAATAATTACTATTTTATTACGGAGACAGCAGCGTGGTTATTCCTGTGGTGTGAGTATGATGAGATATGGAATTTGACAGGAATCAGTTAAGTGCGGTCAGCGAACACTATGGCAAGCTTTGAGGGAGGGGGAGTCTAGCAGTGGTCAATTATGGGATGATAATGAAATGTCGCTTATTTTTTTCAAAATAAAAAGTTCATCGTAACATTAATTCGTATAGTAAGTAATTTCACAAGTAATAAAGTGTAGCTAGCGCAAATGCCGCCCGAGCTCATCAAGGCCCCCCTAATTACTTGCTTTTGTGTTATTCACGAGCGCGAAATGGTGCATTTTAATTTCGTACGCTCAGCGTGAAAGGTGAAAAGTCTCGCGCGAAAATCATCTCTGTATTCCTGTATCCTGTTATTACGAGGTACAAGCTGTAACAGAAGCGTGTCGGTGCACACGTAGAAAATATTAAAAGGTTTTTGAAAACAAGAAGCAAAATCACGATTGTTGAATAGATTTTTGTTCAACCATAATATATCAACAACTAGAACTACCAACTAGTGGCATAGTGATCGTAAGCTTCTTTGGGAAATCTATTATGATTCATTTTTTAGTCTCTCTGCAGAATACTTTATAATTTTGTTTTTTTATTGCTTTGATGGATGAGCTCACGGCCCACCTGGCGTTAAGTGGTTACCGGAGCCCATAGACGTCTACAAGGTAAATGCCGCTACCCACCTTTAGACGTGAGTTCTAAGTTCTCACTTTTAACAATACAACGGCTGCCCCGCCCTTCAAACCGAAACGCATTATTGCTTATCTGTAGAAATAGGCAGGGTGGTGCTTACCCTGTAACGGTAATTGTTACACCCACCGGCAGCCGCAATAGAGAGAATGAGATCTTAACAAATTTACTCCTTGACCTTTCCTTTAGCTATTTGGCGCGACTTCTGAATGAGGAGTTCCTAGCGCATGCATGCCTATTTAAATAAAATCGGAACAAAAGATGGTCCGATGGAGGGAGCACGCGCCAGATTGACTTACAATAAATATGAAAATTACCAATACGGTGTTACAACCCGTGCGTACTAACAAGTCGTTCTTCCACCAGTAATACTACATCATATCTGCTTTACACCATACGTAATATGATTGTAAGTGTCGCAAAAGGTAGTTAGAGTAGGGTCTGTGACTTTTATTCTACGTACGGAGATATACAAGTACCACCATCCATTTCTATTATTTCTTTGCCACAGAGCAGGGTTTTCTGAATTATAGAGTAGAACGTTGCTAGTGGAGACTTCGGTCTCATGTCCCTTGGAAGAAGTTTGTGATGACCGGTCTCGCCCTTCTGTCTTTCTAAAGATGAGACGTTTGGGTTTAAAAGTGATGCTAGCATGGTTTTGTTACGACATGGTGGGACATACCAGCCCGCAGTCCCAAGTCGTGCTCAAAAATGGCGATCATCATAAAATATTATCCTAAAACATTATAATTTCACTGAGCTTTCTCGCAACGCTATAACTTCAAAGCTTAATTTAAATATTCAATTTAATGGGCGTATCCAGGCTAGCTCTTTACGTGTTTAAAACTTTCTTTTATAGTAAAAAAGTTTCAGAGCTTTATAACTGAAAATAATTTTCATCACTAAAATAGCTTTCTGAAAATTGCTGATATGAAATTTTTATAGTTTAGTTTGACGTTTTTCATTGAATTTTCCTCTTCAAGGTAAACGTGGTTTGGCACGAGCTTAGAAAATGAAGCGAATTCTGCATTTTCCCTCCGTTTCGTGTATCTCAAATATTTCGTTGTATGCTTTTAAATATTACAAACACTAAAATATTTACTGGGAAATATTAATAATGGTTTGTTGAGAATTTAGCATTTACAAATGTTACTAGTATTAATAATGACCATGAGCGGGATGCGCGTCGAGCAGTGCTGGGTGAGATCTCAATTCCTTTAAAGAGAAATAGTTCGTGAGGGCAAACAAGGATAAATTGGTATACTACTTAGACCTGGTCCACGGGACTACCGCCATGTGGCATGTTGATTTGACTATTATTGTTATGATAGTTGTGTCAGTGAGCGGTTTGATAGCGAACAGCTTCGACTGACACCTTTTGAAGTCATCGTGGCCTAAAGGATAAGACGTCCGGTGCATTCGTGTTGAGCGATGCACCGGTGTTCGAATCCCAGGCGGATACCAATTTTTCTAATGAAATACGTACTAAACAAATGTTCACGATTGACTTCCACGGTGAAGGAATAACATTGTGTAATAAAAATCAAACCCGCAAAATTTTAATTTCCGTAATTACTGGTGGTAGGACCTCTTGTGAGTCCGCTCGGGTAGGTACCACCACCCTGCCTATTACTGCCGTGAAGCAGTAATGCGTTTCGGCTTGAAGGGCGGGGCAGCCGTTATAACTATACTGAGATCTTAGAACTTATATCTCAAGGTGGGTGGCGCATTTACGTGGTAGATGTCTATGCTCCAGTAACACTTAACACCAGTTGGGCTGAGAGCTCTTCCACCCACCTAAGCAATAAAAAAAAGCAACAAAAAATAAATAAATAAAAAAGCTTTTGCTATCCAGTTCGGTGAATGGTCTGGTGCATTAAGCAGTAGCTATTGACACGGTGCATAACTTAGGGTTTTCCATTCTAGGATTGTACTGGGCATCTTGTCCCGCAGGCCACGACGACATCCAGTTAATAAAAAATTTAACAATAATCATGAATAATAGTGCATTATTTATAAAATCAATAATTTTGTTGTTGTCAGTGTGGGTGGAGGAGTATTCACCCATAGTAGATTCCGCTACTGGAGGATTTTTTGCTTCAATGTCATATCGGCTAAAAAACCTTTGGAGCTATTCAATATGATTAGGTAGTAGCATAATAATAATAAATAATAATAATAATAATAATTTATTTATTTCTCTCTTAAAGGTACAAATACAAATGGAAATTAATCTTATAATTTATTTTGTAAGCCTTTGAAAGAGCTGAAGTCTGTACTAGGTTCAAAGACCTGTATTACTGATCTCCAGGCTCCCTCCTTCTTAAGATAGATTAGGTTTGGTTAAGTCGTGAACATATGCTTGGGCTCAAAAACAAAAAAGCTGATTACTTCACAGTCTGGAGTAAGTTCTCTGTTTGCTCGTAGTCTAGGTCGTGAAGCCAATTTGTTTGTGCATGTTTGCATTGGGTCTGTGTCATGGGGTATATATTGATCAGCTTATTTATTTTATTGTATATGAATAAATAAGAGGCGGTCGTGGTACTTACTAATACTGCATAGGTTTTCAGCCCCCCCAACAGTAATTGAAGTTTATCAAAGTGGACTCAGACTCAGACTCTAAATCACCTTTACTGGCAATCACTATGGAAAGGTCCGTTTCGGTTTAAGCGCATTAACGCTAATGTCGGTGCTGTTTTTTTGACATCGAAACGTTTAATTACAATGATATGACAAATTCTTTCGTTAACATACCGTCATTTTGTTTACAGGCAGCACAAGATTCGTCAATCCTCATTCAAGTGACAGTACAGATCTCAAGCAAGTATGGGTAGAGATACCCACCACCGTCGTAGCTTTGGGAGGCGATGTCCGTATTCAAATTCACGGCGTTACTGGTACTCGTCTGAAGGTTCGCCTCGCCAGAGAAGACGACGAAGGGAGAACTCTCCTCGCCACAATGCCGCTAGCTCTTGACTCTGAAAGCCGAATGACAATACCGTGCGGATACTTATCAAGAGGAGGCACTTATTACTTGGAACTTATTGCTGATAAAGATAACTTCCTAAACGAAGATTACACCACGGAGAATTTCACAAATGAAATTGATGATGATGTTAAACAGGATGAAGATAATGGTTTTTCTAAACGCAACGTCGATGATTTGGAGGTCTTTAATAAAAAAGACTATCAAATCACAAGTGACTCTAATTTAGATAGTTATACGAAAATAAGTGTTGATGGTGCAGAGTCTAGTCAAAATACAGATAATGTAACTAAAAGATATGTAAATAATGAACATAGTAGTCGAATTAGTGATAGTAAAGAGCATATTGTTGACAGAACAGATGAGATTCTAACAGAATCTAGACTGAAGAGGGATGTTGATAATGAAGGTAGTATAATGGATGCTGGAGATAGTGTTGTTAAATCTTGGAAGTTCGACGTGCAATGGCCCACAGCTAATCTTGATGTGACCCCGGAAAATATACAAACTTATCCACAGAGACAAGTGATGGCCATCATAGAGTTTCCAAGGGTTGTTTGTACACCAATAGAATCCAGTGCTGATTTCTTTCTAGAATTGTTGTATTGTGGCCATTCGAGCGGTCGAGCTATGCTGTGCGATGGAAAGAATAGCAGTTCTCATACACACGCTCTATATTCGGAGGAGGTAATTTTTACAATAATTCTTAATTTTTTTAAGAGTTACCCATTCATAAATGACAACTTCAGGCATGAGAATTGTATTGTTTTTCTTTGCCTTATTTTAATTGGTAATCTTGGTAATCTGCCGATCAATTAAATTGTTGATAGATGTAATTTACAAGCAAAAAAACAAAATTAGTAGTTGAAAAACATGATAATTCCTGGTATCATTTGGTAATTTATTGGAAGTAGTCCTAGATACAATGTCATTTAAGTGGGCACTGGAAGAAAGCACGTAATACAAATGGAAAATAGATCTATTAATCCTTCATGAATAAGAATATTACCAGAAATCATCGAATAAAACGATGTCCACTCTTTAAACTGTACTTTCTGTTTCAGATGCACGGCTTCCCTGGCCGTCGTACAATGACCCTGAGATGTGAATTCTTTGGGCAGGCTGGCGATTATGCCTTAACCCTACGACCAGCCGCAGCAGCGGGCCCACAAGATTCTGCTATTGCTTTTATTAAGGTAAGCCTATTCAATATTTGCCTCCTCTAATTCTTAGTTTGTGTGCCATTGGTCATAATGGTCATAAATACGGTGTATATTTGCTGCGGAGAAACCATGTTACTTATGTCCCTTTGCTTTGATAGCCCCTCGACAATGAGTGGTTGTGATTTTGTCTGTTTTCTATGCAAATAAAACCAGTAAAATAAAGTAATCACTAGACGTGGAATTTTTAGTTCGGGTAAGTTTCAAGTTTTAAGAGTATCCTTATAAAAATGTGAATGATGTCGTTTAATAACATAGATTTTTCTTACGTTACTAGAATTGGGGAAAATTCTGAAAACTGTCAAAATTTGCGGTTTTGTCATTGACTCATAATTTTGTGTATGATGCGCCCTAATAAATTTTTAAATCAAACAGGCCTAATCCGATATCAGCTTTACGGTCATACCTTCGAAATATCAAATTCACGATACACGCAAGGAAATTAGGGCAGCCTTTTAAAATTTCCAAATGAAAAACAGTCGTAATACATCGTAAACCGTAAAATCGATTCTCGTGAAATCCCCACCGAAATTGGGCTTGCCAGCAATTTGTATGAACGAAAGTTTCAATACATACATATTTTATTGAATTTTGTATCAACACTGTGAAATATGATTAACCAATTACGTATATCTTTATTTGGATATCTACTTTCAAATAAATCTCAGCTTAAAATAAGTGAACATACGAAACTAAGGTTATACATCAAATAAAACCTTTTTAACCTGGTCTCTGATTCAGATGAAATAGTCTCCGATTATAATTTGCGTAACTACTGGTGGTAGGACCTCTTGCGAGTCCCCACGGGTAGGTTCCACCACCCTACCTATTTCTGCCGCGAAGCAGTAATGCGTTTCGGCTTAAAGGGTGGGGCAGTTGTTGTAACTGTTATTGCTTAGATGTGTGGACGAGCTCACGATCCACCTAGGTTACCAGAGCTCATAGCGTAAATACCGCCAACCACCTTGAGACATGAGTTCAGAGGTCTCAGTTTTTACAGTACACGACTTCCCTACTCTTAAAGCCAAAACGTATTGCTGCTTCACGACAGAAATAGGCAAGGCGATAGGACCTACGTATGCGGACTCACAAGACATCCTATGGCAGTTTGATTTTAAACGAATTGTGACATTTTCCGCCAGCATCAGTTTTCCTTAAGTATGACCTTGAAATGATCATGTGGGATACAATTTAGTAAAATTAAGTAAATAAGAAAATGAGGCTGAAGAAGAGACGGACAATGAAGAAGCGACAATAAGTTGAGGAGAACAGCCTCGTAAGCCATGTTAACCGTACATCCTAAGGGCCGAACCAATTGTTATCATTAGGACTGGCCACGATGAAAGAAAGTTCAGAAGATGAAAACAACAGTGAAACATAACATTATTTAAATAGACAACGCCTAAAAATAAGTTTAATTATCATTTTTATATATTCGTGGTTCATTGTTGAAATTGTGCAATAATTCAAAATTTTATTTGCGCGAGTCAATTTCACGAGAAACATAAACACGGCAAACAGAACGGCCATTTATTGTAAATAAAATTTAACGTAGATTGCTTTCACCGCAGCATTCTTAATGGCCGTTATAAAATACAATCATTCCTACGAGTGCTTAGGCGATGAAATATGCAAAGATATAAAAGGGAAACAAAAAAGTTTTGATGTTGAATGAGTTTCACGAAAAAAATATTGTTTTGTTGGCTTTAAATGGTTTAAGTTTAGTGAGATTCACGTCCGAAAATATGGTGCTATAGCATTTTTCATTTTACGACTGAGTTATTGTGTTTGGCTTGTCTTAGCACTGTGGATTTCGATTTTAATTTATAGCAGACAATTCTACCTTGCGACTTTCACATGTGGATTAAGCAGCTATATCTTAATAAACGTGGTTCAGTCTTCACAATCATTTGAAAGTCAACGTGATTTTGTTGGCGACTTCATCCTTCTAAATCACTTTATCATAATGACCACGATAATCAATGTTTTAATTTAAAAGAAAAACTATTTAATGAAGTGGATGAATAATTCAGTAATAACGAAATATCTTTTTTATCGTTTACCAGATTTTATAGAAAACTGTAGGATGGTCATTTCTTTCACAGGCGGACTGGTCTGATCAATTCGTACTTAATGTACCAGGCGGATCCGTGTTCCCGTGTGGAGACGGAGTACGCGTCTTATTCCAGTATCCAGAATGTGCGATCGAAGATGTGGATAGAGTCCGTGTGTTCGGTAGAGACTCGGACAAACTGCGCTACATCGTTGAGAGGAGAGTTCGCAGGTAAGATTTAATAAAAAAATGAGAGGCTCTATATACTTTTTCCAGATAAGAATTATTTTTATTCTCAATACAGTCAATAGTGTACACTTTGAAACTCACTTCACTATGCTCCATTTAAAGTATAGGGTTTTCCGCAAACATTGAGACTGTCTCAATTTTACTACTAGTAATCTACCTGGCTATTAATTAGAAAATAGGGTTTTTGACTCTAACTCCCCGACCACTCCTAGTACAGCTTTCATATCAGCCGCCGATAGCGTCAGTAAAACCATCTCTAAATATTAGCATTAAAAAGAATATCTATAAAATTCCAATCGCAACATACGACGTTTCTATTCTGAAGTCGAGCCACTGGTTTACATTAACCGATTGGGTTAATTAGCTGTTAAAATTGCCGAATAATTTGACCGCTTAATTTAACTGGTTTAATTATAGATTCCGCAATCAATTTAACTAATGTGGTAATGGGAATTGCTCGTGTGTTCTGGTCATTGACATTCGATTTAAAATTTTCGGTGTGGTACAATATCTAACTAGTCAGGTCATAAGTATTGTCACACAGTAAAAACTTTTCTTTTAGAATGCTGGCCACAAAAAAGTTTATTGAATTCGAATTTCGAATTGTTCATGAAAATAAAAATGTATACTTTTAGAATTTTACTCATTTTTAAATATGGAGTGAACGCTTAAGGAAGACCGTGTTGCAGTTATTGCGTTGCATCGTTGCGGTTACGCGCCAATTCAAATTTTTAACATACTGAAAAATTTGAATATAACCAAAAGATTCGTTTGTCGTACCATCAAACGATACAATGAAGACTCTAGTGTAGATGACAGGTCAAGAAGTGGTCGCCCTCGGTCTGTTAGGACTCCAGCAGTGATAAAAGCTGTGAAGGCGCGAATTCAAAGAAATCCCAAACGTAAGCAGAAACTGTTGGCCCTTCAGATGGGGTTAAGCAGAACCACGGTGAAAAGGGTGTTAAATGAAGACTTAGGGCTTCGGGCATATCGAAGAAAAACAGGACATCGTTTGAATGCTCGTCTAATGGACCTGAGACTGAAGAGATGCCGCGCTTTGTTGAAGCGGTACGCGGGAAAAAAATATCGGGAAATTCTTTTTTCGGATGAAAAAATTTTTACCGTAGAAGAGAGCTACAACAAACAAAATGATAAGGTGTACGCACACAGTAGTGAAGAAGCGAGCAACCGTATTCCGCGTGTCCAACGAGGTCATTTTCCATCCTCGCTCATGGTATGGTTGGGAGTTTCTTATTGGGGCTTAACAGAGGTACATTTTTGTGAGAAAGGTGTAAAAACGAATGCAGTTGTGTATCAAAATACAGTCCTGACGAACCTTGTGGAACCTGTTTCTCATACCATGTTCAATAACAGGCACTGGGTATTCCAACAAGATTCGGCGCCAGCTCATAGAGCGAAGAGCACACAAGACTGGCTGGCGGCGCGTGAAATCGACTTCATCCGGCACGAAGACTGGCCCTCCTCCAGTCCAGATTTGAATCCGTTAGATTACAAGATATGGCAACACTTGGAGGAAAAGGCGTGCTCAAAGCCTCATCCCAATTTGGAGTCACTCAAGACATCCTTGATTAAGGCAGCCGTCGATATTAATATGGACCTCGTTCGTGCTGCGATAGACGACTGGCCGCGCAGATTGAAGGCCTATATTCAAAATCACGGAGGACATTTTGAATAAACTTTAGTGTCATAAGAATCTATGTTTTGTTAAGTTCATTTTGGTATATGAATGGTTACATAATGAATAAACTTGTTTCAATTATTTTACATTAAACATGTGACAGAATTTATGACCTGACTAGGTATATTCATAGCTTGGTATACATGGCTTCAAAAATATAATAGTATTTCTGGAGTCTTCAATTGCTTTGACATAACGCGGATTTCAAAGGTATAAACTCTCAATAAATCTAATAAAGGAAACTTTCACTATTTGCTCAAGCCAAAGTTTTTCATAAATAATTATAGCTTTAAAACACAAGCTTTATCTATTTTTTATTACTTAGATGGCGGTCTGACGGTCTACCTGGTGTTAAGTGGCTACCGGAGCCCGTAGACATCTACAACGTAAACGCCGCCACACACCTTGAGATATGAGTTCTAATGTCTCAGTTTTGAAAGTACAACGGCTGTCTCGCCCTTCGAACCGCAACGCATTACTGCTTCACGGCAAAAATAGGCAGGGTGGTGGTACCTACCCGTGCGGACTCACGAGACGTTCTACTACCTACTTACCTACTAAATAATCTGTTCTGTTATTATGTATATTTCGTATTTAGCACGGCGACATTACGAGCTCCACACATGTAATCCTAAAGTTTACTAAAATATTTTTTTCCATATTAATAAGCAAACTGTACAATCCACAAACTTTATGTTGTTTACGTTCACTAACTGTATGAACCGTCTTAAATGAGCTCCCCTCAACGGTGTTTCCCGAGCGTTAGTACATGTCCTTCTTCAAACGAGGCTTGCGGAGAGTACTCAATGGTAGGCAGCGGCTTGGCTCTGCCCTTGACATTGCTGATCAAGTGGGCCGTATGCTCGTCTGCTTGCAAAGGCAATAAAAAAATAAGCTAAGATAAGCTACTATAAGCAGATACTTAAAAATAACATTGCCAAATTTAATCCAGGGGTCAACATACTGCGACCTTCGACTGTCGGCTCTTCACGGAGCGCTATCCTGAATACTGCTTTGTTTACGTGTCTCAAGCTGTAACCGGTGCAGTGGCCGACGTTAGGATGGACTGCCTACCCACTTTACCACTATCAGGTATGATACTTAATTACAATACAAAACAGATTTTTTTTAAAACCGAAATTTAAAAATTTAAATTTTAAATATCCAGTACCAAGTCTTTATCACCTGTTCGTAGTAGTGGCATTCCCATTTTAGTAACAGCTTCGACTTTTCCTACGATTCCTATTTTGGGCATTAGTGATAAGTCCGCAGAGAACTTGCACTTATCTAATATCGCCTTGATAGTTTATGTCCGAAGCAATCACGTAGTAGTTACGATTCATGAATGCGAGATAGCCATAATTCTGATGCACCTGAAATTTGGACTTAATATCTTACGGCTTATGATAGCTTTTTATGTTATAAGGCTCAAAAAACTACTGTACTTGCATCTTTTGTAATAATAAATATCAATCTTATTAGTAGGTAATAATAATTTTTGGATATTGGATAAATTATTTTCAAAGATTCTCCATTAGAACTTTTGCATGTTCACAATTTCTATTTATTTCATTGTCATAAATTCTAGTTTTATATATTTAATACGAAGTTTGCCCTTCGATATCATAACCATCATATTGTGTGTCAAGTATAAAATTCGACACTAAAGCAAAAAATCCCTAAATAGTTAAAACGGACATATTTATAAGAGCCAAGATATTTTTGATCTACGTACATCAACCCAGCTTGGGTTGGATTGAAACGGGCTTGTAGATTCAGATTATAGTCTTCTAAAAGAGCTTGTGCACTAGAACCCTTTTTGTTGACCGTGCGAAAAGGCGAAAATACTAGAAGAACTTCAAACTTATCAATATGTTACATGACAACTAAGGTTAATGTGTCAAGATGATGAAGACGAAGTTCTCACTCATAGTTAGGCTTCGCAAATGGACTTCTTGTAGTTAAGATGAGGTTAACGTTCATGCAAGATATAGAAGTCCCATTAAACTATATGCTTAAATGAAACAGATGGTGGTGCCGGAGGTTGGGGCGAATGGTCTCCGTGGTCAGCTTGTCCAGCACCAGCGCACTGTTCGACTCGCACCCGAAGCCGCCATAGATTCTGTGATTCACCCCCACCAGCATACGGAGCTAAGTACTGTGAGGTAATTCAAAACAATAAAAGGTAAAACTAAATTAATACCAAACTCTAAGTATTTAATTTAACTAAAACCGTTTCTAGTTCTAATGTTTTAAATCAAAAGCTTAATGCATATTGTACGATAGCTCAGTTTTATGATATTTTAAAGATTTAAAGAATTACGGACTTACCGCCAACTGCTCAAAGATTTCACGACTCCTTTTTCAAATGTTGCACAAACTGCGGCAACACGTAGCGCTAGTGTCGCGCTCAGTTTTGATTGCGCGAGTACCGGGCAAGTTGGCGGGAGATTTCAAAATGCAAACCCCAAAATCAAACACATNTGTACGATAGCTCAGTTTTATGATATTTTAAAGATTTAAAGAATTACGGACTTACCGCCAACTGCTCAAAGATTTCACGACTCCTTTTTCAAATGTTGCACAAACTGCGGCAACACGTAGCGCTAGTGTCGCGCTCAGTTTTGATTGCGCGAGTACCGGGCAAGTTGGCGGGAGATTTCAAAATGCAAACCCCAAAATCAAACACATATGTATATAAATACGGTAGGCAGCGGCCTGGCTCTACCCTTGGCATTGCTGAAGTCCATGGACGACAGTAACCACTCACCATCAGGTGGGCCGTACGCTCCTCTTCTGCCTACAAGGGTAATAAAAAAAATGTTATAAAAGCTACGTAAGTTAATATTATAATTCTTTATTGAATTAAATAATAATCGTAGTTTTTGTTTAAAAAAAAAAAATGTACTTGAAGAAATTATGGGTACGTATAATATACATTTATAGTACGGAGTTTTTAATTTCCTGTAATTTTAAATTAGTAGTCTAGACAAGAATATTATGTGTTCGAAGCTACCTCCTTGGTTGAAAGTGTAAACTGTACGTTGCTAAGTAACGAGTAACCATGGAAAAGTTTAATCAATACAAATACAACACCACAACATAATTCCTCTCCCAGAGACTTGATTGTTTTATTGTTGGTGATATTTTCTCTTGTTTAATATACTATAATGGCTCCAAAGAAAGATAAAGCTAAAAAAGATGAAGAGCCCCAAAAAGGTGCGACATTCACGGAAGTGGAGAAAACTTTTTTGGAACTACAAGTGGCTGAATGTAATAGGAAAATTGCAAGACTTCGATCAGCTGTTGACGAATATGAAGTACGTAATGAGGAATTACAAAAAGCTTATGATAAGTTAGATGAGGATAGGGCTGACATCATCGCATATTTAAAGAAGACTCTAAATTTGAAAAATGAAGAAAATAACGAATTGAAAGACAAAGTGAAAGGCCTTGAAGAAACAAGAGAAATTGAAACAGCTCAGTTCAAAGAAACAGTGGCAGAGTTAGAAAGGAATTTCACTATTATGAAAGATCAGCTAACATCTGAAAATAAATTACTCGCTGGTAAGCTAAACACTTTGGAAGAGTTCAGAGCTATTCGAGATGACTTGATGAGGAAATTTGAGAAACAAGAACAAGAATTTAAGGACCAGGAAATGAAATACAAAAGGATAATTTATGACGCCGAAAAGAAGTTTATTATAGGAAAAGATAAATTAAAGAAAGAAATGGAAGCAAGACTCTTACAGTTAGCTCAAGATTTCCAAGACGCTACTGAATTGCGAATTGCAGCCTCAACTCATCGCGTAATTAGAGAAAACATAGCAATCAATAATGAATTGGATAGTATTTTATCTACTCAAGCTAAATTAGCTGAACAAAATGAAAAATATAAAGAAAGTGAAAAATCTGCCCGTGTCGCTATGGAATTAGCTGAAGAAGAAAGAGATAAAGCGATCAACAAAAATGTTGTCCAATTAAAAGTAATAGATCAACTGACGACAGCTTTCCAAGAAATAAAAAAGGAAAAAGCATTATACGAAAAACGCAATTTTGATTTAGAAACATTACAAGGCAAAATTCAGATACTTACAAAAGAAAACGACGATTTGTCTTTACAAGTTAGGATATTAGAACAAAATTTGCACGCTCGAATGAGTGATCAGAACAAATCTGCTGTAGAAGCTTCAAAAACTGCAAAGGAAGGTATAAAACTGAAGAAGATATTGAAAGAAGCAGCGTCGGCCATAAACGCTGCCTTGAAATTAGATAAATGGGCATCGACAGATCCCACGCGAAATGTCATGGACCGCCAAGTTTTGCTATCCAGCTTACTAGACATCGTAACCCAGTTTCGTGAAGTTGAAAGGGCTGATTCAACGGACACTTTAGCATCAGTGACTAAGGTATATGAAGAAGGTGATCTAGGCTTTATACCGAAAGCAGCTTCAAAAAAGTCAGCAATATCTCAAGTAGCTTCATCTTTTTCAAAAGATTCTTTGAAATTAGAAAAGAAAAGTTCTTCGTTTTTGTCACTGTCGTCTTCATCTCTTGGAAGCATTAAAACTATACCAAGTATGAAATTAGTAGAACCTACGTCCGAACCACAGATTGCTGCGAAAGAGAGTGTAGCGTCTTTTGTAACGTCCACTAAGTCAACTGAAAGTATGACTTCAGTAGAAGAAGAAGAGGAAACTGAAGCTACAGATATAGAGAAAAAATTGGCTGCGAGTAAGTTAGAAATACAGAAGTCTATAATGAAAGATTTAGCATATTCACAACTGGCATTGCAATCGCAAGCTAAGTTTGCCGAAGACCGCGAGAAACGGACTTCCAAGTCTGTTGTTATTTTGGAGACTATTGAAGATGATGATACTCTTACCAGAGAGGGAGCACATTCACAGGAGGAGACACATGATACTGATGAAGAAATTATAGACATTGCAGAGACGGAGCCCAAAGCAGAGGAAGCGTCCACAGAAGTAGAAAGTGTAAATAAAGATACAGAGTGATTGTGTATATTTGATACATTCAAACTATTTATTTAGAATTAAAATGATTAAATGTGAAACTACTGTGTGTTTTAATGCTCTTCTTTATTAAAATAATTCATTAAAATTAAATGACTGATCAATTATAACCTAATAAATAATAAATTAACTTATTTAGAGTCGCATATTGGATTTGTAATGCAATGTGCTCTAATTTTAATAATGGCGATTCATTGGAAAACTCTGTGATCTAAAACATTTTTTTTTAAATCGGACTTCGGAAATCGGATTAATTAACAATCTTAATTATTTAAGTTTAATAATTACTGGTGATAGGACCTCATGTGAGTCCGCGCGGATAGGTACACCACCCTGCCTATTTCTGCCGTGAAGCAGTAATGCGTTTCGTTTTGAAGGGTGGGGCAGCCATTGTAACTATACTTAAGACCTTAGAACTTATATCTCAAGGTGGGTGGCGCATTTACGTCATAGATGTCTATGGGCTCCAGTAACCACTTAACACCAGGTGGATCGTTTTTTTTTTTTTTTTTTTTTTTTTTTNTTTTTATTATTTTTTTATTGCTTAGATGGATGGACGAGCTCACAGCCCACCTGGTGTTAAGCGGTTACTGGAACCCATAGACATCTACAACGTAAATGCGCCACCCACCTCGAGATATAAGTTCTAAGGTCTCAGTATAGTGACAACGGCTACCCCACCCTTCGAACCGAAACGCATTACTGCTTCACGACGGAAATAGGCGGGGTGGTGGTACCTACCCGTGCGGACTCACAAGAGGTCCTACCACCAGTGATTACGCAAATTATAATTTTGCGGGTTTGGTTTTTTTATTACACGATGTTATTCCTTCACCGTGGAAGTCAATCGTGAACATTTGTTGAGTACGTATTTCATTAGAAAAATTGGTACCCGCCTGCGGGATTCGAACACCGGTGCATCGCTTCAACACGAATGCACCGGACGTCTTATTCTTTAGGCCACGACGACTTCAAAATCGATGATCAAATCGATCAAATCGATCGTCCACCAATCTAGCAATAAAAAAATTAATAACAATTAGAAAAACTAAAATCATGCTTACTTGCTCTTACACAGGGGCAAGCGGTGGAGCTGGCAGCGTGTGAGTGCGCAGCGAAACCATGGGCAGGAGACTCTTCTACAGTGGTAGCTGAAGTGGGACCAAAGTGTAGGTGTGGGTGCGTGCTGCATCTAGCGCCGGCCGCCAGACTGTTGGCTGGTTCCGCGAGGGCCTGCAAGACAAGGTCGTTTTGGTTACTGCAGGTTTGTACCCCTGGGTCGTTGTAAGCACAACGTAAGTAATAAGCCAATATCTAACACTTGTCAATCTACGAATCTGTAGGGGGATAGCTTTCAAAATAAATAAATAAAACGGTGCGCGTGCAACTTGGTGCACGTGAATGAAGTGACACTTCTTTGTCGATGTAGTTTTCTTCATTTTTCATGCTTAAATCAGATTGCTCTTGTAATAGGGAATGCTGTGTATAAGAGATGCGACATCGTCAACGTTTATATTATATATGTTTTAAATTATAGATAGAAAAATAAATATATACATATATATCTATTTTTTTAAATACTTCATTAAAATGCTGGACGCTACTCGTTGCTAACGCTCGCGCTGGCCTGTAACAAGTATACTACGCGCATGCGTTCGAGTGCCACGCATTCACTCACGCTCTGTCTCTTTCTAGTATAGTCGTGTTAAATGTTTAACGCAACTTTGTTGGAAGTCGCATTAGAAGTTTCATTTCAAAAGTTTTAATGCTTCATCTGATATATCGACAGTTTATAGTTTAAACGGAAGTAGGAGCAACAAGCAATAGTGATTGGCGAAATGATGGTGACATATTGAAATACAGTACGTTTACAATTGACAAGAGATCTTGCATATATTCTATCAGTCTCAAGGGTTTTGAAAGCTATAACATGCCATCACTGATATTAATTTCTCACTAGGTACAATCAGTATATACAAAGTGTGTACAGTGTGTGTACAATAAACATTTAACATTCAGCGGCTGCTAGTTTGGATTTCATTTATTATAGGTGTCAGGAATACAAAAGAGTCGACACAATTAAGCCTAGATCTCAAATACCAAACATCGCTAACGGAGACTAGTCTCCGATCCGAAATCGAACTCGATAGATGTGATAAAATAGTCAGAACAATTAACCACTACTCGCTAGTAATAACTTAATAAAAATGGTCATGCTTAGCTCTGACTATCATGAGAAATTTCCAAAAGTACATTGACAAAATGAAATAACTCTAGAGTCCCTATTGTATTCTAAAGAAATGCACAAACCTCACTGAATTTTCAACATCTGCTGTTTAAAATTTCATCTACATCTATTAAAAGTAGTGCAAATTTTTTACATCACGAATAAACGCGAAGCCACAGAAATTGTTCTAAATATTAAAAATAATAATAATTCTTATATATATTATTAACTATCTTAGCCAATAACCCTTCCCTATCCCTAATCTATCCCCAAATTGAATGTCCTTTTGGCGCTTGGGGCGATATTGCAAGAACCAAATAGTTGTGCTACTCTCCGTACTTCAAATCTATTCCATGAGAACCATCACATTTTGAGTGGGCATGTTTACATGTCCTAATCGACTTGCGCGAGTTACTTACCTAAACACAGATTCAATTTTAAAATCTTATATTTCGTTAATGCTCTTGCTGATGTTGAGATATCCTTTGAACCCGTATATACAGAATACTGCACACTTCAGCTGCAGTAGAATTTTAAGCAATCATTCTATTTATATATTAATACGTGAAGCAAAAACTTTGTATCCCTTTTTACGAAAATTGCGCGGACGGAGGAGTATGAAATTTTCCACACTTATAGAGAATATAGAGAAGCAGTGCACAATGCTAATTTTTTTTTTTAAATAATGCATAAAAGATACTTTAAATCAATAAAGAAAACATTACACACACTACATACCATGTATTTGACGCACACACGCATGCATACTATTTATTGTCAAACTTTTGTTCTTGACGTCTGTGGTCAAATTGAGAATAGATTAAATATTGTTTGTCTTTGTTAATATTTTTTATAGTGTAGTCTTGGCGAAATTAGTGATTATAGAAGTATCAAATATAATCATAATAGTGTACAAACTTACAATTACAATTAATTATAGTCGATTTTCGACTACTGCGGGACCTTTAGTCTACTTAAAACCATCTATTAATAAAACCACAATACTTCTACTATATATTATACTTTGAATGTTATTCGGACTGTAAGTCACTATAAAAGGTGAACTCCGAAGCTCCGTTATGGACTCATGATTTTTAGTGTCGTGATTCCTAGCAGATGAACAAAATAATTACAGAAGTTAACGAGTTTGGTACCGTGTTTTTGTTATTATGCCGTTTTTTCTTGAGGCATACATTGTTTCACTTAGGACGTGAACAAATGGCGTTTGCGAATTGAGGCAGTAGTAAGGAAAACGAAGTCCCAACATTATTCATTCAATTGAAACGCAAATGAACAAAACCGGCAGTAAGGTGCCTTGGATTAAAACGATCACAGCACCAAATTTGGTTTGATTGCTGGCGAAAATGAACGAAAATACATTAGAAATAAGTCAAATACATATATTTAGAGTATTATGAACCAATATAATGCCTTTTAAGTGTGCGAAGATGCTTGGAAATTATTTCTCCAAATTTCTTAAGCTATTCACTGCCTGGAATTGTATGGTCATATATTATTTATTTGTCTTAAAAAGTTTGGGTGGAAGAAACTATCGTCTTTCCTTATCGACGTGTCAAGTGTAATATGGCACTGGTGAATTATACAGGAGATTTCAAACACACACAATATTTTGATGACAGATACTTGCCAATTTTAGTTAAGGTTCTTAATTTCATCGAACCTGGTACCCACCGAAGAAGGTTTTTGATATCTTTAAATAGAAAAGTTAAATTTTCAAATCTGTTAATCAATATTCAAATGATTGCTTGAACAACTATTGATCGTGTTATCTCTTTTTCATTCTATTTACGACACAGAAGCCTTAGCTTAGCTTCGGTTTCATAACAGATTCTTCAGTAGCAGTCAAGGAAAATAACGTTTTTTTTATTGCTTAGGTGGGTGAACGAGCTCACGGCCCACCTGGTGTTAAGTGGTTACTGGAGCCCATAGACATCTACAACGAAAATGCACCACCTACCTTGAGATATGAGTTCTAAGGTCTCAGTATAGTTACAACGGCTGCCCCACCCTTTAGGGTAGAAATAGGCAGGGTGGTGGTACCTACCTGTGCAGACTCACAAGAGGTCCTACCACCAGTAATTACGTAAATTATAATTTTGCGTGTTTGATTTTTATTACACGATGTTATTCCTTCACTGTGGAAGTCAATCGTGAACATTTGTTAAGTACGTATTTCATTAGAAATATTGGTACTTAACAGCGGGATTTGAACACCGGTGCATTGATACATACGAATGCACCGGACGTGTTATCCTTTAGGCCACGACGACTTCTAACTCCAGGTACTCTGCTTAGTGACTTGTCACTTAGTGATTTGCCACTAGCCTAGCCAGTTCGACTAGTGTAAACGCTCCATAATTGAATTTGTTGTTCCGAATGTGTCATGAAAACTTATTCATGTCCGTGGTTTTCGGTATTTACTGATATCTAACTATAAGAACAAATTTCGATCAGATTTGTGTCTGAATTCGAGTTAATATTTTGATTTTGTATTATAATAATTTTCGATACTTCTAAATATGACCTTTTAGAAGTTTTGGTTTTAGCTTAACCTTGAGAAGTAGTTAGCTGATTTAGCAGTGTTAATGTTTTTATTTTATTTTTATTGCTTAAACGTGTGCACGAGCTCACCGGCCTCCTGGTCTTAAATGGTTACCGGAGCCCATATTCTCGTCTACAATATAAATGCTGTTACACTGCTGAGATAAGAGTTCTAAGGTCTCAGTTTTTACAGTACAACGGCTGCTCCACGTTTCAAACCTAAATGCATTACTGCTTCACGGCAGAAATAGGTAAGGTGATGATACCTACGTAACAAGACGTCCTTCTCACCACGAGCACTCACAAAATGTTTCGGAAGTGCACGAAAAAAAACGTATTTAATAAAAACGCCATTACAGTAAAACATCAGTTTAAAATTGTATACTAACAAAATTTCAGTGGGAAAATAAAATGCAAACTTTTGACTATTCATGGTTCGGGAGCTCAGTCCATTAACAACTTTGTTTCAAATTGTCTGAGTGCCCACAGTGCTTGCTGTAAACGCTGCTCTTTCCTCGTTCAAGTTATTACGCTCCGTACTATTTGAGTGAAAGGAAAATTTGAAAATATTTCGAGTCGAAAAAAAAAAAGATATATATATATATTTATTGCTTAGATGGATGGACGAGCTCACAGGCCACCTGGTGTTAAGTGGTTACCGGAGCCCATAGACATCTATAACGTAAATGCCACTCACCTTGAGATATAAGTTCTAAGGTCTCAAGTATAGTTGTTACAACGGCTGCCCCACCCTTCAAACCGAAACGCAGTACTGCTTCACGGCGGAAATAGGTACGGCGGTGGTACCTACCCATGCGGACTCACAAGACGTTCTACTACCAGTAAATAATCGGTTCTGTTTTTATGTATATTTCGTATTCAGCACGGGGACATTAAGAGCTTGACACATGCAATCATTGTCATATTTTAAACAGTTAATGTCGTACTAATAATCAGTGGGCACAAGAGTATTGAAGTGGAGACCTCGTACTGGACGTCGTAACGTGGGCAGACAGCCAACGAGGTGGATCGATGACCTGGTCAAAGTGGCTGGTAGGGACTGGATGCGAAAGGCAAGAAGAGGCCGTAACGAGTGAAGTACATGTGACCTACACTCAGCATTAGGAGGACAGGGGTCGAAGAAGTTTATCTTCTTCACACATCACACACCGCCTTCATGTCCAAACATGACCTTCTTCAAACGGAACTTGTGGTACGGTAGGCAACAGATTGGGTCTGCCCCTAGCACCGTTGAAGTCCATGGGCGATGGTAACCGCTGACCATCCGGTGGCCCATATACTCGTCTGCCTACAAGGGCAATAAAAAACAAACAAACAGTAAATAAACAGAACAGTGCCGTTACCTTAAATCGTAAAAACGCTTTGTTTAAAAGAATAATGAGAGCCATCGATCGCGGCCTGCAACAAAAGGAAATGTATCTAGGTGCTGCACTTCACAATGGATGAACCATGAAACGAGGAAGCTTCCGTTGGAGCGAAACGAATGCACTTCAATAAATAACATTCAACTACGATTGTTATTACAGAAGTAAATATGCGTATATTTAAATTTTTATTAGACATCTTAAAGAGTTTTATTGTTTTCGTGTGAGTTTTCTTGCAAACAAGCAATAAATAAATAAAAATATTTTTTATTATATTTAATAATATACAACTGGGAAGTCATCAAGTAACTATAGATAATTAATAATGTATTGTTTTGCATTTTCACGACTTTCTACATAGACGCTCTTTATTCGTTTACTCTACTCATGATAAAAACCCCTGTAATATCGGGAATTCGCTAGAAGTAAAAATCGTGGTACGGGATGTCTGATAGTGTTTATATATATAAACATTACATTATTTGTAATAACGTACAATTATCAAGCCCTAAATTGGTATTCCATGTGTTACGAGTATCAGAAACTGACATACAAACTTATATACGTTTAAAAATACCTATGTATATAGTTAATAAACATCCAGACAAAGAGAAAACAAATCTGTTCATCACACAAATCTTCGCACGATGTGGGAATCGAAACCACGACACTAGGTGTAACAGTCAGGAGTGCAAACTATTGCATCACCGAGTTAGTCAAAATGTATATATATAATAAATTAGTTTCAGTATAAACTAAGTGATGAATATGACGGGTAGTCGTATATTGTGTGCTGGCAACTGCGAGAAACTACTTTTAGAAGATGCTAGTGGCACGTACATGAGATACGAACGTTTTGACAGTTGAGACGGCGAATTGGACATGGAACATTGTCTTTGACGATTACTACTGTCCCTATAGCTGTGGGTGCACGGAACTCTGTCTCTGACAGATAGTACAGTCCTATTTGACCGCCTATGTTACCATTCGCCATCTAAAAATATCTCTTTTATTTGGTTATAGTTAACGAATGTAATTTAATTAGTTCAGTCTCCATTTTTATAGTTTTATTTAAATTACTAAGTTACGATCGGTGATTATTTAATAATAAGAAATTCCTGTATGCTATAACTCGGTTTAGTTCCTGATGTCTGGGTCGCAATCCAACAAATACATGTCCAATGGTTCATGCCTCTACGTTTTTTAAATGATCGTACTATCACAAATTCCAAATACAATTATTACCCGAACTTTCCTCAAGGAATTCACAAGGATGACACATAAACCCATATCAATTTGTGTGGCTCACGTCCGCTAACTTTCCTTATTCCAAGCACGAAACAATTACCTTAAGCCTCTTAATATTAACTGGCTCCAATCAAAAGTTAGCATCCAACATTAGGAAACAGATTTGTGGTCGTATGCTGGGGACGTAGGTGGAGTCGGGCTTTGGGTTTCAACGAATTATCGGTTAATACCATCCAAATGTGGTGTTTATAAAACCCTTAAAACCGGCTATCCGGATAACGGAAAAGTTTTTAGCTAATATTTTTATTGGGTTCTTGGTTGAAAAACAATTTAATTAAAAGCAGTACCTACAAACTTATTTATTCTCTTCAATTACCTACACAGCAAGAACACTCAATTACAATCCATATTATAAAGTGATGTCTCCTAGAGACTCTACATAGAGTTAGATTTTCTTTTCATATTTCGTATAATTTTGTAGCTTCATCATCATCATAGTTCTTTGCTCTTGGCGGAGTGGTCGTGGTCATGTGGAATTCTTGTTTATTATAGCCTTGATAGTTCTCCATAATTCGCGAACTGAGGCATGACGCACGCACTCGTTAAGTGAGGTTTTCGTAAAGATTTTCACTTGATCAGTCCAATGCATAGGGCTTCGTCCACGAGGTCTTTTACCGTTGACCCTAACCTGAAGAACAGGTTTCTCGATAGACCCTACTGGCCGTCGCGATACTAAAGTGATGTACCTAGCTTATGTACCTAAAGTCATGTAGTTTTACATAAGCTAGAACAATTCGCCAATCAAACAGAATTTATTGTGCTTACTAGGTGTGTAACGTTGTCCCCATTATATATTCACTGATGATTGTTGATATTAGATAGTTAGGAGAAACGAGGAATTGTTTGAGATAATACGATCATCTCGTTTTTACCATCGCCCCGCCCGCCACCGGAGTAGAGTTCATCCATACTACCTGAAGCCACTGCGTTCATCCACAGTGCATTTCCAGATACCTTTTTTGCCACGTACCATCCGGCTTTTGAATGAGCTCCCCTCCACGGTGCTTCCCGAGCGCTATGACATATCCTTCTTCAAACGAGGCTTGTGGAGAGTACTTAATGGTCTTCAGCGGTTTGGCTCTGCCCCTGGCATTGCTGAAGTCCATGGGCGAAAAAAAAAGTTCAATAATACTCAAGTATTCAATAAATGTTACTAAATTAAAATACCAAAGATCTAAAGTAGGTACGCCAAGCCAACCTATATATAATAAACTAGTCAAAATAGGCAAAGTAGCGCACAGCTTCAAAGACCAGAATACGATCTCATGCGACAACGTAACTTGTTACCAGTTAAATTTCAATTAAAACTTGAGACAACGCGCCCACCGCAGCTTTCAGGGGGCCGATCGAAAGCTTTCGCTTCGTAACATAACATAACCAAAACTAGACGAAACTTTAAACTGTTTTATGAAGTATTTGGGAGCTGGTTGTTAATACACGATTGATATTTTAGCTCTCTGAAATATTGTTTGAATTTCGGGCCTAAAAGTTATTATTGGTTATTTGTGATGTTCCTCCATTAATGAAGCCAAAAAGAAATCGTATAGTGTTTACGAAAATACAATGGCATGCCACACAAGTTTATTAACTAAGCTGACATAGATGCGTTTTAATTCTTTTTAGGCTTTATGGCCTGGAAATTAAAAGTTATTGAAATATAGTGGAGTCCTTTCAAAGACGCTCTGAATTTGTGTCATAAATAGGATCATCGATATAAACTATAAGTAACTTCAACAAACCTTTTTGATGAATCATATGATGGAAAGTTGTGTGGAGCACAGTGGAAGTTAAATTAGGAAAACATTTTTCTTTATATGGCACTTGCTTTCTCCGTTAAGCATAAAAAGTGGACATTTTTGGATTAAGAAATACTTAGATACAACTATACTTTAATTACGAAGAGATGATGGAGTTCTTCTTTAATGTAACTCACTGTCTTTTAGGCCGAAGAAGGACTTGAAGTTCGTCTTCGTATTGAAGCGGTACGGTTGCCATGCGCCGGTCAAGCTCTGAGAGCCCGTGATGGAGATTCTTTAGGATCTCCGCTGTTGGCTTCTTGGGATGGACCGGACAGTTCTGCTGTTGTATGTATTAGTTTCTGATCAACAATGATAATTCTTTAAGTACTTTAACCTCGGGGGAAGAGGTTAACCGAAGAAGACTTTTTGAAGAAGAATGTGTAAATGACGTAATGAGAGAGAGAAGATTGAGTGTTGAGATGACGACTGATAGAGAGAATGGAATAGAAAATTTGCTGTGCCGACCCCACCTAGTGGGATAAGGTGGAGACAAAGAAGAAGAAGAATGATAATTCATAGAACCTATCATTTTGGTGGAATTTAAGGATCCATTAAGTTAATGTATAAAATAATATGTGCGTATTGTGTTGCTTTTGTTTTTGTGTAATTTAAATTTCTAAATTTCTCTTCTTGTTCACTTTCTACTTATATGTGATTTTGATTGTGGAAACATATTTGGTTACTGTTTTAGCTATATTTTTTTAAAATATTATATGTTTGTATTGTACTGTTTGTTTCCCAAATAAATAAATAAATCCATAAAAACCTATAGATCTATTCAGTGGTCTTTTGGATCTTCTCAGTGGGTCGCGTTTCCGATCCGGTGGTAGATTTTCAGAAATCTGAATCTTCTATTCTTCAGAAATAGTTAAGGTTACGCTGAAATAGCCTCTCAAGGCTATCAGCTTAGGTAAGAAAAAAAGATCTTTAGAATAAGCACAAAGGCATTATATTTGCTTATTATTGATATAATTCGAGAATTGCATAGATCGTAATCAGAGGTGCTATAACATACCCTTTACGGGTTGTTAAAAATCCAATCTAATTATTTATTATTTAGAAGATACGTTTATGTGATCCCAACTACCTTCGAGATACTGCTGATTTTTCCGTTTCGTCTACCCATAGAAGCAGTAGTAGTATTCGGATCTTATTTTCTGTATGAACCTCCCATAAAATTAATTTATATTTGCAAATCTAAGATACCTTTTCAACGAAGATTGATATTAAGAAGACGATGAATTATGCATTTGGAAGCCAAAAACAGCATGGATACATAATTCAATTGACTAATCAATTATGTTGTTCATTCTAAGATGCTCTTTCAAAGAGATTATAATTGACAAAGATACTTTTTTGATCGTAAAACTTGCCCGGCATCGGAAGTCAACCAAATTCTGAATTATAGATCGGTGATGTGGAAACAACAACGGACAGTACCGGAGCCATGGAGATCGCTGGAGGTCAGCACATTCTGGTGGAGCTGAGGTCTGGAGACACCAGCGAACACTGCTCCGGAGGTTTCTTGGCTCACGCTAGTCAAGTCGGTGAGTTAGGGTTAGGTTCCTACTGTTTTTTTTTATTGCCTTTGTAGGCAGACGAGCATACGGCCCACCTAATGGTGCGTGGTTACCGTCGGCCATGGACTTCAGCAATGCCAGGGGCAGAGCCAAGCCGCTGCCTACCGCAAGCTGAATAGAGGACTGAATAGATAAGCTAAAATTAATGTCATCCGTCAGTCTGTAGTTACTCTTCAGTGTGAAATTTTAATATCCAATTTCGTCTGCAGAACCGATTCGCAACGTCTCGGCGGCGTGGGCGTCAATGCGGGGAGGGGAGTGGTGGCGGAGCGGGGGCGGGGCGCGAGGAGCCGCCGTAACCCTCGCGGCGGCTGCAGCACTCGCCGCTCTATGTCTGGCTCTACATTCCGCCCATCGCACTAGAGCTTACCAGCGCGCTGCCGATAAAGAGTCTTTAACCGATAGTGATGGTATGATTTGCTGTTCATTAAAACTCTTTATATTATTGTTTCTTTTTAATACGCTTTTACTAGCTTCATACGTATCTTAGTATGTAACGGAATCTTTGAACATGATTTTGACCTCCTTCAAAACGTCGGATTAACTCGAAATTTGGCATACTTATTAAGGACCGATGACAATAATTCAATATTTTATACAGTTTGATCCTTACTAGGATAATCAGGATTAGCAATTTTTTGTTTTCCTGAGACCCGGAGTGTCTGCGTCAAGACCAAAAAGGACAACTACCAGGCGGCCGATCACCAATTTCTCGGATAAGTTACCGAATGATTCAGATGAAATTTATGAAAAATAAAAATATACCAAAAAATTAGAAATTTAATTAAAAAAAAATAATTCAAATTTATTAAAATTTATTTTCTATTTTTTAGTTGTAAAAGCGTATTTTTTTAGTTTTTTCAAACTATTATTTATTTAAATTTAAACTAGCTATCCAGTTACACCCGTGTGGGGCCAGTCCCTGGCCGTGGGGGTAGCGAAGTTGCTGCAACGGCCGCAACGCACCATCGCGGTCAGGGTCATCCGTGGTTATCGCACCATCTCTTTTGAGGCGGCGTGTGTACTGGCTGGGACGCCGCCTTGGGTCCTGGAGGCGGAGGCGCTCGCCGCTGACTATCAGTGGCGGGCTAACCTTCGTGCCCGGGGCGTGGCGCGTCCCAGCCCCAGTGTGGTCAGAGCGCGGAGGGCCCAATCTCGGCGGTCCGTGCTGGAGTCATGGTCCAGGCGGCTGGCCGATCCTTCGGCTGGTCGTAGGACCGTCGAGGCGATTCGCCCGATTCTTGTGGATTGGGTGAATCGTGACAGAGGACGCCTCACTTTCCGGCTCACGCAGGTGCTCACTGGGCATGGTTGCTTCGGTGAGTTCCTGCACCGGATCGGAGCCGAGCCGACGGCAGAGTGTTACCATTGTGGTTGCGACTTGGACACGGCGGAGCACACGCTCGTTGCCTGCCCCGCATGGGAGGGGTGGCGCCGTGTCCTCGTCGCAAAAATAGGAAACGACTTGTCGTTGCCGAGTGTTGTGGCATCGATGCTCGGCGACGACGAGTCGTGGAAGGCGATGCTCGACTTCTGCGAGTGCACCATCTCGCAGAAGGAGGCGGCGGGGCGCGTGAGAGACGCACAGGCCCGCCGCCGTCGAGCGGGGGCCAGGGAGGCGGATATCGCCCAAGCCCTGGCCCTCTAAGTGTTTCGGGTCCCCTCACATGTCGGCCTGGGGACCGGCGAAGGGGGCCTAAGAAGACGACGTGCAAGCTGCTCTGCACGCGTTTTATGCATGAGCATCCGGGTGATGGAAGGCCGGCTATCCTCAACCCACGCTGGTTCTGACCCAGCGGGGTATTCCGTAGGATAGACCATTCTAACCGGCGCCATCTAGGCGGGCTTCGGATAGCCTGCCGACCGAGAGGGCTGGTGGTCGTGGCGCCGACGACCGCCAGTCCGGCGTCCCGAGGGGGAGGGTGATGGGAGAGATGTGCTCCGCACTAAACGCTTCACTCTCCTCCCCTTGCCTTTTCATGAGTTCTGTCTCATGCGAGGGTTGGACGTTGGTTGTTGAGCGACAGGAGGTTTTAGTCGGTTCGACTCCGACATGCCCCACCCTCCATCCCCAGTGGAGGGTGGGAGTCCGGCGATTTCCTCCTGACAAAAAAAAAAAAAAAAGCTATCCAGTTAACGACGTACCTGATTTTAAGCATTCACTGGCGATCTAAAACGTCTAACACAGAAAAACAAATAGTAAAACTTAGAAATTCAATACAGATAATACTTCGAATTCATGTCTTAAAGTGATTGGCGGCATGAGATCAACGGGCTCTTGCAACTATTAAGCACCCTGAGAACTGTCTATTTATTTCTCCACCTTTACTGATGGTAGGACCTCTTGTGAGTCCGCACGCTGTCGCGAAGCAGTAATGCGTTTCGGTTTGAAGGATGGGGCAGCCGTTGTAGCTATAATTGCGGCCTTAGAAATTATATCTCAAGATGGGTGGCGTAGTAACCAGTAACCGCTTAACACCAGGTGGGCTGTGAGCTCGTCCACCCATCTAAGCAATAAATACTAAAAACCTATTCGCTGGTAGCCTATTGGGCTATTCTAACTACTCCCGGCGATTGTCTGTCTAACTAAATAAGGTAACCTTACTTACCAATTCGATTCTTAGATTTTGTAGATCCAATTAGTTTGCTTAGTTCGTTTTAAATTGATCAAAGCTAAATTATTCTTCATTTACATTCATTCATTTTGCTTGGTTAATGGTTTGTAAATGAAATCATTTTGCCGTGTCCTTGCCGTGACGAGTTACCTTAGAACGATAAATTTCGTTGAAGATTATTATCGTAAGGTTATTGGACTTGACTTTGTTGTTATTTGTTGTATGTAGATTAACTAGAAAAAAGAAAACATATTAAAGTTTTATGTTTAATACTATTTTCCAAATCGTGTAATAAAGGAACTGTACTGTTGTTATATTTGTAAATAATATTTCCAGCAACTACACCATTGAGACAGACCTCAAATCACAAATCTTGTGATGTCTATGACTTCTAGTAACTTTTTCTTTATTGCTTAGATGGGTGGACGAGCTCCCAGCCCACCTGGTCTCAAGTGGTTACTGGAGCCCATAGACATCTACAACGTAAATGCGCCACTCACCTTGAGATATAAGTTCTAAAGTCTCAGTATAGTAACAACGGCTGCCCCACAATTCAAACCGAAACGCATTACTGCTTCACGGAAGAAATAGGTGGATGGTGGTTCCTACCCGTGCGGACTCTTAAGACGACCTACCACCAGTGAGTACCTACTGTCAATTGGGTTATGAGCTTATTCAGAGCCTCAGTTTTTATAGTACACTAGCGGATCCGACAGACATTTTCCTGTATACACGAAATGAATGAAATGAATGAACGAACGCATACACAAAAATTCATTCAAGTCGATCCAGCCACTTAGTTGCAGTATAAATAAATAACTTAGATACCGACTGCAGCGCGATCTGCCAGGCTGATATGTGACCTAAATACATACAAAAAGATCATTCAAATCAGTCCAGCCGTTTAGGAGGACTCCAGCGACATACACACATACAGTTGAATTATATATATAAAGATATAACGGCTGCTCCATCCTTTAAACGAAGGCATTACTGATTCGCGGTACAAATAGGCAGTGGTATCTACCCTTGTGGAGTCGCAAGATGCTGAGAAAACTTTTAAGCCCAGCAATTTTAACAGAGAATATTTTCGACATGGCCCAATTAACAAACACCGTTAAACTTTACATTTAGTATACATATAGAAGTAAAATAGCGTTATATATATATATATATATATATATATATATATATATATATAATGAATGTTTACGCACAATTAAAATGTTTCAATGAAAGACTCGGAGAAAAAGTTTTTTTTTTTTTTTTTTATTGCCTTTGTAGGCAGACGAGCATACGGCCCACCTGATGGTGAGTGGTTACCGTCGCCCATGGACTTCAGCAATGCCAAGGGCAGAGCCAAGCCGCTGCCTACCGCTTTATTAGAATGCTTTTTATTGGATTGGGCCTTATGTATAGTTTCAACGGAAATGAATAAAAGTATGTATATATATCAGAGACATAAGACGTAGTAGTTAATAGGAGAAAAAGAAAGAAGAAAAACATTTTTACAGTATATATTTTGGGCAGTAAAACAGAGGGCTTACAAAAAAAACTTTATGTTATACAATCAAATAGAATAACAGACCTTATCGGCGAATACATAAAAATCAGAATATCTAAAACATATCATAATCATATTGTATTGAATTGTCAAGCCCCATCTAGTGTAGTAAAATGTATGTTTGACATAATATTTCTAAATTACTACTTGACAGTAGATTTGTAGCAGGAATAATTTAATACATTACATGAATAATTATCGTACCGCGTTAAAAATATTACGTTTAAGTTATTTCTTTTAACTATGTTATAATCAATTTAAGTCGCTAAATTAATTCAGTTAGCTAATTATAGTGTGGCTAAATTATAAATTGTTTTGCGACATGGTAGTATGCGTACCTGAAGGTAGATGTCAGCACATGTATTTTTTATAGCAGATATGTTGTGTTTTTTTTTCCTACCTATGCTGATAGCGTTGAGAGGCTATTTCAGCTTCACCCTAACGTATGTAGGTGAGCTCACGGGGCTCAAACCGGAGTGTTGCTAACACTGCCCCTAGCAAGAGCAGTGCTTCGCAGAATCTACCACCGGATCGGAAACGCGACCCACTGAGAAGATCCGGCGAAAAACTCAGTGGGCTCTGTCCATAGGTTAATTCGCTCGTCGAAGGCGGTGACCGGTGCTTGTGGTACCTAAAAGCACCGCTAATGGATCGGGAGGATCCATAATGACGTGTTTTGGGTGACGTCGACTATTTACCATTCGGTCTACAGGATCCATTAAGTACTCTCCGCAAGCCTCGTTTGAAGAAGGTTTGAAGAGTACTTAATGGTAGGCTTTGTCCTTGGCATTGCTAACGTCCATGAGCGACGGTGACCATTTACCATCAGGTGGACCGTATGCTCGTCTGCCTACAAAGGCAATAAAAAAAGGATCGGGTATGTAATTTCCAGCGGCCACGACAAGAGGGTTCTCATGTCGTGCCGACTTCTCAAAGTGGCGCAATGATGCCAACTGTAGATACTTACTAACTGAATCAAGCTCCAGGTCATCATGGAGATCCACGCTCCTTAGGAACCATGGTGCTCCGATTGCTATCCTGCAAAAACGGGATTGAATAACCTGAAGGGGTTTCAAGTGTGTGCGGGCCGCGCGAGCGAACACTACACTTGTATACGTCATGAATTAACATGTACTTTCTGTCTTCTCCACCTAGCCTGTTCAGCATCTCTGGAACTAGGGAGAACGACTGCCGGTTCTCGTAGCACTCTACTATCCGAAGTGGTCGGGGGAGGTGTATCCCTCCGTCGACTCCTACCTTCAGGGAAGACTCGTCACACCAGACTGAGGGACTTCGATAGAGCCTCTGAACGTGTAGAGCAAAGGTAAGAGTAATTTCAGTAAATTTTGATGTGGATCAATTAAGTTACGGTATAACATAGCGGCAGTTTAATCAACCACAAATACTCGTAATCCCAAATTCAATCAACTATTAGTTAGATACATGTAACCATGTAATACTGAAGTAACTAGTAAATAACTTGGTCGGGTTATATGAGATAGTGGTCCCTCAGTAGTCGAAATTCGACTATAATTATTTGAAATTATAAGTTTGAACATTAATATGGGTCAAAGACTCTTTGCTGTGACGACAGCAACAGACAGGGAGGTGGTACTTACCCGTGCGGACTGAAAATACGCTTTATCACCAGTAACTGTACTGCTGGTGTAGTAGTATCATGCATTCCAAATACATGGTTTATAAAATACGGGATAAAAATGAAATTAATTCAAGTAGGTAATATGTTACGTTTAATTCAGCTCTAGAATAAACTTGGCTCTTCTACTTACTGCACTTTTGAAGTCATCGTGGCCTAAAGGATAAGGGCGTCCGGTGCATTCCTTCGTGTTGAGCGATGCACCAGAGTTCGAATCCCAGGCGGGTACCAATTTTTCTAATGAAATACGTACTCAACCAATGTTCACGAATTACGTCTACGGTGAAGGAATAACATCGTGTAATAAAAATCAAACCCGCAAAATTATAATTTGCGTAATTACTGGTGGTAGGACCTCTTGTGAGTCCGCGCCGGTAGGTACCACCACCCTGCCTATTTCTGCCGTGAAGCAGTAATGCGTTTCGGTTTGAAGGGCGGGGCAGCCGTTGTAATTATACTGAGATCTTAGAACTTATATCTCAAGGTGGGTGGCGCATTTACGTCGTAGATGTCTATGGGCTCCAGTAACCACCTAACACCAGGTGGACTGTGAGTTCGTCCCCCTCTAAGCAATAAAAAAAAACTTCAAACATGTAGGGTCATAGATATATTTTCGATTGCCTTCATTTAATGGTAAATTATCACCATTAAATGCGCTGTGATCCTACTAGTTGGCACTAAAGAAGGTTATGTTATCAAAAATCCATGAAATTCGTTCATGAATTATTTTATTTGATTCCTTTCTAATCTATTGTTAGAGTAATTATGATAAGCAGTCAATCACCAGCGATTACAGCAGATATGTTATCTTGATATTTGTGTACTTGTGCTTAACATACATTTTATTTAAATAAACTTTTTATCAGCAACATATTATGTAGATCTCAAATATCAAGGTGGGTAGAGTTCATATTGTGATGTGGTTCCGGTAACCACTTAACACTAGATAAACCGTAGGCTCTTTTGGTCGTGTGTGCAATATTAATCACTTTAACGTTTTTACCTTGGACTAGTGGTCCCACAGTAGTCGAAATTCGACTACTGCGAAATTCGACTACTGCGATAATTAATTGAAATTATAAGTTTGAACATTATTAAGGTTATATTGTCAAAAACTATTAAACTTCTAGAATCACAGATTTCGCCAAGACTATACTATAGAGAAATAATATTAAAGATACACAATATTACCATTTGACCTCTTAATTTCTCTCAATTTGACCACAGACTTTAAGCAATTACAAAAGTTTAACAATAAACAAAGAGTATATATGTGTGTGTGTGTGTCAAATACATGGTAGTGTGTGTAATGTTTTTTTTAAATTGATTAACGTATTATTGATGCATAATTAAAAAAAAATATTACCATTCTGCACACCTTCTCTATATTCTCTATAAGTGTGGGAACTTTTATAATCTTCCGTCCGCGCAATTTTCGTAAAAAGGCGTACAAAGTTTTGGCTTCACGTATTAATATATAGATTTATTTTTAGGCCAGGAATGTTTTTCTTTTTCTTAGTTAGTATTCTAGTCAGAGTGGTCGTGGTTGCGCTGAGGCTGTATGTACATATGTAGAAGTGTTTGTGAGGTCGTCCGTGTTTCTCAGGACTGCCCTCCTGGCGATGTGCTTCCAGATGTTTTTAACTTCAGTTAGTTATTTTGTTTTTGTGAATAAATAAATAAAAACATATTAATTTGTGTTTAAAATCTTCGTAAGTATTGCTTCAATCTGAATTAGTGGCACACAGGCAAGAAAAGTGGAATAAGACTCTACGATCGATCCATAGGAATACAAATTACTTTCAACAGAAATATCACTATCAAGAGGCCCTTCCAACCATCCTCGAAAAATGCTCGAAAGTTCCATAAAGGAATTTACTAATTAGCCACACTCTTGGCTCAAAGAGGGTTGGAACAGTGGGGTGTGTTTGTTATTATTATTACGTCTAGTGCTATTGTGTGAGCATGAACTAATGGTGAGTGTTAGGGAACTCATAATAAAGTACTCTAAGGCTTGTTTATTTCCGAGCTAAAATGTATCCAGGATGTGTAGTCATGCAGAGTTATTATCCCTGTGAGTTGCTTAAATTCAAAGAATTTTTTATTTTGTTTTTTCTATAGTTTCATTTTTGCACAATTCCTTAAAATAATTAAAATTCCCCATGAATTGAACTTCCATAGAGACGAAGATGAACCCTCTGATCAGGAGCAGGACGTGGCTGATAATATGAGCGTGGTGAGCGCTCAGAGCGTGGCCAGCCAAGCCACCGTCACACCGGAGACGGTATCGGCTAGCAGCGCTCCGGCTGGTAGAAACAGCGTCATACCATCACCGCTGCGACGATCGAGAACCGTATCAGCTTCTAATGTTACTACGAAGGTTAGATTTTCATTTTGACAAGTGTCAGTGACCTATAATCCTGATATAATCACATACGCTTCAAGATGTATAATACTTTCCTGTTTTTTTACTAACACGAACTTTTTTCTGGTGGTAGGACCTCTTGTGAGTCCTCGCGGGTAGGTACCACCCTGCCTGTTTCTGCCGTGAAGCAGTAATGCATTTCGGTTTAAAGGGTGGGGCAGCCGTTGTAACTATACTGAGACCTTAGAACTTATCTTAAGGTTGGTGGCGCATTTACGTTATAGATGTCTATGGGCTCCAGTAACCACTTAACACCAGGTGGGCTGTGAGCTCGTCCACCCATCTAGTAATAAAAAAAATTTACCATAGTTCCGTTATTTAATTAGCCAATAGATGTTCTTCAGTAAAACATGAGTATCTGCAACGCAAAAATATAATTCTAGGCTGTCGAGAAAATTTAAAGACTTTAGTTAATAAGTAACTTAGGTTATCCTTTTGCAAAATATTTCTGCGAATATCCTCATTTCTGATTTGATCTCGTAAAAAAGCTGTCAGCATAGCCCTCTCCATTGCTCTTTGGGTGACTTTGAGTTTTCTCAAAAGGCCCATTGTAAGCGATCATGTCTCAGTGCCATATGTCATGACTGGCAATAACCATGGTAACCGACATAGCCCAGAAGGATTGCGACGTTTAAGTAGCAGTGGGCAGGGCACATTCCTCGTAGAACGGATGGCCATCAGGGCCGAAATGTTTTTGAGTGGCGACCGCTACCTGAAGACGTAGCGTGGGTAGGTCTCCCACAAGATGGACAACTTATTGAGGTTCGCGGGGATCCTCTAGATGAGAGCAGCACAGGACCGATCTTTGTGGCGAGGCTTGGGGGAGGCCTATGTCCAGCAGTGGACGTCGGTGGACTGAAAGCATAGAAAAATTATTGTTTATTAGTGGTAGAGTGTCTTATGAGCTCTGATGGCTCATAAGCGCCACTACCCTGCCTATTCGGCCGCGAAGCAGTTATGCGCTTCGGTTTGAAAGGTGGGGTGGCGTTGTAGAACACAGACCTAGATTTATGTCGCAAAGTGGATGAGCGGGGCTTACGTTATTGATGTCTATGGATTCCGGTAACTACTTAACATCAGATAGACCGCGAACTAGCACAGCAGCAGAACAGACATCCAAGCAATAAACAAAAATTGGGAATTTTTGCATTGTTGTCATTGTGAATTGTAATGGACCTACAGGTTTTGCTGGAAAACCCTGCGTTAGTGACCTCGCCGCCTCAATCGTCTAACTGCGATACGACCGGCATGGAACTTAGCACCAGCGTCAGCAGTGTGAGCGAGAGAGATGACATTTCCAGCGAAAAAGACAGAGACAGTGCGTGGGAGAAAGATCGCAGCGAAAGTCGAGCTTCCTCTTCCACTTCTGCAGCGACTTTGACAAATGTAAGTTAAGAAATGAAGTAAAATTTAAAAGCCAATAAAGTTTTAATGCCGAACCATGAGTAGTAGAGAAAGCGGCGTAGTTTATAGCTACCAGATGATGACCGAGCTTAGCTCGGTTTTTTTTTGATAACGCCATCTTGTTGTGTCTTTAAAGCGGTTAGTTGCCCTCAATTAAGAAAAATAGTATTATTATTCGCCAATAGATGTCGGGAAGAGTTGATTATTGAAAACACGAATAAAACATTTCCTGAAAATAAATCGTAGCTAGATCGATTTATCGCCCCCGAAATGCCCTGTATACCAAATTTTATGAAAATCGTTGGAGCCGTTTCCGAGATTCAGATTATATACATATATATTAATATACAAGAATTGCTCGTTTAAAGGTATAAGATTTGAACAGCAAAACCTATTTAAGAAAAGAATAACAAGAAAATGACCATTTCCAGAAAGCAATGACAAAATTATAGCCCGAATCATTTTTATGTATATTTAACTTAATTTAAATTTTAAATGTTTTTTTTTTAAATACTACATGTCCCGTGGTGTACTGCTTTCAAGCGAGGCACAAAAAGTATATATTTGTGTAGCTTCTAGTGTATTTCTAGGAAGGTTAAGTAAGTTATTTAATAAGATAAGTTGTAAGCCCATACGGGTAGGTAGCATCACCTTGCCTATATACATCGCGAAGCATTCGTATCTACCAATTTCAAAGGTAGGAAAACCGCCATAAAATTCAATGAAACTACGACCTCTTGTTTTGTGGTTGATGACGACATTCACGCTGTGATATCTTCGGTGACCCTTTAACACGGATTAAACTGTGAGTTCTCCGACCCATAATTGCAATAACAAGTGTTCCCTTCTTCTTTCTTAAGTACTGAATTATTAAAACGAACTCAGCTCCGCGGTTTACTATCCGAAGTAGTTGATGTAAATTGAAAATTCCTAAATTGCCTAATTTAGCCTCATTTAAGTTATTTGAATCTGTCACTAGGGCTGGTATTCACCAGCGCTTAGCGGTGTATCCGCAGCCAAGATCCGCGACAATCCAAAGCACACTAAAGAGAACTGCAATCGAAGACTCCTCAAATCCGATCTGAGCCTCACTTCGCACGCTGAAATGGAAATAGACTACTATGATTACGAAGTCAATAATGCTGGTGAGTTTCGTTACGATTTTAGAGATGGATTTGAAAAAAAATGTGTAGAGCACTTTAGATTAACTTTAAAAAATCATAGATTATTATTTTTCATTTAAATTAATTACGTGCTAAGGAATCGAATATAAATGAAAGATTTTCCATAGACCAGGTGTCATTACTCAGTACTCCGATAGTCCGATAATTATTATTGTTCGGTGCCTCTCGATTATGCAAGCTATCATGAAATTATCGTTAACGCGAGTAAAATTATTGATAAATTTCTGTGATTTGCTCATAGACACCGTCTAATTTATATAGATACAGAGCTGTGATATTAAATACAGCTTAATGAAACAAACTCCTACAACGTCAATGACATTTATCGTACTAATTTATTTTACTTATAAATTTGAGGGTTGGTAGAAATGAAAATTTAATAGAATATATTTATGATATTACTATAACTAATTAATATTATTATAGTGAAATAAGTAATAAACGAATAATTAATAATGTCTTAGAAACAAATACGCCAATGCAATGTTCATATGTTGCAATAAATCTAATGAGATCTAAAGTTGCGAAAATCCAGACAACTTAATTTTTCGAATTATTGATCTGGACATTGTTACAGGTTCGGTACCAGGTTCGTATTTGGGTATGGATCCAGCTTTCCTAGTTTGGATACCGCCGTTAGAAGAAGGTGATATTTTGAAAGAAATCAATGAGAAAAAACAACCAATTTATGAGGCAAGTTTTCAATTGTACATTTTTTGTTGAGCTATCCTTGCTAATTATTTAAAATGGTATTTCCTGCAAAAGTATTTTCTTGGGTAACGATGTATTATTTGGCTCATTTACAATTTTTTTACAGTAGTAAAGGGATATTTACTAATTTTTTTTACTCTTTAGAGATCGGTTATCTTCTGACTTGTTAGATTATACACTTCTATCTACTAAATTATATCTGCTTCAAATAAATAATTTCAAAACAATTTCATGCAGGAAATCCTTGCAAAAGAACTTCATCCTGATCCAGGCAGCAATACCGAATCACCAGAAGACAGACCTTCGTCGAGCAATCTCAAAAGGTCTGAGAACAGATCGAATAGGTCCAACGAATCCATCAAATCGATACGTAAAGTCATAGAAAAGGGCAACATCATACACCCGTTAAACTTCAGTATAAGTGATTTGCAAAAATCACCCAAACTTACCAGGAAAGGCAGGAAGAAGAAGGTCGAAAGTCCCGTGACGATACCGATGAAAGATTTAACGTTGACACGGTCTCCTGTTAAAGTACACAGGAGGGAAAATCGTGATCCTGATAACACATCAACGTTAAAACGAATTAACGATACGATTCGTGAAACTAATGCTGATACTCTGAAAAGATCTGATTTTGGTGATATAAAGTTTGCTGATGAAAATTCAGATTCATCCAATGAAATCACTTTTGCTGATGATTCTCCCGATAGCAATAGATTCACCGATAAGTATAACATTAGGGCTTGAAACAGTTTTGAAATCGATTCCATATCTTATATTCTAAGTATGGTCAGCATCGGAATCAATGTAGATGCATTATTGTAGAAACAACATAATTAACTAAAATAAAAAATGAAATAAAACGATTCTAGTCACTCGTAATAATATAAATTATAATGGTGTTTTCACAAAATCTATATTTGAATTCTGTCCTTTTTTGTATTTATAGCGTACTAATTTATACCAAGATAGTATTAATAATAAATCATCATTAGTTTAATTTAAGGACCAAATATTAAACACAAACATTCATATCATCACATTAATATCTGAGATTCTATCACGTTAAAATTACAGAGTTACAATTACATAGTAGATTCATCAAGATTAGTAATGTTTTATATAAACTGAAAAATATATGTATGTAAAAATTTACACTTAGGGCGCAAGAAGAATCCATATGAAAGATGTTGTTCTTTATTCCATATAAATCACAGATATTACAGATTTCAGATAACGCACGCATTGCCCTTTCAGTGCTAAAGTGAAGCAGTGTATAAACTAAAGTGATTTTTATGGATGCGTAAAAGTTGCCTATCAATAATGAATTGACATTATTAATAGTGTAAGCCGTGATTTAGATCAAACTTTGGGAGCTTAATGTACATCTGGGCCCGTCCAATAAAATTTCGACCTCACATCGCAGTTTTGGACACTTTAACGATCAGGTTTCTTCCTCTGAAGTACCTTAGAGGAAGATAAAGCTATTTTTAGGAACAGAAAGGTGCGCAACAAACGCCCAAGATAATGCATGCTCATTAGAGATCGCTAAGAAAAATATCTAATGTATCGGACCGGTCTATAGACCTTTCTTAAGACAATGTAAATTGGATTATTCTTTCATGTCCTATCCATCGAATTCTGAATACATACCTTTTTTGAAGTTTACATTTCTGTTATTTTATTTTACTAGACTAGTTGTAGAAATAAGCAGCAGCGTCACCTCCTAAAGAATTCTCGAAGAAACTACATTCATAGAAAATAGTACGGTTTTTGCACTGGACCCACGCTAGTAATTTTAGATAGCAAACATGATTAAACATAATAATAGCATTAGATAGCAAACATGTTAACCGCGTATCAAATGTTTGATCTGCCTTTAATGAATTATCGAAATTATAATATCGCATTGTCAGAAATTGTCAAAATAATTTAATAAAAACGCAAAGTAAGTTTTTTAAAAGGTTTCTTTGACTGCAGACAACTCTGGATTCCATACCTGTGATGTATCTATCTATGAGCATTATTTGTTCTTCTAAAGAGCTGTGCGTTCAGAACGATTCGATAAATACCTAAATATTGAGTAAGCTTATCGATATAAGTACATAAAATTCGTCACCTCATTGTATTTATACCATATTTTATCGATCACATTTCTTAATAGTAAAATATAAGGCTTCTCTTGTTCTGCTTAAATTACTTTACACTCAATCAATCAGTCAATGATACACTTGTCAACGGCTGTGGTCAAGTTTTGGGCTAAAATTTTTGAAAAGAAATTGTTCAAATTTCACTAACGTCCTATTTAAAAGTGATCTGAGTTAACATTTTAAAGACATCTTCATTTTCAAAATCTAAAGCGGATGTCGACAGATACCGGCTTCTTATACAAACGATTTAATTAATTAGAAAAAAATCAACGTTAAAATTATATAACTTCACATGATCTACACGAAGGAAGTATTAAATTCATAGCTATTATCTGATTTTATTAATCGAATCAATTAAGTGTTTCTTGAAAATTCATATTAATACATTAATTTTGTTGTTCCTAAAATACAAAAGTTTGTTTATAACATTAAAAGACTAATTCGGGAGGTGCAATAGGTAATATAATATGATGGATTTTGGCAATTAGAATAATTAGGTGCAATTTTAAAATGGTATTTTTTCTATTAAGTTACGTATGTCAGTTCTGTTACGTAATATTGGTGAAAAGCAGAGTCCAAAATTTAATTAACATCGAAAACTAATTAATTTGTACCATGCAAACAGGCTGCGGTCTACCACGACAAATACTAAATATTGTACAGAAAAATAACAAACATTAAATACATTCATTGATAAATAAATAAAATATAGTTTTGCAAATTGAATTCATAGTTGAATAGATTGTTTTTATATTAGATGTCACACAATATACCAGACTAGACCAAACTAAACCAAAGCCGATATTTATGCTGGCGTCCAAAATGGCTGCCTCGCTTTAAGAAATTTTACTAGCAATTTTTTAATAACATAATTACGTTCACCTCGTCTGTTTCTATGAGGAAGCAGCCTTCCATTTTTAAGGTACTTTTCAAATATAGCCGTTATTCCATGGCAATTGAGTTTTAGATGTTTCGTTAACTTTTTTACTCGCTATTCTTCAGTCTACAGTGTGCTTAGAGTGGACGTCTGTGTGCTTATTGCGAGTTTGTTAACTACTCGATCGCGTCAAAGTTAATTCAAATTTGTATGGAGTTGGAACAGCACTCCTAGCGTTAACAAAAGGAAGCTGTTCCAGCTCCATACAAAATCGAGTTAACTTTGACGCGATCGAGAAGTTAAAAAACTCGCATTAAGCACACAAACGTCCACTGCTGCCTCCCCTAAGGCTCACTACTCTAAATAAAAAAAATGGTTTACTTAAACCATCCATAATATGCTTTGGTATCAGGTTAACACCAAATGAACTATAAAGTTTGTCTGTTTAAGATAACGAATATTTGCTACTAATTTTATTGTACTAACACATTATCTCTACAAACGCTTAGTATTGGTGGTAGGACCTCTTATACTAGTGGTAGGACCTCTTGTGAGTCCGCGCGGGTAGGTACCACCGCCCTGCCTATTTCTGCCGTGAAGCAGTAATGCGTTTCGGTCTGAAGGGTAGGGTAGCCGTTGTAACTATACTGCGATCTTAGAACTTATATCTCAAGGTGGGTGGCGCATTTACGTTGTAGATGGCCATGGGCTCCAGTAACCACTTAACAACAGGTGGGCTGTGAGCTCGTCCACCCATGTAAGCAATAAAAAAACAAAATACTCGTAGAGCTGAATAAATTTTAAATAATTATAATTATGTTTTTAAAAAGTAGGTATTTCTTATTGATATCCATTCTCGTAATAAATTTTGTTCGACTTGTACATATCGGCTTTAGATTAATTAAAACAACATTACGATATGTATACATTATTTATTATCACATTTTTATCTTACCAGTTGTCCACAAATAACAAGAAGTAGGTATGTTTGTTTGTCGTTAAGACAATATGTAATTTTTCCTTTTCACGAATTCAATGCATTAGCGAACCATTTAATTTAATATGAAAATTAATGTGTTGAGAAAAATGCATTTCATTAAAGTAGTTTTTGATGGGATTAGGAAAGAGGTTAGAATTCGTCTGGCGCATGTTATGTTAGTGTCATTGAGGTATGCAGTGCGCACTTTGTAGCGTGAGATTAAAATTCCTACAGCTTCCTCATTTCAACGGATGTTTCATATTTATTTTCCCTATTTTGTAAAAATCTTTGAAACAGAGATCATGGTTTTATGGGTCTCTTAATTTTTTTGAACTTTAAAACTTCTTTAGGCGCGTTGAGTGTTAAATTTATCTCGCGATAGATTCACTACGGTTAGAGAGAAAAGATACAAATTAGGAAGAGCAAGAGTGAGAAAACAGATAGAGCGTCTCGCGAACCACTCGAGAGAGGGAGAGAGGGAAAGAACAAGGCGAGCTAAGTCGTTTCTCTTATACACAGCATTCCCTATTACAAATTTGATTTAAGGTTGAAAAATGAAAATACTACACACGGAAAAAGAAGTTGTATAACATTTCACGATTTATAATAAAAGTCTATCAAGATAATGACAACATATTTTATTTCTGTCAAGTTTTTGAAGTGAACACTTCTACTTCCTTGTGATTTGAAAGATTTAACGTGGGAGAAAATGAGATAGGAAGCATTATACAGTGTTTCATATATTCGTGAATCTCTTTGTGCTCTACTTCGTACCTAATATTCGTACTAAATACATTCTGAATAAATCTACGTAATAAATACGAATAAAATGTAAAATAATTATCAAACTTTGTATCGCTATAATCATTATTAAAACCTACGATTATCCTCTTCCCGAAATTTTACATTCGTCTCCATTATCTTGAAGCCAAAATTTGTGAAGGTTTCACTTTCTACCACGCGTGAATTGCACACATGTATTTTTTTCTAAATATCTTTCTACTTACTATTAATTGTCGCGCACGTAAATACTGCCATACTGAATTACGAAAACGTGATTATTATATTAAGTTGTTTTAAATTTAAGTTGCTTTAAACATAAGTAGTATTATGTAATATGTAAAAAAATATGTACCGTTTTAATAAAAAAAACTAATCATTTTTAATAATATAAGAATCGATGTATGTAGTTGAATAGTGATGTTACCTTATTTTTTCTTGAGACAATGAATAAAGCGTTTTAATTTTACAATTCATAAATTTGCGTTTTATTTTGAGATTGTCTTTTACTATAGTATATCGTAAGCTTAGCATAACTGATATTGCCACTGTTACTAGCTGGAAAACCCTTCAAACTGGAGTGCATAGATGTTTTGAGGCCTCACGTGAAGCAAGTGATTTAAACCTTCTTGAAACGAGGCTCAAGGAGAGTACTCAGTGGTAGGCAACAGTTTGGCTAAGCCCCTAGTGTATGAGCGACGATGACCACTCACCATCAGGTGGGCCTTATGCTCGTTTTTCTACTCATCTAGTAGTGAATGATTCTATAAGCCGATAGACGTTCCAGAGTGCCACCGCCCACTTGAGACATGTCTCAATGATCTACCTTACGAGCCGGAAGACTCAATAATGTTGTAATATTACTATGGCTACATTTCACACCGGAATGTAAAAAGATTGCGCGGCATAGATATGTCATAGTGTTTAATGCGAGTTTTTTAACGTTCTCGATAGCGTAAAAGTTAACTCAAATAACACTCCGGTTTGAGCCCCGTGAGCTTACCTACACGTTAGGGTGAAGCTGAAATAGCCTCTCAAGGCTATCAACATAGGTAGGGAAAAAAAAAGAAAAAAAAAATTGAGTTGGAAAGTTTGCCTCGGATGCCCCTAGAGGCGCTGTTCCAGATGCATACAAATTAGAGTTAACTTTTACGTTATCGAGAACGTTAAAAAACTCGCACTGAGCACACAGATAGCGTCACCCCATCTAACGCCATCAGTAAACTTTAATGATTCAGTGGGTGTTTTACCTATTAGGCCCTAGACACTTTCACAAACAACAATGTTATTGACTATTGGTTGTATTGATGTGTAATATAATGTGGATCGTGAGTTCGTCTGCTGTTCAAAAGGGGTCGCCCTCCGAACATCACTTCGAGCATCCCACTCCGTAGTAGGCGCGCAAACACCTCCGCCGTTAGTCCCATCACTCTCTTTGGCCAGCCCATACCGTGGGTCTCGAAGGTCAAATATCTAGGCGTCACCCTCGACAGAGGGATGACATTCCGTCCCCATATAAAAACGGTACGCGACCGCGCCGCGTTTATTCTAGGACGACTCTATCCAATGCTTTGTAGTCGAAGCAAACTGTCCCTCCGCAATAAGGTAACTCTCTACAAAACTTGTATACGCCCCGTCATGACGTATGCAAGCGTAGTGTTCGCTCACGCAGCCCGCACCCACTTGAAATCCCTTCAGGTTATTCAATCACGATTCTGCAGGATAGCCGTCGGAGCGCCATGGTTCCTTAGGAATGTGGATCTCCACGATGACCTGGAGCTCGACTCTCTTAGTAAGTATCTACAGTCGGCATCGCTGCGCCATTTTGAGAAGGCGGCACGACATGAGAACCCTCTCATCGTAGCCGCTGGAAATTACATACCCGACCCAGTAGACCGAATGGTAAACCGTCGACGTCGCCCAAAGCACGTCATTACGGATCCTCCTGATCCATTAACGGTGCTTTTAGGCACCACAAGCACCGGTCACCGTCCTCGTCGAACCCGTCGCTTGCGACGAAGGGCTCGACGAGCGAACTAACCCATAGACACAGCCCACTGAGTTTCTCGCCGGATCTTCTCAGTGGGTCGCGTTTCCGATCCGGTGGTAGATTCTGCGAAGCACTGCTCTTGCTAGGGTCAGTGTTAGCAACTCTCCGGTTGAGCCCCGCGAGCTCACCTACTAACGTTAGGGTGAAGCTGAAATAGCCTCTCAAGGCTATCAGCATAGGTAGGAAAAAAAAAAAAAAAAACGTCTGCTGGTGAATTTGACGGCTCGCAAATACCTACAGTTCTATATTGTCTTACAACACATTATACGAATAATTAAATTATCTGTGGTGGACATGTATTCCCGCGCAAAAATGACACTTTTATATTAATTATAGGAATAGTTATATTATCTGTGGTTGACACGTAATCCTGCGCAAAAATTTTTTTGGCGGGAATGCGAGGAGTGAAGTTTTGTGATTTGTTTTATTTTGTCTATTTTGTGTTTCTTCAGTTTTAAAGATGTAATAACGGTGGTTTATTAACTGTTTAATATCTGTGAAAGTGCACAAAATTTAATGTGGGAAAATACAATGAAGCCACTGGGCGTACCTAACTTCTCGGGATCCTCGAAAAAGTCCACTGAAAAAAAATTACACTTATTAAAAATAAGAAATTTTAATCGTAAATCTTGTATATATTACTTATACATTACAAATGCTACTCCATCATTGTTTTCATGTCGTTTGATTAAACATGAACAAGAAGGAGGGTTCAATTAAAATAAAAAATAACACAAATGCAACAGAATAAATTAAAATGTAAAGTTCTCAGCTTGATATATTAAGTTCATATTGGTGCTTTCAATAAAGCTCTCGTCCCAAACTTAGGTACACATCCCTTGGGATGAGCCCGGACAAGCTTTTAGGCATTGTTAATTTAGTTGGCGTCCTCCGGAGAGGCGGACCTGTTTGTAATTGTGAGCTTAATTAGGAGCTTGGAATTTATAGGGATAAAATGTGGGTAAAAATTTGGTTAGGTATATCAATGCTTCGTTTGTCGTAGATTTCCAGAAGGGAACACTTGCTGCTAAGTAGCTGGGAGCATAGAGTCCGCACGGGAGTATGAGTTCCGACTTAGAAGGTGGGTAGTAGCTGTTATATAATTTAGATTTCGACCTCATGCCTCAAATAACCAGTTCTATAAAAAACAACAGCAATATACAGGCTGGTTCTTCTTTGCTTAGTCTCGTCTAATCCTATGGGTTATCTTCTGCAAATTCTTTTAAAGACCCCTACATTTATTTTAGAGTAAATCCACTGATTATTTCACTTTCGATAAGATTATAATTCGAAGATACAAAGATAATTAATAAAAATTAATTAATTAAAATTAAACTGTTGATTAATTAGTGGAAAGAGTTATTCTTCAACATCACACCTCCCGCCACCGGAGCAACTTAACTCAGAGGTTACTGGAACCGCTGCGTTCATCTACAGTGCTTTTCCAAAGATCTTTTTTGCCACGTACCATCCGGCTTTGGAACGAACTCCCCTCCACGTTGTTTCCCTAGCGCTATGACATGTCCTTCTTCAAACGAGGCTTGTGAAGAGTATTTAACGGTGGGCAGCGGCTTGGCTCTGCCCCTGGCATTGCTGACGTCCATGAGCGACGGTAATCGCTTACTGATGCTGGTAGGACCTCTTGTGAGTCCGCACGGGTAGGTACCACCACCCTGCCTGTTTCTGCCGTGAAGCAGTAATGCGTTTCGGTTTGAAGTATACTGAGACCTTAGAACTTATATCTCAAGATTGGCGGCGGCATTTACGTTGTAGATGTCTATGAGCTCGAGTAATCACTTAACACCAGGTGGGCTGTGAGTACGTCCAGCCACCTAGGTAATAAAAAAATAAATTAAAAAAACCCTCAGGTGAGTCGTATGCTCGACTGCCTGAAAAAACCATAAAAAAAAAACAAAAAGTTATGGCGGTGTTTGAGGAAATGTTTGAAATGATCAGATCGAAACTTTCACCGTTGCACCTTCACCGTTGCACCACACAACAACGCAGCATATTTTATTCATACCACCAATCAAAATATTGTTTTCATATTACCTATATCGTATTCCAAGAGAACGTTTTTGGTGCAATATTTTTAGTGTCGGTCTAGAATAGTATCACTCCATCTCCGTTCCGTGAATGTCGTAAAAGGCTACCAAGGGACCAGAGAATGGACTGCAGCATTCTCCTGGTATTAAACCCGCCTACTGCACTTATCTCCTGGTATTTACTGATAGAAGGACTCATTTTAAGCGCGTGCGTGTAGACCGCCATCTTATTTATATCTGCCGCGAACCAGTCATGTCTTCTGGTTTGTAGAGTAGGACAGTAGTTATACAATACAATTGCGACTCAAACCTCATATCTCAAGGTATTCATGTGTTGATGTCTATGGACTCCGGTACCCACTTAAAAGAGGTGGTAAATCAATTATCGTCCGACTTCATCAAACGTGAAAAGTTCTTGTTGTAAGTCACGTCTATAAATCATGGCGAAAATTCACCGTCAGATACGCTGTAATCCTATTAGTTGGTATTAACGAATGGTTATATTATCAAAAATCCATCTAATTCATTTACGAATTTAGTATATTTCAATCCTTTCCGATCTATTTTCGGAGTAATTGTGATAAGTTGTCAATCACTCGTACCATCCACCAGGGATTATTTTAGCAGATATGTTATCTTGGTAAATACCTAGGTACTTTTGCTATATCTTGGTGCTTGTACTTAACATACATTTACATACACTCAGCATCAGGTGGGCCATATGTTCTTCTGCCTACAAGGGCAATAAATAAATATATTTATTACATACAGACATTTCAAAACTATTGGACGGACAATTCGGAGTTCCAGCGATGAGCGGTGGCGTGCTAAAAGTATATTGTCCAAAAAAAGATAAAAAACATATATTGTGAAATACAAGACCCAAATTATTTAGGAACTAGATTTTGCCCGCGACTTCGTCCGCGTGGAATAGTGACTTTGCGATAACGCCAAAATTTAAGGCGCGAATTCATTTATGTAGAAGGTGAAAATATTATTGAATAATAGAATGTTAAGGTAAGTTAGATTTTTAAAAAAACTTTTTTTTTTTTTCAAAAGCGTAGACTTCCCAAAATGATCCTGTAATCATCCTGTTCAGCCAAACAGAGAAACTCTTCAGCTTTCTAATATTAGTACCTATAGATTATTAGTTACGTTCTTTCATTAATGATGCTTAATCAGTTTATCGAAATGATTAGGCGTATTTGATACACGATTGGTATTCGTGACGCAAGTATTTAAAAAGTAGGTTTTTACATTATATTCGATTGCTATCGACCGAATAAAGGCTGAAAGTAAAGACAGAACATACTGCTTGAAAATATTAAAGATATAGTCGTTTTCGTAGTAAACCATTAAATTTAAACCAAATGTGTTCTACGATTGGAAGCTAGCGTCGATTGTTCCTTTGCATAAAAACGGTGCGAAGGATCTTATCAACAACTACTAGGCTGCACTAAAAGTATCGGGAATGGAATATTTCCACTGTTCCTGTCATATTTTTTTTTTATTATTTTTTTCTCTTATGTTTTAATGTCTCGTAGCGATCTGTTTTTCAGTTAACAATGAGCTATTCCTCTGGCGGAATTTATTCTTAATAGATTTATAAACAGAATCAGATGTCCAGTGACGCCTTCATTTTTTATTGTTAGATTTAATTTCTGTTCTGTAAGGTAGGTATACTGTGCCTCCTTAATCTAGTAAACTGCACAGCACCTGTGCCTCCTAGGTCCGACGCCAATTTATTGACGTGTGTCGATAACCTGGCTTGGTATTTTTTGCTATAAGCTACTATTTCCTCTTTCACTGTGGGAATATTTAGGTCCATTTGTATGATCTTGTTGCTTATGTAATGCGGTATTCTTAGCATTGTTCTGAAAGTTTTATTTTGAAACCTTTCCAGGATCTCGACGTTGCTATTGCTGGCAGTTCCCCAAAGCTGTATGCCATATGTCCATATTGGCTTTAAGATGGTTTTGTAAATTAAAATTTTACTTGTTGGCGAAAGCTGGGATTTCCCTCCAGTCAACCAGTACATATTTCTTAGCCTTATGTCTAATTGTTTTCGCTTAGACCAGATGTGCTTTTGCCATGTCAGTCTTCGATCCAGATGTATGCCAAGATATTTTGCATCTTCCGCTTGCGGTATGTTTTCGTTATATAAGCTTACAGGTGGACAGGTTTGTTTCCTGAGGCTGAATGTAACGTGGGATGATTTGCTTTGGTTTACTTTAACGCGCCACATATTAAACCATTTCTGAAGGTCATCTAGATGTGATTGTAAGTTTTCAGAAGCTGTTGTAGGGTCGTCATGAACAGACATTATAGCTGTATCATCTGCGTATGTTGCAATGATAGTGTTTCTGTTGGTTGGTAAATCTGCTGTATAGATGAGGTACAGGACAGGGCCGAGTATGCTGCCTTGTGGCACACCAGAAGTAATCTCATGCATCTGTGATGATTCTCGGTTATGTTTAATCTCAAAGCATCGTCCACTAAGATATGACTTAATAATAGCGTAATAGCTGTGTGGTAACATTTTTTTCAATTTGAATAACAGTCCATCGTGCCACACCTTATCAAATGCCTGCCCGATATCGAGAAAGGCAGCTGAGCAGTACTGTTTATTTTCAAGTGTTCCACTTATGACATCCACAAGGCGATGAATCTGTTCAATTGTTCCGTGCTTTTCACGAAAGCCAAATTGATGTGCGGGAAGGACACTCGGCAGATGTTTCTTCATCCTGTTAAGAATGACCTTTTCCAAAATTTTACCAATGACTGGAAGGAGGCTTATTGGCCTATAAGAACCTGCATCGTGAGGTGGTTTTCCAGGCTTTGGCACCATCACCACTTGGGCTATTTTCCATTGACTAGGAAAGCACTCCAGTCTAATGCATGCATTAAAGATGATAGTCATGAGTGTTATGCCTTTTTTAGGAAGATGTTTAAGCATAGTTGCATCGATTTCATCATAACCTGGCGATTTGCCTTCTTTCAGGTTCTTAATTTCATTAGCTACTTCCGTCGGACTTGTGTACATTAGCGGTAGGCACATCTGCAGTGGAGAATTCAGAGAGTTCAAAACTTCCTCGTTGTGCGTTAAGTTTAATCCCGGGAAAGGCTTAAACACTAGTTTGAGGTGCTCTGCGAAAGTTGAGGCCTTCTCAGAATCAGATCTGGCCCAGCTTCCAGTAGGTGCTCTAATAGGTGGTACATGCATTTTCGGTCTTTTCATTTTCCTAGTAGCCTTCCATAGAGAATAGTTGGTGTCTGGACTAGGCTTTAAATTTCTTAAGAACGATTGTAGCTCGTCTTCTTTCATTGCCTTAGTTAGGTGTTTTAATTCCTCAGAAGCTTTATTAAAAGCTCTCTTATCAGCAGGATAGCCAGTGTTATGCCATATTCTGCGCAGATTCCGCCTCCTAGACACCATATCCTTGATATGTTTGGGGTAATGGTGCAAAACCACAGATGGGAATTTTCTTAGCGGCGTAGATCTGCCTAGTGCCTCGTGAATAAGTTGATTTAGATTTTCTACAGCATTCTCAACATCTCCAGTGGATTTCAAAGAGATGTTTAAATTCAGATTATTGTTGATGTACTCTTGGTAGGTTTCCCAATTGGTATTCTTGTTATATGGTTTAGGTGGATATTCATTTAACAAGATAGTAGAGTTTATATTAAGAATCACTGGAGTGTGATCGGAGGATAGATCAGTACAAGATTTGACGCTCAGCTGTGTTTGGGGCACATTCTTGGTGATAAAGAAGTCAAGTAAATCCGGCGTTTTCTTTCGATCAGTCGGCCAGTAGGTTGGCTCACCTTGAGACAAGCAATATAAAGAAAGTTCTATAGTCGTCTGGAATAGCTGCCTGCCTCGTGGTAGAGTCAACCTTGAGCCCCAGTAGGTGTGTTTAGCGTTCCAATCGCCGCCACAGACAAATCTACTCCCCAAACTTAAGAAGTAATCCTTGAAGTCATCAGCATTAATATTGTGTCTTGGAGGACAGTATATAGCAGATAGAGTTGTTTCAGTGTTTTTGTCTTGTATTCTGATAGATGTAGCCTGTATTTTTTCAGTACTGTATTCTTCCAGCGGGTGGTGTTTAATGTTTTTTTTTATTATAACTGCTGTTCCACCGTGGGAGTTGCCAGAGGGGTGATTTGTAGAATGAACAACATAATCTTTTATTCTAATGTGAGTTCTATGAGTAAATCTCGTTTCAGAAATAAGTGCTACATCTATTTTTTCTGTCCTTAGGAAGATTTCTAATTCTATGCATCTGTCTGTCAACCCATTGGCATTCCAAGTAACTACACGTAAATTATTGATCATTTGGGCACTAGGCGGGATATTAATTGAATCATCCGATTCATCATGCTGTCTATCATGTTAGTCATGATGGTTTGAAATTTATTAAACATGCTGTCTATGAGCTTATTTAGTTCGCTGCTGTCAATCAAGTGGGATTCAGTCTGTTGTTTATTATTATTGGAGTTCACTGCATCTGCATAAGTTTTAAATATGTTTTTGGTATATTCTGCTTTCCTGGGCTTTTCCTTATTTGGTTGTGAGGCTGGGGTATCTTTGATTACATTTTTGGGATTAATTTTTAAAATTTGTTGTTTATATTGTTTGTATTTGATACAGCCTTTGTAACTTGCAGGATGTTTCTCTTGGCAGTTAACGCATGTTGCTTCAGTATCTGGTGTCTTTTTACAGCTTACAGTGGGATGATCTCCTCCACACTTTACACATCTATGTGGTCTATAACATTGATTTTTGCTATGACCAAACCTCTGACATCTCTTACACTGTAGAATCTCTGTTGTTTTGTAAGGAGCTTCAAAAGATACTTTCATATTGTTTAATCTGTTTACCTTGAATACCTCTTTGTTATTATGTTTAGGTTCAAGGTCAATATAGAACAACGGCAAGTCTTGTTTAGTTGTTTTATGTCGTACATTAACAATATTTCTGACTTCATGGCCTAAATCTCTTAATTCAGATTTGATAACTTCCGTGTCCTCAGTTGAGTGAAGCCCACGGAGAACGACTCTGTAAGCCCTTTCGCTTTTGAGCTTATATGTATAATGACTGATGTTGTTTGTAATAAAATTGTCTCTGATCTTCTTGTACTTTTCTATATCTCTTGGTAAGATTTTTACTACATGTCCTGACCTCAAAGTGGTCATAGTATATGTCATTGGGTCATCATTGGTTGGGTATGTGGTTTTCTGTAACTTATTACTGTTTCCTTTTAAATCTGAGTGCGATTCAGTTCTCTTCCTTTTTATTAGAGGAACCTGGTCACTCTGCCATGTACTATGTTCAAGGTCTTTAGTTGTGGTTAGGAATAGCGTAGGTTCTTGTTCTTTATTTATGGCACTTAATGAGTTACTTCGTGTTCTTTCAAACATGCTGCGGTGAAAAGTNTTATGGCACTTAATGAGTTACTTCGTGTTCTTTCAAACATGCTGCGGTGAAAAGTTTGTTGTACCATATTAGGTAATTTTGGTTTATTCATAGGGTTGATTCCATATCCATCAGATCGCAAAGTTGTGCCCCCCCCAGAATACGAGGGGCTGCCTGAGTTAGACTCAGGGAGGGATTCTCCGGTATTACCGGTACCCTCTTGGGGTAGTTTTTTTTTCAAATTTGCATTCATTTGGCTTCCTTTTTCTTCCTACTACTCTAGACGTTTTAGAGATTATTTAGATCCCCAGGCTTGCTATAGCCTCTTCAACCAATTGCTTGGCAGGTTGTATGGTTATACCGCCATTGCTCGGTCGCCATTGCCTCGTTTGTTATCTAGCAGGGAGTACCACGGAAACCGATTGGTTTCCGCCGCCATCCGGCGCGCGCAGGTGAGGTTGACTGTAGGGTCGGTGGAGGTGTTGTTACCGTTCTCCCCTAACTCCCCTAAATAATGTCATAATGTCATATTAAAATCTTTTTAATTGAATACTCCTTGGTTTTAAAAATCGAATACCATTTATTTATTTAAAAAAAGATTCTCGGTCTTGTCACGAGGTTTTGTCAAACTTGTTTAGTCGTTGAGAAAATGGAATTGACTCGAGAAAATTGAAGAGCGATGATTTATTATGACTTTCGAAGTGGTTTAACACAAAAACAGTGTGTTGTCCGGATGATTTCTGCATTTGGTGATGAAGCCCCATCCAAAACCACAATTTATCGCTGGTTTGCTGAGTTTCAACGTGGACGTGTCAAGCTCAGTGATGATCCCCGTCAAGGTCGTCCAAAAACTGCAGTCACCCAAGAAAACATTGATGCTGTGCGTAAGCTGATTGAGGAAGATCGACATGTGACATACCGCGAAATTCAGGCAACTTTAGACATTGGCATGAGTCAAATGCAAATAATCTTGCATGAACAATTAGGTGTAAAAAAGTTGTTTTCCCGATGGATACCGCATTCGCTCTGTGAAGAGCAAAAAGCGGCTCGCGTTACTTGGTGCGTCAGAACTCTCGAAAGATTCCACGCAGGATCCTCAAATGCTGTATACAACATTGTATCAGGTGACGAATCCTGGATATACGCGTGCGAACCCGAAACAAAAAACCAGTCACGAGTTTGGGTGTTCGAAAATGAGTTAAAGCCAACAAAAATTGTTCGTTCACGGAGTGTTGCAAAAAAAATTGTGGCCACGTTTGTCTCCAAAACCGGCCATGTTACGACTATTCCTCTTGAGGGACAAAGAACGGTTAATGCAGAATGGTATGCTAGCATTTGTTTGCCACAGGTCGTTTCTGAACTCCGTAAAGAGAACTGCAACCGCCGCATCATCCTCCATCACGACAATGCGAGTTCTCACACCGCGCACAGAACAAAAGAGTTTTTAGAGCAAGAAAACATAGAATTATTAGACCATCCGCTGTACAGCCCCGACCTAAGCCCTAATGATTTCTATACTTTCCCTAAAATAAAGAATAAATTGCGTGGACAGAGATTTTCATCACCTGAAGAAGCTGTGGACGCCTACAAAACGGCCATTTTGGAGACCCCAACTTCCGAATGGAATGGTTGCTTCAATGATTGGTTTCATCGTATGGAAAAATGTGTCAAATTTCGCGGAAAATACTTCGAAAAGCAATAAATACATTTTTAAATAGTAATGTTGTGTCACTTCGTTAATTCCCGAAATTTTCAGTGCCGCCCTCGTACGGACCTATTATTTGTGTATTCGTAAAGATCTTTGAGCAACTTCTCCTCCCCCTCTTGGTGTGGCAATTAAACAAATCTATTTATAACAAACCTGATATCTTTTACCATTTGTGTTAGGGTTGACTGACACTTGGTTGTTCATGGTACGTGCTCCGATTTTGACAAAGTTTAAAGTCGTCGTGGCCTAAAGGATAAGACGTCCGGTGCATTCGTATGTAACGGTGCACCGGTGACGAATCTCGCCGGCAGGTACCAATTTTTCGAATAATATAGTAAGTTAAAAGCGGATGCTAGTATTAGGGATTATGATGTGGAATTCGACAGATAATTAAGATTTCACGTCCATATTGAGAAACTCTGCTTGAGGACTTTCAAGAGTTTCGGCTTTGTTTTGTAAAACTACCTGCAGGGACTTTGGTACATCGGAAACAAAAAAATACTATACAACTCTTACGTTATTGGCTTAAGAGCTTATTTCTGATATGTCTTAATGTATGTAGGATTAAATTCAGTAGTGTGTGTCATGATAATGTTGTATTATTTTAAGAATCATGAAAGTAATCGCTTGTTCGACCGATGCATGCCGTTGATATAATGTGTAATTGTGTCAGCATTTAGTGTGAGATTAATGTATGCGCTACTAATGTTTTTTGCTGACGCTGGTACACAATAAATAAAATCATAATAAACATAGAGAGTATATCAAATTAGGAAATTGTCGTTCGTATCATCGTCATCATCAGCCCGTAGATGTCCACAGCTGGATATCTCTCCCAATCCAACTGAGCTCGGTCTTTGGCTCTCCTCATCTAACTCTTGCCGGTCACCGTTCGAATGTCATCGCACGTTCGCACGTAAATATTTTTTTGTGAATTAAAGAAAGCTAGCGGTAGGCAGCGGCCTGGCTCTGCCCCTGGCATTGCTGAGGTCCATGGGCGACGGTATCCACTTATCATCAGGTGGGCCGTATGCTCGTCTGCCTACAAGGGCAATAAAAAAACAAAATACAATGTATATTTTTTGTAATTCACCAATCGACGTCGCCCAAAACACGGTATTACGGATCCTCCCGATCCATTAACGGTGCTTTTAGGTACCTCAAGCACCGGTCACCGTCCTCGTCGAACCCGTCTGCCAGCGTCAGCCCACTGAATTTCTCGCCGGATCTTCTTCGTGGATCGCGTTTCCGATCCGGTGATAGATTCTGCGAAGCACTGCTCTTGCTAGGGTCAGTGTTAGCATCACTCCGGCTTGAGCCCCGTGAGCTCACCTATTAGTTAAGATTACGCTGAAATAGCCTCTCAAGGCTGTTAAGGCAAGCCTAAGCTTGCCCCGAGTGCCACGAGACGTGTGGCACTCGGGGACTGCCGCGGTAAAGCTATTGCAAAGCATTTTTTATCAACTTATGCAATTACAATTAGACAATAATAATTTAATAATAAAACAATAATAAAAATAAGACTACGCTTTATTTATAAACATTAACAAAAGCAAAACATTAACTATCCCCTTCACACTCATAAGCTAGACCGCGCGAGAGAGAGATGGGCAGACTTTTCATGATGCGCATGCAGTGTGAGGTCACGCCACGCGCTTATTCGCAAACACTACACAAGCGCAACGTGTGGATGTCTTGAACGCGAGCTCCATAGTAGGCGTAGTCGGTGTGTCAGGTTATTTTCGTTACGGAATTTCTTGATTCAGTCGCCGCCCGCGATAGAAGCTATGCAATAGCTTAAAAAGACGCTTTATACACACTTCACGGCAGAAATAGAGAAAAATTTAAAAACAGATATTTAGGACTTTAAATGTTATTTTCGTATTTATATTACATGGAAGTGAATGTTTTGTATGAATTTCTTATACTTTTAATTTTTTTATTGCCATTAAATTCGTATTTATTTAATAGAAAATGCAGTTTTGTTTCATTTTCATTCAGTTCAGTTTCAATGTCTGGAGTATTTGATATCATTTTAAAACACAAAATTATTTTTGTCTTTACGTCTTCACACGTAGTAAAATAAAGCCAGTAACTGCCTACCGGCGTTACAAGAAATTAATTGTTCATAAGTCGTTAGGCGTGCATATCGTGTAGTTAGAGCTAGCTACTCTAAGCTGATGCACAAGCCCGCCGCTGTCGAGCGGGGACCAGGGAGGCGGATTTCGCCCAAACCCTGGCCCTCTAAGTGTTTCGGGCGCCCCTCACATGTCGGTCTGAGGACCGGCGAGGGGTGCCTAAGAAGACAACGTGCAAGCTGTTCTGCACGCGTTTTACGCAAGAGCATCCGGGTGATGGAAGGCCGGCTATCCTCGACGCACGCTGGTTCTGGCCCAGCGGGGTATTCCGTAGAATAACTCACTCTAACCGGCGCCATCTAGGTGGGCTTCGGATAGCCTGCCGTTCGAGAGGGCTGGTGGTCGTGGCACCAACGAGCGCCGGTCCGGCGTCCCAAGGGGGAGGGTGACGGGAGAGATGTGCTCCGCACTAAACGCTTAACTTTCCCCCATTTGCCTTTTCATAAGTTCTATCCCATGCGAGGTTTGGACGTTGGTTGTTGAGCGACAGGAGGTTTTAGTCGGTTCGACTCCGACATACCCCGCCCGCCATCCCCAACGGAGGGTGAGAGTCCGGCGATTTCCTCCTGACCAAAAAAAAGCTACTCTAAGCTGCGACGCACCGAAACGAGTAAAGACGGACGGACAAGAGCACAATCCAATAATCCGTTTTTTTTACGCCTCATCGAACCATAAAAATCGGACTGCCGATATGTCAGTCAAAATTCCTTGTTGAACACTAGCCACAAGCCAGCGTTTCATTTAATCTAACTTATTTAGATTGGTTTGATACTAGGCAGTCTTAGCCTTATCGATCTTGGGAATTTCACAAATAATTTAATTAAAACAATTCAAGGATATTTAAAATCACAACTTGGTGGTGGTCGTAATCTAATCTTATTATATTTTTAAGATAACGTTTAGATTAAATTTGTTTGTTTGTTCATGCTCCACGTCATCACGCGTCGTTTATCTTAATGAGTTGAAACTGGGGTAATGTTTTTGTAGGCAGTTTATGAAAATTTCATATAGCCATCCAGAATAGGACCTCATATCTACGAGGTGATCTCATCGCTTGCCGTGCCTGTTACAGAAAGGGGGCTCAGAAGTTCACTCGGGTTTATCTACAGAGTTTTTTGTGTGTTGTAACGGCTTACTACACTGGTGGTAGGATTGTGTGCCCGTACGAGTAGGTACCAATATCCTGGTTAGTTCCTACTTGAAGCAGCGATGCGATTCAGTTTGAAGAGCAGGGCAGCCATTGTACTATAGAACTGAAACTAAGAACTCATACCTCGAAGTGGGTGGTGGCAATTAGGCTATGAATGCGAACATCAAACGACACTTACTGGTACTAGGAATTTATGTGTCCATCAATAGGTACAGCCAAGTCGACCTTCTTGTCGAATGACTTATGGCCTTTGTCCCTAATGTCTCAATGCAATCAGTTATGTCAAAGCATAGCGCGCTCGTAGGACCACGGGATTTAATGAGACAACAGCAACCTGTGAGTCGGTTTTAATGTATCTAGTGGGAAGACAGTGGTGACTTGAAAGCGTCACTTTTGACAACGGTTGCCACATATTTTGTCCCATAGATCTAGTACAATCCAAACTAAGTTCCCTTCACTGTGCAAGGGCAATTCGGATGATGCGCCAGATGAACTGGTCAAGTATAAGACCACACTTTACGCGCTAGCTACAAGTTATTTGATGCTAGAGGAGGTTTTGATGCGTGTCTAAAGCACCACAATCGATTCCATCATCTATAATGCTCTCCAAGCAGCCGAAGACAGAATGAGATAGCCCAGCATCGTGACGACGAAGGTCATAGATGGAGGTGGTAACGACCCTCAGATATAAGCACGACTGTAGTCCTATAGATTCAGTCTTATCAAACTTTTTTCTAGTTATACATACCGTGTTGCATACACGTTGCTTGGACTTAGCTAGGCGACATCACTCTGAGTCTACAGATCAGTTTAATAGTAATCTCGTTCCAAAATTGTAGTGTAAAATTCTCGGACCACACAACGAATATGTATAATATTGAAAAAGCATTAACCGATATTATTGGCGTGGAAAATGAATTGCGGAAACATTTCGGTAATGTGACCGTTTGTATTTAATGTCGCGGAAGGGACTTAGGGGCTTATTTATTTTCATTGGACTATTCCCGGTTCTGTCAGTTGCTCTTAATGTTTTTATTTAGTGGCCAACTTGTATTAAACGCTATGTAGCGCTTGGAGCCAAACCCAATTAAGTAAATACGGCATTTAGCGCCTCCCATTGTGTCCCATGAGCGTTTTTTAGTGGAACTAGCATAATAATCAAATAGTTCAATAACATAGTGAAGTATCCGAAAAGTCGGAAAAATCTTTCTTTATTCTTTATTCTTTATTGTACACACAGTTAATATTACAATAATTGCGTAAGATATAAAAATATATCTTAAGTGAAAATTATAAACGCCACATTTGAAGTCGTCGTGGCCTAAAGGATAAGACGTCCGGTGCATTCATAGCGATGCAACGGTGTTCGAATCTCGCAGACGGGTACCAATTTTTCTAATGAAATACGTACTTAACAATTGTTCACGATTCACTTCCACGATGAAGGAATAACATCGTGTAATAAAAATGAAACCCGCAAAATTGTAATTTGTGTAATTACTGGTGGTAGGACCTCTTGTGAGTCCGCACGGGTAGGTAACACTGCCCCGCCTATTTCTGCCGTGAAGCAGTAATGCGTTTCGGTTTGAAGGGTGGGGCAGCCGTTGTAACTATACTGAGACCTTAGAACTTCTATCTCAAGGTGTGTGACGCATTTACGTTGTAGATGTCTATGGGTTCCGGTAACCACTTAACACCAGATGGACTGTGAGCTCGTCCACACATCTAGGCAATAAAAAAAAAAGAAACTTCCACAAGCAAGACGAGATATATCATTTGTTCAGCCTTTAGAGAGATTGAGACAGTCTAAAATATCAAAAATGCCAAAATAACTTAAATATTGCTTTGGCATTCAAATTTAGGTTACAAATAGTAAATAATAACTAGAATCTATTGCTATACTGGTAGTATGTGACAAAATAAAGATTTTCCACTCAGCTGTTAGGTACTATTGCTCGGAAATCTGAAAATAATGACAACGTCTCCGTGACAAATGCTAAAATTATATGAAAACACTAGTATATTTTTTGCATATTTGATGTCTTTATTATAATTACGGAGTACTGGTCATGGAATATCTGTGAAACTATTATACACTCGAACTAATTTAGTATTCGACAATTTCTTGCTTTGAATTTTAAAAAAAAACTCTCAATATAATAAACATTGAATTTGAATCAACATTAAAACACATATGATAAACTATTTTAATATCATTAAAGCATTTGCGGGCAGTACATGGCCCAGAACAGCTGAAAACAGAATCCTATGGAAACAATTGGAGGAGGCCTATGTCTTTAATAGACAAACAGAAAAAAATTATAATAATTTAACTAATTCAAAAACAGATTTAAATTATGGAAAATATTGTAATTAAATTAATATTAATTTTTTTTTATTGCCTTTGTTGGCAGACGAGCATACGGCCCACCTGATGGTAAGTGGTCACCGTCGCTCATGGACGTCAGCAATGCAAGGGGCAGAGCCAAGCCGCTGCCTACCATTAAGTACTCTCCGCAAGCCTCGTTTGAAGAAGGACATGTCATAGCGCTCCAGAAACACTGTAGAGGGGAGTTCATTCCAAAGCCGGATGGTACGTGGCAAAAAAGATCTTTGGAAACGTACTGTCGTTGAACGCAGCCGTTCCAGATAATATGTATGAACTCTGCTCCGATGGCGGGAGGTGCGATGATAAAAAGGAGATGAGGGGATCATCTCGAATAACTCCTCAGAGCATTCCTACTCATACTCCATCCATGTCTTCTTCGGTCGACCTCTTGCCCCTTTACCTTGCACTACTGATTCCATACATCTCATAGTCATATGCATCTCCTCTTTACGCATCACATGTTCATACCACGCTAACCGTTTTAAATATATTAAATAATTAATAAAATGAAATAATAATTGTGGATGTAAAACTTAAGTATTTTGTCTGAACAAAGGCTTCTAATGTAAGAAAAAAATGAACTATGTATTTGCATTTCACTACTTCTGACAGACGACAAGGACTTTTGTCTTTTCCACGACAATGTCTCTACACTTAAACACAAATCGTTTTGTACAGGATGCAGCAGAAAGCATAGGGGGAGCGAAAATTACATCCTACTCGTAATATGTACCAGTGAGGGCTAAATGTGGGATAATAAGCGACTGAGATGAGTACGGAGATGAAACGATGAAAGCTCATATTTAGCCAGTGTGTGCCTTTTTCATGATGATAGCATAGGTGGGCAGACAAGCCCATGAATCACTTAAGAGTAAAATAGAGTTGGAATAAGTTTTCGTGGTAGAAACCGTCAGTCAGGGGCACAGCCAAGCCAGGGCCTAAGGCTGAAAATTTTTTTCAAAGCTCACCTTAAGAAGGAAGTCTCAAAATGCTCATGAAATATTTCGCAGGAGCAAATATTAGAGACCTGAATGGTACTTGGCCCAAATGATTCCTAGAAACGCCTCGAAGACTCCCTCGGCCGGACGTCCTTGGGGTGAGCTGCACCGTCTGGTTGTAGTGTTGACCGCGGTAATCTCCTTACCTCAGCCGGGTACTGACTTTGGAGGGGATCGGACGCTTGGGCGAAGAGTGCAGGGGAGGTGTTTAGTGGGTAGGGCCCTAAAAACACCTTTGGGCCCGCGGTTTCGCAGACGCAGACCAGTCCCACATACCCCGCACGCCCCCTAGTCGCGGAAGTTTGACCCCCGATCTGAAAAAAAAAGGTTGCATCTTAAATGTGGGTTAAGACCCTAAAAAAGTTTATTAAAATAGGAAACAGAAACGACCTTCGACAGGGTAATAAAATGATCCTGTTGCTAACGACGTGTTTCTAATCCTGGGTGGAAACAGGTAATTATCGAAATATTGGAAATGACGCAATAAACACCTGCAACTACTGAAGCAATATCAATATAATAATACGCTTAAGATAAAATTAATCTCGAGCAATCAGTTCAACAGTGAATCAGATTTGATAATTATGGATATATAAGCCACTAGGTCGTTATGAAAAGCATTCAATTTTTTAAGAGAGGTAATGTAATGTACTTGTATAATACTTTCCTTCTTAATATTTCCCTGTTCGATCCTCTAAAACCTTAAGCTTCTTTCAAATTATTTCATTTATCTTCTTTATTTCCATTTTCATACCAATGTCTCGCCACAAATTTTATCCGCGATACATCATGGTCATCGATAAATTTGGCCTAAAGCTAAGATCGTTAATCTGATTTGTAAAATGTAAGGAATACATTTTCTTCCTTCTCATCGTGTTCGTCAAGGATGTCAAGTTTTAATATCAAACGACACAGAGAAAGTAACATAAATTCAATGAAAAACCGTTTTTTTTTGTTTGTACTTCATATATTTTATTTTTGTTTGTAATGTCTTCATATATATTTTTTTATATTTTTGTTTGTTTGTAATGTCTTCATATATTTTTCGTTTCAGCAGAATCCAATCAACAATGAAGGCCTTCATCTTTGCCCTTGCCCTAGCCTGCGTGTCGGCTGTGCCACACCGCGATGTCGGTAAGGATACTAAAATAACCCGACTGATTGCTGATTTTTCTACATGCTGCTTAGTATCATAAGCTATTGCATTACATACAAACATTTTACTGGTGCAGGGCGGGTAGGTACCACCGCCCTATCTATTTCTGCCGTGGAGCAGTAATGCGTTTTGGTTTGAAGGGTGAGGCAGCCGTTGTACTGAGACCTTAGAATTCTTGTTTCAAGATGAATAGCGGCTCATACGCTGTAGTTGTCTATGGGCTCCGGTAACCACTTAACACCAGGTGGGCCATGAGTTCATCCACCCATCTAAGCATTAAAAAAAAATTGTATTGCATGCGCTCGTAAAAAAATCCCTCCTTCCCAGTATCAGGATAAACTTACTCTAATGTCCAAAGCATTCTAGTTTTTTAGTGATCAGCATGAACAGAAAACTATCTTTCCAGATTTCGAGCCTAGTTCTCAGCGCATCCTTGACATCGTGATCTCAAACTTGTTCAATGAAATCGGTGAATTGTTGAGAGCGGCTGATCCCCTCCGCCGTGACGGCTACGCTGGCTCCTGGAGCCCTCCAGGTGCATCAGAGTGAGTAATATTATACGTTTTACTTTGAGCTTCACTTGTCACTTTATTGTAACTGAAAAGAATTGTATAAACGGCATCAGTTCTTGATACCGCTCGTGGTACTTTCCTTGATACTCAGTCGAAGTGGGACTTGCTAACTTAACAGCTTTGGGGTGGCAGCTTTGCGACTGTGTCTACTTCGGATCGAAATCGCGATCCGCCAAGAAGATCCAATGAGAGACTCAGCATGCTGATGTTGTAGGATGTCATGTCGAAAATGTTTGATGAGTACTACAGTCATCTGCACTATCATTGCTGTGAGCTTTAAAAACAGCAGTCCAACAGCACTGAGGGCTGATCGGGTGGAACCCCTCGGGCGGGAATGCATGATTGTTTCGTGGCTTTATTATATTTCTTCAGCTAGCAGCGAGACTTAATTACGGAGGGATTTTAAAAAGCATATATTTGCACAGGCTTAACAGGCAAACGCATAATGGTATCCCGAAATCCTTGAAGATAAATTTACGATATCCTTGAAGATAAATTTAATTCGTTTCACACTATTAATTAATATTAATACCTCAACACTTGTAAAGGTATTGAGATCGCTAGAGCTTCTTTCATGAATAAGACACTGGTAGTATGGGATTGGTCCCCTGGACCCTGGGGTTACATACTTAGATCTTCTGATTAAAAACCACACAGAGTGACATCATGTAAGATTCTTGGGCCATAGATTTGGATGGAACAATCGGAAGACTTACTGCAATATTCAATTTCTACTGGTATATTAATCATAATGTCGACACATTAACTTTATCAAGCTCCTTAATAATCCTTGTTTTATCCTCATCTGCAGCATCATTAACTTCTCTGGCCGCGTGACTGACGTCAAGGCTGATGACTTCAGCTCCCTGCATTTGCGTAGTGTCAGCTATGTCGGCACCCGACTCAACTTAGTCCTGGCTGTTCCCAGAGTTTCAGCATCAGTCGGTGAGTACATGTTTTACGATATATGCCCTAATATGCCCTAACTACATATATCTTGAAAATTGCACATACGAGTATACAACATTTACAATTACAGGTGCCGCTGAAGGAGAAATCCGCATTTTCAGCCGCGTCCTGAGGTCTTTCGCTTCCGGAGGGTACGTTGTCCATTTTTCAAAACGTACCGTATTCATAGAATTATACTTGAGAGCTGGATTTCTTAAAAATACATATACGTATTTTTCTGTTTCAGACTTGCCCTTGAGAACGTCGTTGCTGAGGCTACCGCTTCCGTCTCCCTCGCAGGCGACATCATTGTCAGTGACATCGGAGCTGCAATAACTATTGGCGATGTCAAAGTACGAACTTTTAATATTATTTATATTTAAAAGATTAGAATTTTCACTATGGCAATGTCACTTGTCCACACCGACCACCGCCGAGCATGTACTACTATCTTTTAGATTTCCCTGAACGATTTACATAAAGATAGCTCCGTTCAGTGTTGCCCAATATTTGGAGCCCGTTCGCAATTTATTAACAGAATTGACGGCCGGGCGTTGCCGGCGTAATAATTGAATTTCCAAACAAAAATGTCCACAAGCAAGTAATTGGTGGTCTCATTTGATTACGATACTTAGTCTGCAAGAAATATTTCGATTGTCTTAGCTGTATTTTTTGTGCTAAATTATTGTGTACTGACCGATTTCTTTCTTTCTAGTCTAACCTCCAAATCAATCTCTTCGGACGCGAAGTTGGACCAGCCGTCAATGACTTCCTAGAGAAGATCCCTGTCTACCTGACGGACTACGCAGTAAGTGTTCATTACAATTTTATTATGTTTTGCGGTTAGAGTGCAGTTAGACTTGAATACGTACATTTATCTAAATACTAGCTGATCCGGCTGGCTTTGTAGTACTTAGATCGATAAATAAAATACCTTAACTTTTGTATAAAATAAACTTAAAACAAACAAAAGCAATTCGTCCGACGGGGGACGCATTAAAGGAAAAACAAAATTGTTATTTTTATTGGATTCCGAGCATTTCATATTTATCTACCTTTTAAAACTTCTCTAGACTACCACAAATAATTCAAGACCAAAATTAGTCAAATCGGTCCAGTCGTTCTCGAGTTTTAGCGAGACTAACGAACAGCAATTCATTTTTATATATATAGATTTAATTTAATTAATTAATTTAATAATGTTTTTTTTTGTTTAGGCCGAGGTCAGCCGTGTTTTGGAGTACGTCGCCCAACTCATCATCAACAGATTACTGTAAATTACTCGAACGATACTTGTGAATCAAAAATAAATTATGTTCTCTTAAAATTGTCAACTTGTATTTTCATTAAATTCCGACCCGATTTAAGTAACTGTTCATTTGGTAAATGTTGTTTTGACACGAAACACTAAGTACGATATACTAAGCGTTGATGAAATTTTAAGGTTTTATTCTTTTAATGTTCTTCGCCTTATTCAAAACCATTTTCCGATCACACGTCGGCTATAAATATAACAGCTAAATAATGTTCTTTTCTTGAACACTATATTATTATTATATTGTGAATTTTAACAATACTAAAAGGAATATAATAATAAAATAAATTACACACCAATCCATTAATTGCTAAATTTTTTTTACAGCTTAGATGAGTGGACGATCTCACAGCCCACCTGGTGTTAAGTGGTTACTGGAACCCATAGATATCTACAACGTAAATGCGCCACCCACCTTGAGATATAAGTTCTAAGGTACAGTTACAACGGTTGGCCCGCCCTTCTAACCGAAACGCATTACTGCTTCACGGCAGAAATAGGCAGGGCGGTGGTACCTACCCGTGTGGACTCACAGAGGTCCTACCACCAGTAAAAAACTATAATATAAAACTAATAACTAGCTAAACTTTATGTGTACTTTAGACAGATTATTGAGTGTCTTTCTATAAAAAAAACCTGCTATTTATTATAAGACAGGGTTACGTGCACATTTCTTTCAAAGGAGCCGTTTGGAATTTGACACTTAATGGTTTTACTCATCTCAAGTTTCATAACACAAGAGAAAATTCTAGATTAGAAATATGAATGTGTAATATTTACTGGCAGTAGGCTACCCTACCGCAAGGTTCTAAGAATGTATTAACAAATGGAGATGTTTCTGTTTAATCAAAAGACGGCTTTGAATAATCCAAGAGAGGTATCCCTTACCGGACTAGTCGAGATAGAAATAACCATTTATCTTTGTGTATATAAACTGAATTATTTATGTAGGGTCTTAGCATCAGGCTTAAGAACTTTAATTCAAGTCATTTTGTTACTAATACTAGGGGTCCCTCGGTAGTCTAAATTCGAGTATAATTAATTGAAATTATAAGTTATTATGGTTCTATTATCAAAGACTATTACACTTCTATAATCACTAGGAGCAGGCTGAGGAACCCCGGTAACCGTACTCGTCGAACTCGACAAAGAGTTCGACGTGCAACCTAACCCATGCATCAGCCCGTTGAGTTTCTCGCGGGATCTTCTTAGTGGGTCGCGATTCCGATCCAGTAGTAGATTCATTCGCGAAACAATTGCTCTTGAGTTGTTAGGTCTCCTTCGGAGGCGCTCGGGCAGTTGTTAGCAAATCCCACCCCTCCTGGCTGAGCCTTTGTTCGCCCACCTGTCTTGGTGAAGCTGGAAAGGCCTCCGGGCCACCAGTAATATAGCAATCATAAAAAAAAAAAACTATAATTGTAGATTTCGCCAATATTACACTATAGATAAATAATATTAAAGACAAACAATATTAATCTATTCTGAATTTGACCACAGACTTTAATCAGTAACTCTCTATATTCTCTATAATTGTAGGATAATTCATACACGTCCGTCTGCGCAATTTTCGTAAAAAACGGGTACAAAGTTTTTGCTTCACGTATTAATTTAAAGATTAACATCGTTCGTACTGGTTCGCGAAATTCGTTGAATCTCTTTAAAAAAAGGAATTTTTAGATTCAATTTTTTTAAAAAAAATGGAATAATTAAATTGATAAGCACTACTTAACTTAGGGAAATAGAAATAAAAAAATACTGTAAAATAGAAAAATACCCTCATTCCGGGAATTGGAAATGTGTGGCTCCCGCGGGAGTTCCGGACTGACTGACAGCAGAGCGCGGGAATATCTAACTTATACCTATCAATAAATTGCATACTGGAAAACCTCAGGTCTGCATATGAAAACAAGGGGTGCAGCAGTACCAAACACAGATAATGGTAGGATGAACGAATATAACATCGCATGAAACACGTAGCTATTGTTAATTCTCATAATAGCTAATCAATAGCTACCTGTACCTCTATACCAAGTTTAAAAAAAAAAAAATATTGCTTAGATGGGTGGATGACCTCACAGCCTACCTGGTGTTAAGTGGTTGCTGGAGCCCATAGACATCCACAACGTAAATGCGCCATCCACCCTGAGACATAAGTTCTAAGGTCTCAAGTATAGTTACAACGGCTGCCCCGCCCTTCAGACCGAAACGCATTACTGCTTCACGGCAGAAGTAGGCAGGGCGGTGGTACCCACCCGCGCGGACTCACAAGAGGTCCTACCACCAGCTTAATGCATTTCTGTCGCAAAGGAGTCCGGTTTGAATTAGACGCGATACTACAATCTAGCGAATTCTACAGTCTTTTCAGAAGAGAATAACGTCAGGACTCTTGAGAGTCTTAATAGTCTGGTGATGGCAATACATATTTGATTGCCACATTACATCAGTTGTTCCACGAAGTCTCGTATGCCCATTTTAGATAATATAAAACTTAAATATTAGGTTACTCGAAATGTTACATTACATTTCGACAAAGCAGTGAGTCCATTTCGCATAGTTAAATTATTGATAAGCCACCTCGAGGGCACCTTTGAGTTCAACCCGATAAATATTAATAGTTTCCTTAATGAATTACACAAGAGATTTTAGTTCAATTCGAAACGATATTTGATTGAGTTGTATTTGGTTTAACGGGCTTAAGAGTTTCCATAAGCAAAACACATATGTAAAGTTGCCTAACAGATTTGTGACCGTCATTTCCCACTGAGTTTCTCGCCGAATCTTCCCAGTGGGTTGCGATTCCGATCCGGTGGTAGATTCTGTGACACACTGCTCTTGCTAGGGCTAGTGTTAGCAAATTCTCTGAGATTGAGCCCGTGAGTTCACCTACCCGTCCGGCTGTAGCTGGGATAATTCCTTAGGTTAATTAGGCTTAAATTAATATTGTACAGTCCAGTAAATACAATAAAAGGCGATACAGCAATGACGCATTGAATGAAATTAAGAGACTTTAGAGACTGTAAGTAGATTAAGAATACAATATATAACTCGATCTTAACACATGTAATTCTAAGGAAACGAGTATATTTTTCATAAAAATAGAGCTTCACGGGAATTCAAAGAGGAAACTCTCGCGACACGGTTTTGTGTAACATAAATAATATTTCTAACGTGATAAACCCCGTTTCATATTTCTATTCAATTTATATATTTCAAGTTGATTTTGAATTTGTAAATGAAAGCTTACATGGAGTTTATTTAAAGCCAAAAAACATCCCTGATTTTTCAGTACATTATCGCTCAAAAATGGGACATTTCATAATAATTCATAATACATGTAATCCTGAAAAGTTAACTGTTCGTGTTTCGTCCCATCCATTCAAATTACGACGTCGGGACTCAATTATTTTACAAATCCCGAACGCAAACCGGTCCGGTTCGGTCTCAGCCGGTTCGCTCCAGACTTATCCGGGTAAAACCGGTAAACGATCTCTCGACTTTGCCGCTCTCATTAAGGGGCTGAGTTACCGTTTTTTTCGCTCGCTTTTCGTTTGGTATTTATCTTGATTACTAGATACTTTGTTTCGCCTGTTTAATAATTTTTATAGGTATCATAATGCAGGGTGTAAATTTTTATGAATCAGTCGTAATTTTAGCTTCAGATTCGTCTATTAGGATGGTGATGAGTGGGAGGTTTATCTTAGAAAATAAGGAATTATTTTGTTCCCGGGGTTGCCAGGGTGGTGAAGAGAAATAAAGCACAGAAAAGTATGTATGAACTATCGTGTGAACAACACGGATAATGGGATTTGTTTTTTCCGAAGACCAGAGAACGAAGAAAGAGCCCAATGCAAGTTTTTTTTATCTTATAGGCAGATGAGCATACCTAATGGTGACTGGTTACCGTCGGAGATGGACGTCAGCAATGCCAGAGGCAGAGCCAAGCTACTGCCTACCAAGCCTGCCAAGGTAGGTTCTAGCAGATTCTAACAATATAGTAGTGAAAGTAATATCGAGAATTCTCCCTTGCTTTTCTTTTCTTGTAAATCCTCCTATTCTTCAGTCCACAGACGTCCACTACTGGACATAGGTCAACTGGACATAGGCCTCCCCCAAAACCTAACCGCAACGACCGGTCCTGCGATGCCCCCACCCTGTAAATCATGAAGGTCTAATATCTCTGTGGTGCCTAGCAGCACGATTTCAGAGCCTTTAAAGCACTTTTCATGTATTTTTAAACTAATATCCAGAGGTAGTTGAGCGCCTGTCAGCCGCCGGAAATTGCATTTACGCTTCATCACGGCGTGCCTCCAGAGATTTTGGGTAAACACTTTCTGTTACAGATTTAAATTGATTTTTAGATATTTTTAACATAGTTTACTTTATAAAGTTGTAAACATGTATTGAAACGCAACAGTGCCCCACCTCAAAATTTGAGGTCAATAGTTTAGCACAATATTTACCGTTAATAATTCCATTTGTGAACCCACTTGGGTAGGTGTTACCGGTTATCGTTATTTTGCAAATACTTCACAAGCCAGCTCACCTGGTCTTATGCGTGGAGTCCATGAACATCTCCACGGGTTTACCTTTATCTGTCTGTCTTTAACGACTGTCGAACTCTTCAACCATTATTACTTCGCAGCAGATTAAAAGCAGGACGGTGGTACCTAACCGTGCGCCCTCATAAATCCCTCTACATGCAACTTAACCCCATAATTACGCACATAAGGTTAACTTTTACTGGTTTGTGATTTTTAGGTAAAAAAAAAAATATGGTAAAAGATCTCTTGGACGAAGCCCCATGCGTTGGACTGAGCAAGTGAAAGTTCATACCAAAACCCCACTTAACGAGTGCGTGCGCCAAGAACCTGCTCGCGAACTATGGAGATCAGGGTCAAGGCTTTAATAAACCAGGATTGCACATGACCACGACTGCTCTACCAAGAGTAACTGACTATGATGGAGATGAATTGGTTGCTGGATTTCAAAACCGGTACAGTCGCATCGGTCGAAATGAGTACACGGGGCTTTTGGATCTTTAAGCCACACAGCTTCTAAGCTTCCATAGCACCTAGTACAACATAATACTATGGTAAGCTTACGAAAACATACTAAAGTATTCCCCTCCATCGGGTTCCCCGTAAAAAGAGAGCACTTTGTAATTGCCAATAAACGGAGGTGCTCAGAATTCTTCAAACTCGACCCCTAAAAATAAGTTTAATTAAAAAAGTAATTAATTACGAAGAACAATTTCTTGTTAGCGAATAAGCTTAGCGCTCGGAAGATGTTTTTCCTCTTGTTATGTTATTGAAGGCAATTTAGGTTGATGGTAATTAATTAATCTTTATAAAAACTATGGGACATTTTAAAGTGTATAAGTAGGGTTTTTGGATATTTGAATTCTTCGGTCACATTCCCAGAAGGAGTGGAGACAATCTTTAAAAATTGATAGTAGCTGGCACAATTGCAGGCAAAAGATCTCGTGGCCGCAATCCCACGCGCTGGTCCGACCAAATCCGCACCACTGGATACCACCGTCGACGATGGCATACACACCGCCGAGAACAGAGGAAGATGGCGAAACTTCATCCAGAGAAGGATAATGTGAGGAGATGGTTACGACCCTCAGACATGAGGAATGCGACTCAGGGAGGAGGAAGTAGAGTTTAGTTTCTTAGCTTGATTTGTTATAAGTTACGAGTACAGCTTCGATCTCTAGCTGTTTCCCCTTTATCAGCAGACTCCCTACTGGTTCCTGCCTTCAGGACTGATGGTAGGTCAGGTGATGAGACCGCAAGGCACAGAACAATCGTTACATTTCTGCCTCAGATGTGATTACAGCATCATCTCTTAAAGAAAACAGTGAAATTATCGTTGCCGATATAGAAAAAAAAAAACAAAAGATTGGACTGTAGTTTTACGGAAACCGTCGTCGTTATGAAGTCGTCGTGGTCTAAAGGATAAGACGCCCGGTGCATTCGTATGTAGCAATGCATCGGTGTTTGAATCCCGTAGGCGGGTACCAATTTTTCCAATGAAATACTTAACAAATGTACACGATTGACTTCCACTCTGAAGGAATAACATCGTGTAATAAAAATCAAACTCGCAAAATTATAAATTGTATAATTACTGGTGGTAGGACATCTTGTTAGTCCGCATGGGTAGGTACCACCGACCTGCCTATTTCTGTCGTGAAGCAGTAATGCGTTTCCGTTTGAAGGGTGGGGCAGCCGTTGTAACTATACTGAGACCTTAGAGCTCATATCTCATGGTGAGTTGCGGCATTTACGTTGTAGATGACGATGAGCTCGTCCACCTCTCTAAACGATAAAAAATAAAAAATAAAAAAACCTCTAGGAGCTAAAAATTCAGTATAAACAAAAGCTTATAAAAAATATACCCATTTTATTTTTACAAGCTCAGGTTCCCAGGATATACTTCACCGAACCGTGGTGCGGGTGAAAGCTTCTCAACAAATTAAAAGCCAGCGGTTTTCGTGTTGGCTTTTACGTTATTTCTTTGTATTTTTTTTTTATTAATGGTTCAAGGTTTTTATTTATTTGGATATATTTGCCTTTGAAAGTAGATCAGTACCATAAGGTGAATGATTACCGTCATCTGCGGTCGCCAGCAATGCCAGAGGTAAAACACTAAGCGAATCACAAATAGTATCTCTTTGATTTTCATGATTTGTAATAAAGAAAAATATATGGAAAAAGATATGTGCCTATTTAGATAATTTACTTAATTTTAAGAATTATACTAAGGTTAAAGACGGTTACGATGTTGATTATTAAATATTTTGTGAACGTTCAATGAATAAGAACAGAGCTCTGGGTCAATGACCGCACTCATTCAATATTACAGTCAGGGTCCGGAGCGCTTTCAGATTTATTTGCATTACATTACGTTTTTTACAAAATATTGCTCTAAAATGTTCTGATCGCGATTTTTAGTATTATCATGTAAGAGATCAGCTTGATGTTCAATTATCAGTTAATGATAAGCATACTTACTACTACTTAGCAATACTCGTTAATAGGATTGTTTTTCTGAGTATCATAAATCGTAATAGACTCTTTCATGGGCAGTCGCAGTGATCAGTTGTATATACATATGTATATGAGATAAAATTCCGTCAATTACTTTCCGTAAATTGATTTCAAATTTAGTTTTTTGCCACATTTGCTTTCAAATTTTTTTTAAGGGATTTTATGACCTGGTATCTAAGACCTTTATGTCATAATTTAATGTATACTATTTTTATGAAAAATGATAATATGGAGTGAAATGAAATGAAATGATATGGGATGAAATATAATTTCAGTAAAATGGTGGTCATTCACTGAGATTTTTTCGAGGATCTCGAGAAGCTACGCCCAGCGGCTTTGTTTCATTTTCCCACATTTGTGCACTTTCACAGATATTAAACAGTTAATAAACCACCGTTATTACACATTTAAACCTGAAGAAGCACTAAATAGACAAAATAAGATAAATCACACAACTTCACTCCTCGCGTTCCCGCCAAAAAGTCCGCTTTCAAATTTAAAAAAATTACGACAAATCTACCCTCTCTCTCTATGCTTAATGACTGAACAGTAATCGTACGATTGGCCTTTAATACAATCAAATAAATAACTTTAAATTAAGTATATCGGTCAGCACCGGTAAATTGATTTCAACTAATCCGTCTTACGTTTAAGGTTTTAATTCATTCGTAAAAAAATTAATATTCATCATTTAATTTAGACGTGTATACATGTCCACCGCACCGCGTCTAGACACGCTAACTCATTATTTAAGCTCTTTAATACGCTACGTGCGAAGTATGGATAACAGGAGTTGCTATGGAGTGGCTATTGATTAAATATTTTTTTGCATCATATAGATTTTTGAACACAAGGCTTACCCGTTGTTAAGTAGTTATGGCCCATAGACATGACTCTCATGAGTCTCAATTCTATTGTAAATTTTAGGGACGTTGAAAAATTGCCCGTTTATTGAAACTTTATTGAAACCGTGGTCCCGCAGTAGTCGAAATTCGACTACAATTAATTTAAATTATAACTTTGAACTTCATTAAGGTTTTATTGTCAAAGATTATCATACTTCTTTATTCACAGATTACACCAAGACTACACTTTTGACTGACATTAATAGAGACAAACAATATTTAATCTATTCTCAATTTTACTAAAGACTAAGAAAAGTTTGACAGTAAACAAATAGTATGCATGCGTGTGTATGTCAAGTACATGATAGTGTGTGTAATGATTTTTTTTATTGATTTAAGCCTTCGTCAAACAGAACGCGTACTTAGCGCGCGACAGAGCGCTAAACTAACGCCGCGCTATGACGCCGAGATGTGTTGTACTACTATGGTAACATACCATACATAACATACATACCACAGTAGTACATCACATCTCGGCGTCATAGCGTAGCGCTCTGACGCGCGCTAATTACGCGTTCTGTTTGACGAAGGCTTTAATGTATTTTTATGCATAATTTAAAAAAAGTATTAACATTCTGCACTCCTCTATATTCTCCGCGCAATTTTCGTAAAAAGGGGTACCAGGTTTTTGCTTCACGTATTAATATATAGATACATATATACTCCATGGTGAAGACACTTGAACGTTTGTTCGATGAGGCCTGATATGGAGTAGAACTATAGGAAGGAGGAAATTATGCGATTAATTCGAACAATAACAGCAGAGCGGAAACCAAATTCTTTTTAAAAGTCGGTTAAAGCGCCATCTCATCTCCACTTCTGTTCTAATAACGGTCACGTTAAGCTCCCTACTACGTCGAAAGCTCCTACGAGCCAAGCAATATACTTCACTAAACCTATTACACATTTTTACGGACACAAAACTTTAAGACGCCATTATACATAGTTTTTGGAAATCGCGTTTTATGACTAATTAATTTTTTTGAATTATTTTCGAAAAGTCAGTTAATGAGTAGTCTATGGATTATTTCAAAGTTTGAATTTAGTTCGGAAACTCGATTTAATTGTGCAGCGCGCGTAGTGATCGAATGAAAATAAATGATAGTTGCCAAACTTTAGTAAGTACGTTTTTGTGCGTGGAATTAGTTGTTCAATGTATTACGTGTAACTTATTGTTACTTACAAACAAAATCGGTTACGGAAACTTTTTATGGGGGCATGTTACATTTAGTTCGGCGGAAACGGAGATCCGGGGATATAGGGCTGTCGCTTTACTGTATGGATCAACAATTTTTTTTAAAATAGTTCTACAAATAGGAAAATTTTAAGCAATCCAATAAGCGACTTCTATTCTAAATGAAAATAAAAATCTAAATTGTCCTTTATTTCGATTAAGAGATCGTTAAATAGTAGTCAGCAACGGGTGCACGTTTGACTGGCGTCAATGCATGGTGTCTGGCTTGCATCCTGGTGGTAGGACCTCTTGTGAGTCCGCACGGATAGGTATCAACACCCTGCTTATTTTTGCGGTGAAGCAGTAATGCGTTTCGGTTTGAAGGGTGGGGCAGTCGTTGTACTGTAAAAACTTAGACCTTAGAATTCATATCTCAAGGTAGGTGGCGGTATTTACGTTGTAGATGTCTGTGGGCGCCGGTGACCACTTAACATCAGGTGGGCCATGAGCTCGTCCACCCAACTAAGCAATAAAAAAAATTGCATGACCACACAGGCTTACCAAGTATCTATTTATCATCTAAAAATCTATTCGAGTACATACACCTAGCGTCCATCATTACAGTCTCAACATCACATCCGCTTATTTCCTCGCAGATTACTTCCCGAAGCCGAATTTACTGAAAGCAATTCCTTTATCGTCTTTTTATGTTCGTCGGCATTCACTAACCCCCGCGTCATGAGTCACATCCAAAGCAGAGCTGCCACAAAAAGTAGCTACGGAAAAAAGCAATGATTAATGTCCGCGGTGATTCATCGCGCCGTATACGTAGGTTCCTTTATTGTGTCTAGTGTCAGATGTAGTTGGTGTTAGGAGATCATAAAATAGAAGTGGTAGTCGCATTGTAAGCCTTCGGATATACTCGTAAACGTTTTTTCCCGTTACTTTCCCATCTCGACGTAATTTTGACGATTATCACTTATCACAGTTTGGCCCGCGAGAGACGTTCTCGGCGAAGATGATACAAAGCGGTAAGAAATCGTTTGATATAAAATGATAAATGAAAATTTTCAAAGTCCATTTCACAATATAACACACGGACGTAATCCCAGTTTTTAATTTCGTTAAGAGTCGAACGAAACATTCACTGAATTAAGAGCGGCCTGGATACGAATTGGATTAATCTAATTCTCTTGTTTTCCGTTTCAAAGGGAGATAGGTATAGCTTTTGTTTTTATTTATTTATTTAATAAATTCGGGAATCTAGTCTACTCATATATATATATATTAGGGGTCTTGTTTATTTTGTAGACATATGTTTGTGAGGATGTTTTTTTTATTATTGCTTAGATGTGTGGACGAGCTCACAGCGCACCTGGTATTAAGTTGTTACTGGAGCCATAGACATCTACAACGTAAATGGGTCACACACCTTGAGATATAAGTTCTAAGGTCTCAAGTATAGTTACAACGGCTGCCCCACCCTACAAACCGAAACGCATTACTGCTTCAAGGCAGAAATAGGCGGGATAGTGGTACCTACCCGTGCGTACTCACACGTACTCACAGGTCCTACCACCAGTAATTACGCAAATTATAATTATGTGGGTTTGATTTCTATTACACGATGTTATTTCTTCATCGTGGAAGTCAATCGTGAACATTCGTTGAGTACGTATTTCATAAGAAAAATTGGTACCCGCCTGCGGGATTCGAACACCCGATGCATCGCTAGATACGAATGCACCGGACGTCTTATCCTTTAAGCCACGACGACTTGTTGACGACGTTGATGTACCTACATACTGTTGATGTACAGTCTGTTGCTCTTTTGCCTAAAAACTTCTAAACGGCTTTTGATGTAACCTCACAATCAAATGGCTTATACATCAAAATGATACATAGCTTTAATATCGAGGGTAAAAGGATATTTGGTTTAAGCGACTTTTTTGTAACTTTACAAGGAGAGCCATTTAAAGTTTAAAATTTGGAAAAAATATATATCATAACAAAAAAACTTGGTCAGCTATTTGAATGAAGTAAACTTAACTGAAGTTCAATTAAAAACCACCAAACCTGATCATGGCAATACCAAATAAAACGCGCCTTTAATTACAAAGATAAATGTCTTGTATTAAGTGAAATGTCGCTAAAGCCAAATGTAGTAAGATCACAAATTACTGGCACTATAGATAAAATGTAAGTAATTTCAAGAAATTTATATCTTTCAAACGTTTGGCTACACTCAAAGCGAATAGCTACCGGATTTTATTAGTACTCACATATAGTTTGATACATTCAAATACCCGACTATCCAAGTATAATATGTGTACAAGACATCTATCTTCTTATGCCTTTTCTACCTTATACCTTTTCTCCTTAACTCTTCAAGCAACATTCAAAAGCTCTTCAAAAAGCTCACACTCGTAAGCCGTGACGAGACGCGAAGTAATCCCGCTGGAAGCGCTCCAACGCTAAAGATCGTACTCAACAGGTAATTTACCTGCGCTTACTCCGAGCGGTAGCGTTAATCCCTTCGAAATTAAGGCTGTGACGTTTTCAGTTTAAATTTTTGATCACAGTCAGCATGGATTCTAGACATCACCATGTTGAAGGTCACTATGAGAGATTAATATCCCAGAATTATTATAAAGCCGTCCCATTGCTTAGACCGAGAAATAAGTAAGATGATGGTACTCACGTTGGTTGGTAATGACATGCTTAAAATAGGTTATGTATAGGGTATGTATGCTTGGAGCGAGGCTGGGAATGTAATTAATGTAATTAAAGAATACTATGTAATTTAAAAGTAAATAATAGGGTATAAAACACACATGGTCATCTGACCACACACAAGGATTCCATCTACTATTGCAACCAAAAACACGCAATTAATTTCACACTTAACACAAATCATATCCACACTTACTGATACCTATTTCTACCATAGCGGGTAAAGAACGGCATACGATAAGTATTACTCAATGGTTAAAGAATGGTCAGCCAGATGTATCCCACCTGAACTGTTCGAGCTGAATCCACACTCCCGCCCACCTGGTTTCAAAGAAAAACGCCCAACCTGGTGCATGCTTAACCACCTGAGAACGGGAGTTGGTCACTGTAACCAACTGCGGCAGAGATGGGGCTGGACGGAAAACGAAAGCTGTGAATGCGGATGCCCAGAGCAAACTATACGCCACATTGTCATGGAATGCCCACTAACGAGATTCGCAGGCCAAGTGGAAGATCTCAAAAATGTAACAGAAGCAGCTATAGATTATTTCACAAACTGTAAATTTANGCTGGACGGAAAACGAAAGCTGTGAATGCGGATGCCCAGAGCAAACTATACGCCACATTGTCATGGAATGCCCACTAACGAGATTCGCAGGCCAAGTGGAAGATCTCAAAAATGTAACAGAAGCAGCTATAGATTATTTCACAAACTGTAAATTTAAATTATAACCACGCAGTGTAAACGAATGCCATACGATAAATAAATAAAACTCAAAATAAACAAAACAATACCAACAAAAAATACTATAATAACTGTAGATTAATTCGTAAGAAAAAGTCATGACGTAAAATGTACAAAATCAATAAGATGATACGTGGCGTTTTCAATGCAAAAGTTCAAAATGGGTCATTTGACCCGTTATGCTGTGTTTAGTGCTAAATACGTTTAAATGTATCCATATGTAGACACTAAACGGCCAGACAAAGAGCAAACAAACTTTTTCGTCACAGGAATAGTTGCGCGAAGTGGGAATCGAACTCACGACCCTCGACTGAGTAGTCACTGGTAAAAATACTGATGCTCCGAGCCACTCGAAACCAAACCCTCATGTTGTTTTTTTATTTTTTTTATTGCTTATATGGATGGACGAGCTCACAGCCCACCTGGTGTTAAGTGGTTACTGGAGCCCGCAGACATCTACAACGGAAATGCGCCACCCACCTTGAGATTTAAGTTCTAAGATCACAGTATAGTTAAAACGGCTGCCCTACCCTTCAGACCGAAACGCATTACTGCTTCACGGCAGAAATAGGCAGGGCGGTGGTACCTACCCGCGCGAACTCACAAGTGGTCCTACCACCAGTATAATCACCATTCTACCTATTTCTACTAACTAGAGGTCCCGCAGTAGTTGAGACTCGACTATAATTAATTGAAATTGTAAGTTTGTACACTATTATGATTGTATTTTCAAAGACTATTTATTATACTTCTATAATCACAAATTTCCCCATGACTATACTGTAGAAAAATATTAACAAAGACAAACAATATTTAATTTATTCTCAATTTGACTACAGACGTCAAGAACAAAAGTTCGACAATAAATAAATAGTATGCGCGTGCATGTGTGTGCGTCAAATACATGGTAGTGTGTGTAATGCTTTTTTATTGATTTAATGTATTTTTAGGTATAATTTAAAAAAAATATTAACATACTGCACTCCTTCTCTATATTCTCTATAAGTGTGGGAAATTTCATACTCCTCCGTCCGCGCAATTTTCGTAAAAAGGGATACAAAGTTTTTCCTTCATGTATCAATATATTTTCTTCTAATAAGCAGTAGCGGGTTTGGAAGGTGGGGCGATATTTATATCGTCAATTTGAGATTTCGTGGTGGTGGCAGTAATGCAACTGAAGCAAAGAACCTAGCTTCAAACGGAAAAACGTGAAATGTTTTAAAATTCTGTCTATTTCTACCACGAAGTAGACACGCAAAGGTTTGCAACGGCATTGCCGTGGCTTCCTTTCTTATGATGATTAAAAAAACGTACGGCTAAAAAACTTAGCATTACCGTTAGTACGACCAAGCTTGCAAGCGCACTATCTTCTCAATGGTCCTTTGTAAGAAGTGCATCTAAAATCCTTCGCACAGATAGCTTTCAGATAATCGCAGGGGAATGATGTTGCAGAAGAGTCTACGAGAGAGGGATAATAGTGCGGTAGAGCACTCCCCTAAGACCTTAAGTCGTACTGTGAGCTTCACACGAAACCCTTGCAAATCAAGTTCTCTTGTCCTACGTAAGAATCATTCAGCTCTAACACTATTTTACTGCACGGATGAAATTCTTAGGGCACTTTATATTATGTATATCAACTGCAGTGGATAGCAATGTAATGCTAATATTTTTTTATTATGCATAAAAAATCGTTAAATCAATAAAGCAAAAATTATACACACCATCATATATTTGATACACACACGCAAATAATATTTATTGTTTAAGTATGTGATCAAATTGACAATAAATTAATATTGTTAGTCTTAGTATTATTTGTCTATAGTGTGTAGCCTTGATGAAATCTGTAACATCTAGACTTTGGGACTAAGTGAAGATTGACAGAATTTATTTAATCAGATTTCATCGCATAGACTATTCGACTGCGGAAACTTTTGCATTTTGAGACAGGAGCTTCATTAATTTATTTATTTTATTGCTAAGGTGGGTGGACGAGCACGGCCCACCTGATGTTAAGTGGTTACTGGAGCCCATAGGCACCTACAACGTAAGTGCCACTACGTACCTTGAGATATGAGTTCTAAGGTCTAAGTTTTAACAGTACAACGGCTACCGCACCCTTCAAGCTGAAATGCATTACTGCTTCACAGCAGAAATAGGCAAGGCGGTCGTACCTACCCGTGCGAACTCACAAGACGTCCTATCACCAGTAATTACGCAAATTATAATTAATTAAATTGGAATATTGCTTTCAAAGCAAGCGCGATCATTTCGTGTATTCATTTACTGTAGCCCATACGACTCAAATTACGGTATAAATTTATGGATAATGAATAATCATCAAACAGTAGGTATACTCAGTAAATAATTCACTTTATCGTGGTGAATCGTCGAGATTTCTAAATTGCCAACTTCATAACTGCGTTTAAATTATTTATCGGATAGAATTATGTAAATTGATTTAAAGCGATTACGCTCGCACTTCAACGAAACACGACTTAATCCCGTTTGCTATGTAAATACGTAATCGCTGTTGCGCTGTGTGAAATCGTCGGTTGAAAATTAAATATGCTTAACGTATAGTTTTGTATATCGATAGTCGACAAAATAGTGCTTTTTATTTTTTGTTTGAGCGTAAATGAGATGGTTTCTGAAACCTAAGCTTATAGCACTAATAGATTAGATAAAACCGTACTCGTCGAACTCGACAAAGAGGTCGACGTGCAACCTAACCCATGCATCAGCCCGCTGAGTTTCTCACCGGATCTTCTCAGCGGGTCGCGATTCCGATCCGGTAGTAGATTCATTCGCGAAGCAATTGCTCTTGAGTTGTTAGGTCTCCTTCGGAGGCGCTCGGGCAGTCGTTAGCAAATCTCACCCTTCCTGGCTGAGCCTTTGCTCGCCCACCTGTCCTGGTGAAGGTGGAAAGGCCTCCGGACCACCAGTAATCTTTCAATCATAAAAAAAGATTAGATAATTCAAGAAAATACTCGACCGTCAAGCGCCATTTTTTGAAGTGAAATTTCTTTAGAGTTCTTGAGAGTAAAATTGAACTCGCGACGGATTCGTTACGGCTAGAGAGAAAAAATATAATTAAGGACGAGCGAGAGTGAGAAAATAGACAGAGCGTCTCGCGAACCACTCGACCTTGGAGAGAAGGAGAAAGCGAGCTAGGTCGTTTCTCTTATACACATTCTGTTTACGGGATACCGCCACTAGATGGCAGTAACATATTAACTATCTTATATTTTATTTTTAATGAATGATTCAGAAAAATATATTTTTCTCTAATTGGTGAAAAGGTCGTTTCCCTTATACACAACATACCCTATTACAAGAGAAATTTGATTTAAGGATGTAAAATGAATAAAACCGCAGTACTACATATCGCAAAAGAAGTTTCCCTTCTTTCACGTGCACCAAGCTGCACGCGCACCATTTTTTTTATCCCTTGAGTCCCCGAGGGGTACAAGGGCGACCTTACCCTTACCAAATCAAAATACTACCTGCTTCACGGCAGAAATAGGCAGGCGGTGGTACCTGTTCGTGCGGCCCGCAAGACGCCGGACCACCAGTAAGTTTTACTGGTGGTAGGACCTCTTGTGAGTCCGCGCAGGTAGGTACCACCACCTTGCCTATTTCTGCCGTGAAGCAGTAATGCGTTTCGGTTCGCAGGGTGGGGCAGCCGTTGTAACTATAAGAAGACCTTAGAAGCTATATCTCAAGGTGGGTGGCGCATTTACGTTGTAGATGTCTATGAGCTTCAGTAACCACTTAACACCAGGTGGGCTGTGAGATCATCTACCCACTTAAGCAATAAAAAATAAATAAATAAATTATTATTCTTATCAAAGAACGCAAAAGCATGACGGGCGAAATTCTGTAGCAACTTCATATGTAATAATTAGGTGAAACATTTGTCATTCTACGATAAAAGGTGGTAACATCGTGTGATAAAATCGCACTAAAATTTTATATAAATGACTGACGTTTTTTTCATTTTATTAATTATTTTTCACTCTTTTCATAGCTATTGTTACGCGCTGGGTTTCGGGATAAATAAAACTTCCACCGAAGTACAAATTAAAACTTTATTTAACACTTAGAGCACTTACAGACTACTTCACAATTCCGCTTCGCTTCAGGTAATCCGTTTGCTGTTTCGCTTCTAGTAGATCCGATTACTAACTGTCTTCGTGTCATCTCTGCAACCTTTTGTAGTTGATACGACATCTCTACAACTATCGAGAGCATTCCCGGCAAGACCAGTCGATGTGTGTTTCCACTGTTTGATAATAGATGGCGCTACTCTTACCGGCGTTGGTTGGCGGGGCGGCTTTAACGCGTCTTACGTTGACACACCGTCTCTCCCTGCTCGAGGCCATTCTGAAGCACTCACCTCTTTTTTTTATAGCCCTTGTAGGTAAATGAGCATACGGCCCACCTGATGGTGAGTACCGTCACTCACTCATGTCCATGCCACCCATGATCGAGCACATCGTCGTGGCCTAACGGATAAGACGTCCGGTGCATTCGTATTGAGCGATGCACCAGTGTTCGAATCCCGCAAGCGGGTACCAATTTTTCTAATGAAATACGTACTCAACAAATGTTCACGATTGATTTCCACGGTGAAGGAATAACATCGTGTAATAAAAATGAAACCCGCAAAATTATAATTTGCGTAATTACTGGTGGTAGGACCTCTTGTGAGTCCGCACGGGTAGGTACCACCACCCTGCCTATTTCTGCCGTGAAGCAGTAATGCGTTTCGGTTTGAAGGGTGGGGCAGCCGTTGTAACTATAATTGAGACCCTTAGAACTTATATCTCAAGATGGGTGGCGCATTTACGTTGTAGATGTCTATGGGCTCCAGTAACCACTTAACACCAGGTGGGCTGTGAGCTCGTCCACTCATCTAAGCAATAAAAAAAATAAAAAAAAATAAAATAAAAAAGTGTGTGTGTCCGCTCCGACGCACGACTGGAGTTTACTGGATATAAATATAAATTTGTGTCAGTTGAATACAGTAAAATATGGAAGTTACGTATTCTAGTGAGAATGATCCGGGAGTTGCGGAACACGTGGATGCGGTAATTAAGTAAGTCTATATAATTCACTTTTACAATTAATATATAAGTTGTCCATTCACTGATAGAAGGAATTGTTTATATTTAATAAGCTTTATTAATAAATGATTTGTAGCGGGTTATATTCGGGTATCAACCCACTAACAGTTGATACGTTCAGGAATCGAACCCGAACGGCGTCCGGCCACAAGCAAAACGATGTCGGTAAATTAAACGAAACAATACGAGAAATAGTTCTATATTACGACAACACGATACACTACAGATTATTAACAAATTAACGAGACACAAAACAAACGACTAACAAATATATGAAAATACAATAATGAGAGAAACGCGCGATCAGTACGAGGCTTTGTGGCGGACTGCCGGCGCAGCAGCCCGGCGTCACCTGCGATAACGCGGCCGCGCGTTGGCTCCTGATTGGCGCGCGCACGCATCACGCAATCAGGAGCCAATCAGGCGCATAACGCATTTCGTGTGACATGCTATACTCTCTAGTACGATTTTGGTCCCCATAATTTTCATACCCCGGGCCTATATATGTAAATCGATTCTTAAGGAGTAAACTCCAAAAAAAAACATTGGAAGTACGTCGCATGTGGTCGCGATCCTCAGTAGTGAGGGAACGATATAGAAGAAGACCGTCACTCATGGACGTCAGCAATCCAAGGGGCAGATCCAAGCCACTACCTCCCGCCGTAGTCCTGATTTAGTCGGTTTACCGCTTTGGAGACTTCTCGCGTGGTTTTGTATCGTCTTTTCCTTGCACGACGAGGCATGGCATGATCTGTTTTATTTTTAAATAATTTAAATACATTGACGTAGTGACATATGTAACGTATCACGGTACTGTATTATCTAGATCCAGGGTATCGGTCGTGACTTCGAACTCATTTTTCAAGACCGGGGATATTTATTACGCCGTCAGATTATTATTTATTTGACTATCACCTAAAATGTGGGACGTAAGTTTGTTCGGCCAGTCTACACATTTTTAAGACATACCCAAATATTTCATAAAGAAAAAATACTTGAATTATTCATTTTTATTAAATATAAATACAAGAATATGTAATTATAATTGTATACACTTAAACAACGGAAAGATATATTTTATTATTCAAACACGTTCATCTTCAGAAGAACCATCTTCACTTTCTATATTTGTCAATTCACTAAGGTCATAATTAGAACCATAATATATCATAATATTCAGCGGTAGGCAGCGGCTTGGCTCTGCCCTTGGCATTGCTGAAGTCCATGGGCGACGGTAACCACTCACCATCAGGTGGGCCGTATGCTCGTCTGCCTACAAAGGCAATAAAAAAAAAATAGTATACCTAGTTATATTTAGCAGTCGTTAACACTCTCTGTCGAATGCGGGCGAAACTAATCCAGACGCATAAAAAAAACAAAAATCTACGCCCTGTAATCGTTGTAACACGGTAACTAAAAAGTAATAAATAAATAAAATCGCATTTTACAAAAAACAAAAATGAATGAAATCACGAAAGGATTACATAATTTCGAAGAAAAAAAAAACAACGCGTTTTTGATAATTCATGTATTTTTTTGGATTCTCAGTATTATTGGATCGATCATGTTTAATTAAATCTTATCGTCTCTAATCTGATAGTTTCGTATCTACAGCTAATTAAAAACTGCTACTTACAAATCGAAGTGTGCGTACGTCCGACCTTATGCCTTTAGTTTAATGAGTTACACTTCGAGGAATGAAAGACTATTAAAATTTGGTTTTAACGATATTTAGCTTAATACGCAACATTTATCTTTGTAATTAAAGGAGCATTTTATTTAGTACTAGCTGACCCGGCAAACTTCGTAGTGCCTTAATTGATCTATAAAATACCTAAAATTTTGTATAAAATAAACTTAAAACAAACAAAAAGAATCCGTCCGACGGTGGCACATCAAAGGAAAAACAAAATTATTATTTTTATTTAATTCCGAGCATTTTCATATTTAACTACCTTTTAAACCTTCTCTGGACTTCCACAAATAATTCAAGACCAAATTAGCCAAATCGGTCCAGCCGTTATTGAGTTTTAGCGAGACTAACTAACAGCAATTCATTTTTATATATATTTAGTATTAGCATCAACAGTACGATTTTTTTAAATTGAACTTACATTGAGTTTACGCCACTCAAATAGCCGAAGAAGCTTTTTTTTTGTTAAGCTATTTTGTTCAAATTTTAAAATTTAAATGGTTTTCGTGTAAATTTGGAAAAATGTCGTTCAAACCAAACAGATATCTGACCTTACCTCACAGACACCTCTCTATATTAAAGCTATGTATATTTTGATGTATAAGCCGCTTCATTGCAAAGTTTCATTAAAAATCGTTACCCACGTAGTTTTTGCGCGATAGGGGACAAGCTGTGCTCTTGTGGCGGGTGGTTCATGACCATGACATGGGGGTCGAGATGAGATCAAACAATGCCTCAGAGTGTAAAGCTTTCCATTGGATATATTAATGAGAGTTCGGACTAATGTTAACACGGACGGTTCACATTAAAATAAAAAAAATATTCAAAGCTATAATTAAAATGTGTAGAAATCGGGCTACTAAAGAAATGTAAAAAAATTTCCAATAGTTTTTATGCTTATCGCGTATGTAATCGTTAAAATAATTATAATCTTTGCACTGTGCCAAAAACTATAATATAGGTCTAGTTTATTTGAAACTGCCATCTACTGAAATAAATTGGAACTAAAACATTCTGTAAATCAAAAGGCAAAACCGAATACCAAAGGCTTTTACAAAAATTTTATAGAGGACAGTGTAATCAAAACTTTGACAATGAAGCAATTCATTTAATCAGATGCAGTTGATGCCTATTAAATCTTAAAATTATTTAATAAATTACTTAAAACTCGATGTTAAAAACTACGTTTTTAAAATCCTGGAAATAATGACTTAGAGTTTATTTCCATTTTGGAAAAAACGCCATCTAGTGATAGGTCTAAAATTAGAAAATGTCAACTGAGGCATGAATGAAAATATCATAATATAGATAATAGATGGCGCTGTATAGAATTATTCTATAAAATTTAAATGAAAACAACTTTAAAGGACTTGCAATATTTTAACAATCTGACTCGTCGACTCCGACGAAAAGTTCGATGTGCTAGCCATAGATAAAACCCACTAAGTTTCTCGCCGGATCTTCTTAGTGGGTCGCGATTCCGATCCGGTAGTAGATTCTGCGAAGCTCTTGCTTACAATTCTGTCAGGTTGAGCCCGTGAGCTTACCTATCGGTCCGCGCGAAGATGGAATAGCCCCTTAGGCTACCAACGATTAGGTAGGAAAAAAACCTAACTTTTTTTTTGTTATTATTCCTTAGATGGATGGACGAGCTCACAGCCCACCTGGTGTTAAGTGGTTACTGGAGCCCATAGACATCTACAACGTAGATGCGCCACCCACCTCGAGATATAAGTTCTAAGATCTCAGTATAGTTACAACGGCTACCCCACCCTTCGAACCGAAACGCATTACTGCTTCACGGCGGAAATAGGCGGGGTGGTGGTACCTACCCGTGCGGACTCCCAAGAGGTCCTACCACCAGTTAACTACGAAATAAGTCAAAAGTTCATAAATCATATTAATAAAACTATGTTAAAATCTACTTACTGTTTACGTCTGACCAAGATCCATTTTGGCACGAAATATTACGCGCAATTTTAGTCACGTTTTCATGTACATTTATATCGCAACAGAATCAACTTAATGACCGTAATAAATCTGGACGCACTCCTAACTATAACGAAAGCTTAAACAATGATAAACAATTGTGGCCGTGATGAGAAAAAGCAACCTAAGAGCCTTGTGTCGCTAATGACGTTTTAGTTTTACCACGCAAACGTTTTAGACGCAATTTATTTTCGTAGAAGCGTAAGCGTCTGTCGTGTTTTAGACTTAATTCGGTTCGATTCCGAATAATTATAATTCAAGATTTAGTTTTCCGTAGTCTTCAAGACTGTCGGGAATCTTAGGCGGACTCTTCTGATAAAACTTGTTAACCTAAATTTATTTGTTTATTCTATATATTATATCTATTCTAAAATAAAAAATTATAATTAACTAATTTATCGGCTTTGTTGATTTGTATTAATTATTATTTATGATGACTAAGGCAACTGTGCAGTGTAAGATAGTGATTGTTGGAATTCATATTATGGTAAATATTGTAGTGTTGACAATTATTATTTTTATATTGTTGGTTATTAATATGTGTAATTTTCAGACGCCTGATGAAGGTCTAATAAAAGACCGAAACGTTGCAAAAATAATAATGTAATTTGTTATTATGATCCTATCTTGTCCACATTCCTGAGATACAAAATATTTTATTCTATATATATTCGATTTTTATGAGATAAAAACTTTGATGCAGCTGTTGTATCCTTCAGTACGGAATGATGTTTTTTTGCCTAGATATAGGCAGGACTATGTTACATACTCGTGCGATCTCACAAGAATCCCCGCATTCATAAGCAGCTAACAGTGATAAGCGAAAACAGCTGACGATCTCACCTTGCGAACCTTAGATGAATTTCATTTATAACTTTCTTATTATTGCTCAGCCGTGTGAGCGATCTCTCGGTCATTCGATGTTTAATATTTACCATTAAAGGTTTGATCTGTTTTGTTAGATCACTCTGCATATTTTTAATAATATACCTGCCATATCTGTATCGGAATTTTCCTAGATAAAAACCTAGCCTATTGTAAACATTTTATCTATAATAAATAATAATCTGTCTCTCCTCCTCTTTTTCTTTCTCCCTCTCTCTGTCTCTCATAGACATCGTAACGTGAATACCGTCACCCACCTTAAGACATGAGGTCTACGTCTCAATTGTAAACTACAACGGCTGTCCCACCTTTGAAACTAGAACGCTTTACTGCTTCGTAGAATAAACAAGCAGGGTGGTGGTACTGTGGCTTACACAAGTTCCTACCACCTGCAAAAATACTACTATCTAATAGCAATAAAAAGCCCAGCTATGATGGTTCAAAATTGAATATCGTTTTTCGTGTCGTCGTGGCCTAAAGGATAAGACGTCCGGTGCATTCGTGTTGAGCGATGCACCGGTGTTCGAATCCCGCAGCCTGGTACCAATTTTTCTAATGAAATACGTACTCGACAAATGTTCACGATTGACTTCCACGGTGAAGGAATAACATCGTGTAATAAAAATCAAACCTGCAAAATTATAATTTGAGTACTTACTGGTGGTAGGACCTCTTGTGAGCCCATGCGGGTGGGTACCACCACCCCGCCTATTTCTGCCGTGAAGCAGTAATGCGTTTCGGTTTGAAGGGTGGGGTAGCCGTTGTAACTATACTGAGACCTTAGAACTTATATCTCAAGGTGGGTGGCGCATTTACATTGTAGATGTCTATGGGCTCTAGTAACCACTTAACACCAGGTGGGCTGTGAGCTCGTCCACCAATCCAAGCAATAAAAAAAATCGTGAAGGCATAAACGAATTTGTTTCAATCCTAATAAGTCGACCCCTTGCATTGGCGACCACAGGAATTAATGCGCCACGGAAAATGATGACTTTAGTGGTAACGTTCACGGTGTCTCAATTTCATGGTGAATGAATAGGACAGGTGGAAATGTCCGTCCGTGACCACACCGCAGTTTAATGGATTTTTAAATTAAGCGTCATTTATCGATCGATTATTTCTTTTTATTAGAGAGGGTGTTGATGTTTTGTATTAATGGTTTTTTATGAGACCTTTGAAGTTGTTTTTACTTTTTAAATTTTAACACCCCTTACATGTTGCCACCATTAAACCCACCACAGTATTCGAGACTTCTTTATAGACCGAAATCTTGTGTTCTCATCTATGCTTTCACGTGAATAGCAAATATTTAACCCTCAGACACAGCCCACTGAGTTTCTCGCCGAATCTTCTCACTAGGTCGCGTTTCCGATCCGGTGGTAGATTCTGCGAAGCACGGCTCTTGCCAGGGCTAGTGTTGGGGCAGTGTTGTAGTGGGGCAGCCGTTGTAACTATAGCTAATAGCTAACTAGCTTCGTCATCAGGTTTGAGCCCCGTGAGCTCACCTACTAGTTAAGGCGACGCTGATATAGCCTCTCAAGGCTATCAGCTTAGGTAGGAAAAAAAAAGCAAATAATTGGGAGGCAACAATAGCGATAGCCTAAGGAGTTATTTCAGCTACGCCCAGACGGGTAGATGAGCTCAAGGGCTCAACCTGAGAGAATTTACAAACACTAGTCCTAGCAAGAGCAGTACTTCGCAGTATCTAACACCGACTTAGAATCGCCATCCACTGAGAAGATCTAGCAAACAACTCAGTGGCTGGTCTCAGTGTCTGTGGGAACAGGCCTTTTGACTACTAGCTGTTTAGAGCGTGGACTGTATTTTGGTGGTAGCTTCAATAAAAACTAGGTTCAGAGCGAAGGATTTATATTTTTTTATGTACAACACGTGCACGTACGACCAGATTTTTTTTGTAACTGCAACTAACTGTGTTGCCATACCTACTTATTAGTGTGTTCCCACATTTAAAATCATTATAAAATTTTGTGTTTAGGATTGCCCTAAGCACTATAGCATATGGCATATATTTGTATCATTCGTTCACACTAACGCAATAAGATTATTTCCTGATAAAACATTCACGTGCCACAGTAAGTAGAATGCCCTGGTGTGCGTCAGACCTAATTAAGATCCATTATTAATTACCTTCAAGTCGAACTGTCAAGAATTACAAAAGTTGGCAATAAGATAACAACAAGTCAACGCCAACGGGCAAAGCTGTTTGTTCTGAATTAGACGTCTACTTCACCAATAGCGTCCAAGTGTTGGGCCAAGAAAAAATAATTCTAGCTTAGCTAAAATATAAACACAATACATTTAAATAATTTTTAATCTGCGTGATACTTTTAAACGATATTATCATCTATCGATTTTTTTTATTGCTTAGACCAGTGATTATCAAACTTATTTCTTTTACCGCCCCCTTTGAAGATCAATTATTTTTCAGCGCCCCCCATTTTTTATACACCCCTAAAACTTTAAAACCACAATTTCATAAATTTAATTAATAAATGTTGTGTTAATTTTAGTAAATGTAATACCACGTAGTACATATGTATTTGTAGATTCTTCATATTATTATATGTCTGTACATTGCTACAGAGCATGTATTTACAAATTTTCAAAGTACAAAATGAATTCTTCTCATCAATATGTCTGTTTAAATTCAGAATTACCGAAATAAATTGCTAGTTCACTGTACTATTACTATGCTAATTTATTAGAACGAAACTATTTTTTTTGAATATCTTTCTCATTAATATAAGATTCTCATCATAAGATAATTAAAAATTTATATTTCGACTAGTAAATAATACTACTAACAATAATAAACTTATTAAACTACGAATAAGCTAAACCTGGAAGTTGTAGAGGATTTCATTTATCTGAGCTCCGTCATAGCTAGTAATGAATCCTCCGAAAAGGACCTCAGAAGGCGAATCAGTATGGCAAAGAGAGCTATGTCCCAAATGCACCGTGTTTGGGCGGATAGAAACATCTCGAGGAATACCAAAAAGTAGCTCGTCACCTCCCTCGTCTTTTCCATTTTTCTCTACGGCGCAGAGACTTGGACCCTCAAGAAAGCCGACCGCCAACGCATCGATGCGTTTGAGATGTGGTGCTGGAGGAAAATGCTCGGGATTCGTTGGACAGAATACAGAACCAACGAATTCATTCTTACCGAGCTCCAGATTCCAATACGCCTCAGCACTACATGCGTACGGTGGTGTTTCGAGATCTTTGGACATATCGCCAGAAAGAGAGGTGACAATCTGGAAAAGCTGCTGGTAACAGGCAAGGCATGCGGGAGAAGGCACAGAGGTAGAAATCCAATGCGCTGGTCGGACCAAATACGCTCCACTCTCAATACCTCAGTCCACGTTGCTATCCACACAGCCGAGGACAGGCAGGAATGGCGCAAGATGATGCAGGAGAAAGTTATTACAGGAGGCCACGACCCTCAGCACTGACGATTATCGACGCAAGAAGGAAGGAAACTACGAAAAATAAATTTTTATCATTTCGTATTATAGATAAATATGGGTATTTTTTCATAGAATTTTAGTTTATAATTTAGAACTGAAAGATTTGATTGTTGTGTGTATTCAATAGGCTCTGAAACTACTAAACCGATTTGAAAAACTCTTTCACTGTTTGGAAGCTTCACTATTCCCGAGTGACATAGGCTATAATCTTTTTTGAAAAAAATTAGGTATCCTTACTAAAACTCCAATAATTTAACTCAAGGTGTAAAAAAAAATACCTAAAATATTCTTTACGTCGCGTGCCCTACGAAAACTATTGATGATAGAATAAAATAATGTACTACGACTTTGTAAAAAACATTATTATTTACAAAAAGTGTCGCGACAGCATATGTCTAACTATGCCGCAATAAGTGTTCTTTTATTTAATAAAATGCCTCTGGTAAGACACGGAGTACCTTCGCCGACTGGTGGCTTCCTACCTGGAGGACAGATCGGTCACGTGTACTGGACACGGTGGGATCGTGCAGAGGTTCCCGGTCGTGCGCGGTGTTCCACAGGGGTCGGTGGTCGGCCCCCTTTTGTGGAATATCGGGTATGACTGGGTCCTGAGAGGTGCCCTCCTCCCGGGCCTAAGCGTAATCTGTTACGCAGACGACACGCCGGTCGTGTCCCGCGGGGGAGTTTTGCTGAGTTTGCTCGTCTTGCCACCGCTGGGGTGGCGCATGTCGTCGGCAAAATCAGGAGATTGGGCCTCAACGTGATACTCCGTAAATCCGAGGCCATGTGGTTCCACAGGCCCCGGAGAGTGCCATCTGTCGATGCCCATATCGTGGTTGGAGGCGTATCGGGTCGGGGTGCAGTTGAAGTACCTCGGCTTCATTCTGGACAGTCGTTGGACTTTCCGTGTTCACTTTCAGAACCTGGTCCCTCGTTTGTTGGGAGTGGCCGGCGCGTTAAGCCGGCTTCTTCCCAACATCGGGGGGCCTGACCAGGTGACGCGCCGTCTCTATACGGGGGTGGTGCGGTCAATGGCCTTATACGAGCCGCCCGTGTGGGGCCAGTCACTAGCCGTGGGGGTAGTGAAGTTGCCGCAACGGCCGCAACGCACCATCGCGATCAGGCAGGATCATCCGTGGTTATCGCACCATCTCTTTCGAGGCGGCGTGTGTACTGGCTGGGACACCGCCTTGGGTCCTGGAGGCGGAGGCGCTCGCCGCTGACTATCAGTGGTGGGCTAATCTTCGGGCCCGGGGCGTGGCGCGTCCCAGCCCCAGTGTGGTCAGAGCGCGGAGGGCCCAATCTCGGCGGTCCGTGCTGGAGTCATGGTCCAGGCGGCTGGCCGATCCTTGGGCTGATCGTAGGACCGTCGAGGCGATTCGTCCGGTTCTTGTGAATTGGGTGAATCGTGACAGAGAACGCCTCACTTTCCGGCTCACGCAGGTACTCACTGGGCATGGTTGCTTCGGTGAGTCCCTGCACCGGATCGGAGCCGAGCCGATGGCAAAGTGCCACCATTGTGGTTGCGTCTTGGACACGGCAGAGCATACGCTCGTCGCCTGCCCCGCATGGGAGGGATGGCGGCGTGTCCTCGTCGCAAAAATAGGAAACGACTTGTCGTTGCCGAGTGTTCTGGCATCGATGCTCGGTCACGACGAGTCGTGGAAGGCGATACTCGATTTCTGCGAGTGCACTATCTCGCAAAAGGAGGCGGCAGGGCGCGTGAGAGATGCACAGGCCCACCAACGTCAAGCGGGGTCCAGGGAGGCAGATCTCGCCCAAGCCCTGGCCCCCTAAGTGTTTCGGGTCTCCCTCACATGTCGGCCTGGGGACCGGCGAAGGTGGCCTAAGAAGACGACATGCAAGCTGCTCTGCACACGTTTCACGCATAAGTATCCGGGTGATGGAAGGCCGGCTATCCTCAACCCACGCTGGTTCTGACCCAGCGGGGTATTCCGTAGGATAGACCATTCTAACCGGCGCCATCTAGGCGGGCTTCGGATAGCCTGCCGACCGAGAGGGCTGGTGGTCGTGGCGCCGACGACCGCCAGTCCGGCGTCCCGGGGGGGAGGGTGATGGGAGAGATGTGCTCCGCACTAAACGCTTCACTTTCCCCCCTTTGCCTTTTCATGAGCTCTGTTTCATGCGAGGTTTGGATGCTGGTTGTTGAGCGACAGGAGGTTTTAGTCGGTTCGACTCCGACATCCCCAGTGAAGGGCGGAAGTTCGGTGATTTCCTCCTGACAAAAAAAAAACGTGTGGCACTCGGGAACTGCGGCGGTAAAGCTATTGCATAGCATTTTTTATCAACTTATGACATTATAATTAGACAATGATAATTTAATATTAAAACAATAATATAACAAGACCACGCTATATTAAACCTTAATAAAGGAAAAATTTGGCACAAATTTGGTTTAAGCGTTTTAAATCCGGAAATTTTGATGTCAAAAATGTACGTCGCTCTGGTCGCCCTATTACGGATAAAATCGATGCCATTTTTGAAAAAGTGGTACAAGATCGGCATATCAGTAGTTACGACGTAACTGAAGAACTGGGAATTGACCACAAAATAGTTATGGCGCATTTGAAAAAAACTGGGTACACAAAAAAGCTCACTAAAAGAAACCTAATGAACCGTGTACTCATTTGTGATTCTTTGTTACGACGTAATGAAACCGAACCATTTTTGAAGTTGATAACTGGTGATGAAAAGTGGATCACGTACGACAAGAACGTACGAGAAAGGTTATGGTCAAAGGCCTGTCAGGCTTCACAGACTCTGGCGAAACCCGGGTTAACTCGCAACAAGATGATGCTGTGTGTGTGGTGGGATTGGAAGGGCTTTATACATTATGAGCTGTTACCACCAGGCAGGACCATCGATTTTGAACTGTACTGCGAACAACTGATGAGATTAAAGCAAGAAGTTGAAAAATCTATGTTAATTATTTTAAGTTTTTATAACATCATACAGGGTAGACATATAAACTAATTATTCGTTATTGTGTAGTAGGTGAGTTTTAATTTTAGTGAAATTTAAAATACTATAAAGTAAATGAAACTACAAATTTTACAGCGCCCCCCTAACCCACATCAACGCCCCCCATTTTTTCCTGGGCCCCTTAACGCCCCCCTCTAGGTTTCAAACGCCCCCAAGGGGGCGTTATCGCCCACTTTGAGAAAGACTGGCTTAGACGGATGGACGAGCTCACAGCCCACCTGATGTTAAGTGGTTACTGGAGCCCATAGACATCTACAACGTAAATGCGCCACCCACCTCGAGATATAAGTTCTAAGATCTCAGTATAGTTACAACGGCTACCCCACCCTTCGAACCGAAACGCATTACTGCTTCACGGCGGAAAATAGGCAGGCTGGTGGTACCTACCCGTGCGGACTCCCAAGAGGTTTGTAATTTGTGCTTATAAATTAAATTGAACTAATTAAAAGTTTACATAATATTCCGTGAACTCATTTCTCCCTTTAACTAATGAAACGGATACTTCATTACTTATCCTCTCACGACCAGGTACGTGCAAAACAAACCTGCAATAGTTCCTAAAAAAAAAAACGATTTGAAATTCGATTATTATAATCCGATTGGAATCGTATATTCCAATCTGCAATTCTTATTCGATTTTTCGTTATTCAGATTCAATTCGATTTTTGGTCAGCGGCGCTCAGTTATACAATAGAAGATATTCTTATTAAATTTGAATTTTTTAATATCGAATGTCGCAATTATAAAGTTTCATAATTCATACATTTCAATTTCAATTTCATTTCATTTTTATAAAATTAAAGTTGTTTTAATTATCCACGGCCCGCGGTAAACGACCGAGTATATTTATTTGTACTAGTGGTCCTGCAGTAGTCGAAATTCGACTATAATTAATTGGAATTGTAAGTTTGTACACTATTATGATTGTATTTTATACTTCTATAATCACTAATTTCGCCAAGACTACACTATAAAAAAATATTAATAAAGACAAACAATATTTAATCTATTCTCAATTTGACCATCGACGTCGAGAACAAAAGTTAGACAATAAAATTAAATAGTATGCATGCGTGTGTGCGTCAAATACATGGTATGTAGTGTGCGTAATGTTTTCTTTATTGATTTAATGTATCTTTTATGCATTATTTAAAAAAAAAATTGCATTGTGCACTTCTTCTCTATATTCTCTATAAGTGTGGAAAATTTCATACTCCTCCGTCTGCGCAATTTTCGTAAAAAGGGATACAAAGTTTTTGCTTCACGTATTAATATATAGATATTTATATAAACACGCGTTTTTTATTGAGATTTTCCAGTGTCTTTATTTCATTTTGCTATACTTGTGTACTTTCACAATTGAGAAACTCTTGATAAGCCACCATTATGTCGTGTTTGAATTTGAAAAACACTAAATTAAATTAATTCGTTTCTTCCTTTTCCGCCACAAAGCCCCACTTAATGTTCTTTTTTTTAAGGGATTTTATGACCTGGTAACTAAGACTTTTAAGTCATGTCTTATTTTAATTTTATTCTTATTTTTATCAAAAATGATAATATGGAGAGAAATGAAATGAAATGAAGATGATTCATTTGAGACATTAATCAATTGGGATGAAACTAAATGAAAAGAGATAATATTGGATGAAAAATAATATCAGTAAAATGGTGGTCATTTACTGAGATTTCAGTGAACTTTTTGGAGGATCCCAAGAAGTTACGTTCAGCGGCTTTGTTTCATTTTCACAGATATTAAACAGTTAATAAACCACCGTTATTATACATTTAAATCTGAAGAAACACTAAATAGACAAAATAAAACAAATCACACAACTTCACTTCTCGCGTTCCCGCCAAAAAGTTCACTTAATGTTCATCAATCAAATCCCATACACGATTGTCTTAAAAGGTGAGACTTAAAAAATCAATATTACTTGAGCCTGTAAAATACTCATTACGATTATGGGTACTAAATATAACAGGCGTTCACAAGTATACGTGAGAAACAGTACTTTATTATTGAAGTAATTACTTCTTATTTATTTATTTGAGAGGGTAAATCGCTTCGTTACGTATCGCGTTACGGCGTCAGTCTATCTGCCTTCCCTTTCTCTCGCGCATACAGCAGAGGTACTGAGAATATATGTGACTCCTAACCATTTAAATATAAAATATTTTTCAATATAAGTTACATTTTTGGGCCCTGAAGCAAAGAAATTTTTAACAGAAATCTCCAAACGCTTGAAGGAGGTTACACATGATGCTAAGGCTGGCTGGTACTTTGCACAGAGAGTGAGTCTGGCTGTCCAACGAGGCAACGTAGCCAGTATCTTGGGGACTGTGCCTCCTTCAAGCGCGTTGGAAGATCTGTTCTACTGTGTGGGTTGAGTTATGTTAAATTATTGNTGAAGCAAAGAAATTTTTAACAGAAATCTCCAAACGCTTGAAGGAGGTTACACATGATGCTAAGGCTGGCTGGTACTTTGCACAGAGAGTGAGTCTGGCTGTCCAACGAGGCAACGTAGCCAGTATCTTGGGGACTGTGCCTCCTTCAAGCGCGTTGGAAGATCTGTTCTACTGTGTGGGTTGAGTTATGTTAAATTATTGTGATTTGACTTTTTGTTAATAAAAAATAAATACCCTGGTAAAAAAAAAAAAAAAGTTACATTTTTTCTCACATTATCATAAATAAAATTTAAGTAATAACCTAAGCTTTTCTCAAGTTAAACAATTTCAATATTAAATAGTTCAACTTAGTTCGATTTTACATAAAAATTATACTTAAATATTACCTACTAATAATAATATACTCCGATGCGAAACTCGTAATAAGTGTTTTTATTAAGTGTAACTAGTATTATCTGTGGAAACTCCTACATCAAAATGGCAGCCGTTCGACAATTTGTCAAAAATGACAGACGCTGTGTGTTGAAGTTTTTTGTGTGTTTTTTTCCTTAAACTCGTGTCAGACACCTGGTTTTGCCATTCGAAGCGGTTAATTAACCTTAAAGTGACCACGCCTTCTGAAATATCCACAGAATGTGCTAGGCAGACCGTTCAGCTAACAGCTGCCCAGTTAAGGAGATCGTGTTTGGAGTTGGAATTTAATGGATGAAGATAAAAAGGGTATAGTTGAGCTGTTGAAGCTAAATGTGCTGAGTGTTGAACAATTACTATTGATTTTGGAAAAAATACGCCTTAACAGAGTGCTTAGTGTTGTTGCTTGGAGTTGGAACGTTTGCCTAGGTTTTTTTTTATTGCTTAGATAGGTGGACGAGCTCACAGCCCACCTGGTGTTAAGTGGTTACCGGAGCCCATAGACATCTATAACGTAAATGCGCCACCCACCTTGAGATATAAGTTCTAAGGTCTCAGTATACTTTAGTAGTTACAACGGCTGTCCCGCCCTTCAAACCGAAACGCATTACTGCTTCACGGCAGAAATAGGCGGGGCGGTGGTACCTACCCGTGCGGACTCACAAGAGGTCCTACCACGAGTAAAAGGTTTGCCGCTTGGAGCGCTGTTCCAACTCCATAAAAATTTGAGTTAACTTTTACGCTATCGAGAACGTTAACAAACTCGCACTAAGCAGACTGAGCGCTAATTATTTCCCGCTCAAACCAATCAATGATTTCCATTATGGGGATACGAAATAGATAGAATAAAGTAGAAATATAACCAAACAAGATATACTATTGTAACGATATTACGGTAAATAGCATAGGAATATAAAAATACGCTAGTATATATAACTCACTGAAGTTCAATACAGCTTTTATTTGTATGTATTTACATTGAACGCACCCAATTTAGAATTTCCCACAATGTATTTGTACATATTATGTGTATGTACAGAATTGATCAAGGCCCTCTTGATTAGAACGGGCTATTTCGTGTCAATTCAGTTCTCTTTTACAGGCTTAACGAAAAATGGATAAGGCGTTGTTGTTTTTTTTATTCATTAAAGCTATTTATGAGCAGTGGCTTATCGATTGTATTTTATAGAGATTTTTTTTGGTTCAGTTACTTTTTTTTAAAATAAATAATAGGACAAAGTCGTTGTTGAACACTTTTCGTGGCAGCTAGAGTGATTGCGTTTGCCACAATCCTATACGGGGTGTTTCAAACAACTGGCAATATAAAGGCGCTATACTATAATATACTGATATTTCTTGGTGTTTGGGCGCGTTGTCAGTCTATTTCTGCCATGTAGGAGTAATGCGTTTCGGTTTGAAGGGTGGGGCAGTCGTTGTAACTATACTGAGATCTTAGAACTCACGTCTCAAGGTGGCGGCATTTGCGTTGTAGATGTCTATGGGCCTTTTTTTTTTTTTTTATAACAACTAAGAGGCAAACGAGCAAGACGGGTCACCTGATGGTAAGTGATTCACCGCCGCCCACGGTCACCAGCGTTTACGCCAGTGCGTTGCCTACCCTTCAGATAAGAATATGCTCTTTTCTTGAATAACCCAATGTCGCAGTTGTTGGGGAAGACCGCTGATGGCAACGAATTCCAGAGATTTACNGGCAAACGAGCAAGACGGGTCACCTGATGGTAAGTGATTCACCGCCGCCCACGGTCACCAGCGTTTACGCCAGTGCGTTGCCTACCCTTCAGATAAGAATATGCTCTTTTCTTGAATAACCCAATGTCGCAGTTGTTGGGGAAGACCGCTGATGGCAACGAATTCCAGAGATTTACTGTGCGTGGCAGAAAACTGTTTTTTGCTCCGGTAACCCTTTAGCACCAGGTGACCGTCTGCCCATCTAGAGAAAAAAAGAATTTGGGTGGATAACAATAGTTTCAATAGAATATTGGCTGGCGGTTCTATTGATAAAATTGATATCGAGCCGCGAGACTTGATCAGTTATGCGAAGCTATTTTATTATTAGGTACTTATTTGATTAGTAACGAGTGGCGGATGCCTTTAGCGTGTTTACTACCGTCTCTTCCTGTGAAAATTATTTTACCATTTACATAATATATCCATTTATCTCGGTATATATACATATAAAGTTTTTGACAGAGAGAAGTTATTCAAAGGCATATAGTTGGCCCACCAAGGTTCAAATATAATATAGTGGTAAGCTTGAATCGTAAAACTAAAACTACTGTTACGCTGTAAAGAGCCACGCCATCTCTCGTCAAATACATAAACCAATATATAAAAAGCTTGTAAAATCGAGAGCGCTCGAGAAGTACAACGCCAACGCCAACGGAAACAAATATCGAAACTATGCAACCTGTCAGGAATTTTCTCGAGGATTCTAGGGATGTTGTATCGACTATAAAAGCATTGCAGAGATGACACGAAGGCAGTTAGTAAGCGATTGTCCTCGAAGCGAAACAGCAAACGGATCACCTGAAGCGAAGCGAAGCGGAGAAAGTGAATTGAGAATTTCAAAGTGTTTCTTCAGTGTTCTGTAAGTGTTTAATACAGTTTCAATTTATACTTCGGTAGAAGTTTTATTTATTCCGAACCCAAGCGCGTATAACTACAATATACTAAAATTACAACTGGTACTGAGTTTACATGGAAAAAATACCGCATCTCGATTCGCACAAAGCAATGTTGTGTGTCTCGGTTTTACTGGTTTCACTGTCACAGATATTAGACACTAAATTCTAGAAGGTTCTCGAGTATGTACCGAAACTTATTAGTGACTCTTCGTTGTTGTTCGTACGTTTTTCTCTTCGACGAGAAATACTATTTCTTTTTATTGTCACAAAATTAACGTTGTTAAAGAATACAGCCAAATAACTTGGCTAGTGAAACAAAGTTATCCGTCATAGATTATAATGAGATTTGATGTGCCTAATATTAATCGACGCCATATTGGATTACATTGTCAACTGTCATCGCGTTTTAAATGTTTCTATCGGCACGTGAGGCCGCCACAGTTTTCTTTTTTGTTTATTGGGTATCTGGGTGAGGAAGCTCGCGACTCATTAAGTGATTGCTCGAGACGACAAGCGCCACAATGTGAATACCATCACCCGCCTAATTACACGAAGTCTGAACCGGCTGACCGTACCCGTCTAGTTACACGAAGTCTGAACCGGCTGACAGCTCTCCCGCGTCTGAAGACGGATCGAATGATTACTTTTATCAATCAACCATTGAGATGCTGATCGGCACACCAACTCTCTTTTCTTCATATTGTTCCACTGGGTGGGGTCGGCACAGCTAATTTTTCTCTTCCATTCTCAGCAGTCATCTCAACACTCACTCCTATCTCTCTCTCATATCGTCATTCACACACTCCATCCATGTCTTCTTCGGTCGACCTCTTCCCCCTTTGCACTACCATTTCCATACACCTCCTAGTCACATGCATTATTCAGAGCTTGTAATCTGTAAGAATTCGTAAGACTGTAGTTTGCTCGATTTTTTCTGCAGGTTTATAGAAGCCGGTATATGCTTTACACATTCATCATAGAAATAGCGGGTGATAAGAGACGACCGTTTTTGTTTCCCGAGCGCTATGACATGTCATTCTTCAAACGAGGCTTGTGTAGAGTTCTTAATGGTAGGCAGCGGCTTAGCTCTGCACCTGGCATTGCTGAAGTCCATGGGCGACGGTAACCATTCACCATTAGTTGGGCCGTATGCTCGTCAGTCTACAAGGGCAATACAAAAATAAATAATAAATAAAACCTGCAAGTTTCTTTGTGCACAGAGCAAGTGCTATATAGAAATTAAAGCACACATGAAGATAAGATGCATCTAATTAAGTAGTTGTATTGAATCCACACAGGTTCCAACTATTTCTGTCGCGAAGCTAATATCTGTCTCAGTTTTAAAGTTATACCCTAGAAGTAAGAGCGATTGGCGTAGATTAGACACCTATGCCTATTTAAGTTCATAAACTATTCTATCTACCCTACAAATAAACGTAAGTCTTAATATATCGACAATTTTTTCATAAATTGCATGGTCGCGTGAATGTTACCTATTATGTGTTAAGTGGGCGTTCACATTATCTTCGAACAAATATTTTTGTGTTGAGAATAGAATACTATACGATTCATTTTATATGATTTTTACACGCTATCATTTAAAATATGCTTTTTATTTTGGTTTGGTTTTTATAGTCACGAAGAGTATGATGGTATAACAAGTTTCACATATTCTAATCATATTAGGCTCGGAAGTTTCAAATTTATTTACGTTTGACGAAAAAAATGTGATTATCATGTATTGCTTTGATAATTTCGGGTTCTTTTATTAAACAGAACAATACGAAGACATTTCAGATTTATTATTAACGCTGTCGGAAAATATCGTCCATAATATCAGTTTTAAGAAAATGTATACAGCACCTAACAATTAAGAATTTGTTTTTGACACTTCTAGAGTTTTTTTTAGGATGTAAGAATCGCGGTCAGTCCAGAGAGACTTTGCCGCTTGGCTAAGACTGGCGGACGAATTCAAGGGCCCAGCCAAGAGAGGAAGGTATTCTAAATACTGCCCGATTGCTTCCAGAAGAAACCGAACAACTCAAGTGCAGCTTCTTAGTCAATGTCTTTACTACTGGATTGGAATCGCGACCCGCTGAGAAGATGTAGCGGGAAACTTAGCGGTGACTGGTGATTTGATTGCTGCTAGCGTTACTATTACGTTACGTCCAACAGAAGTGAGACGACCAGTAAGGACCAGTCTAGGCTGAACACGTTGACTGACTTCTTACAGTCTCCCACAGGCAGCAAATTGCTTAGACGGGTCGGCGTCACCACTTTGAAATGGTCAATGTGGTATAGACTAAGACGTAGTTGGAAATATCAAACACTAACAACTCACCGGTCAGTTGTGAGAAAATAAAGCCGAATGTTTTGTTTATTGCTTAGGTGGGTGAACGAACTCGAGAAAGAGATAGACCTAGGAAGAAATGGATGGGTTGCGTGAAAGACGATATGTGTAAGAGGGGAGTGAGCGAAGAAATGTTATATGATCGAGGAGTATAGAAGGAGAAAACATGTTGCGCTGACCCCAGGTGACTGGGAGAAGGGCAGGATAATGATGATCATGATGGGTGGACGAGCTCACAGACCAACTGATGTTAAGTGGTTATTGGAACCCCATAGACTTCTATAACATAAATGCCGCCACCTACCTTGAGATATGAGTTCTAAGGTCTCAGTTTCTACAGTGCAAAGGCTGCCCCACCCTTCAAACCGAAACGTATTACAGCTTCACGACAGACATAGGCAGTGTGGTGGTCCTTATCCGTCAAAAGGAAATAAATAATAATGGGAAACAAATCAAGTACGGTCATCCGGCTTCTATTTAGGATTGATTCCCTGTGTTATGGGTACCAGAGACTGGCATACATACTTATATATGTTTAAATATATACATGTATAGATAATGAACACTCAGACAAAGAGCAAACAAATCTATTCATCACTCCTATGTTTATCTGACGTGGGAATAGAATCCACGACCATCGAGGCAACAGTCAGAAACTGTATTGCACCATCGAGTCGGTCGTCAGTCGATATATTTGTAATTTATTTAAAAAGTATCTAAATACGTCACAGCTTTCTCTCAATATTGTGGGTATTTTTTTAACTTGGCAACAATAATATTTACCTCAAACTTTTTGGCGGGAACGCAATTAGTTATTGTGTGTCGGTGGTCGGAAAATTTTGAATGTCGAAAATTAATTTGATTACCGATTTTTTATCTACCGAAGACTACATAATGCTTCGCTATTTTACCGTTTTCTGAAGATTAAGCATTAGGACAAAGAATAATTTAAAAGTATGGTTAGATTTGGCGAATTGATACAGTAAGTTGTAATAATGTAACGCAGGAACGAACAATAAATCAACTGAATGCAAAACAAAAAACGTGCTATCCGAAATGAAAATAATGACGTGGGCATGACGAACCGCGACTTTTGTCGCGTAATAAATTTCGAATCGCATAAAGAAAACAAATTAAATGTTTAATTCAAATGTACCAACTGGCTCGATTCGTCTCACTACGTCAAATAGCCGTTTTATAATTAGCCAAACAACGTTTATTCGTACATTTCAAATAGCGACTTGTTCCAAGGGATTACAGTCTAATATAGCTTAGCAATGAAATTAAATACAATTTCAGATTCTGTTTTTGTATTTTTATACAGCTAGCCATTGCCTTTCTAAAATAATCTTTAAGCCAAAGGCATAAAATTGGATTTTAGAGACCGAGATTTTGTAAGGGTAACATTTTTCGCGCCTAGGGTTTCTTGTGAATTCCAAAAGAGCGTAACTAGATATTTTATTTTTACACAGATTTAATCTGTATTTCCATAAAGTGAAATATAAATTTGATTTGTAAATGAAATACAAATAATTAAAACGATACGCATATGTGCGAATCCTCATTGCGTTAATGCAATGCTGGTAAATCAAATGTCATTGTGTTTAAGTGGTTTTTGTAATAGAAAGTGTTTTATTGAATTTGGATGCAAATTTTTAACTAGCTTCTATAGAAGCATTTGACATCGCATCCTGTTGAAGGATATTTATTTTTACTGTAACTCTGTTTATTTCTGCATATCATACTGTATCCATACAACTAAGTGTTCTGTAATAGAAATATTATTATAAGAACAAAGAAATTTAATCATTACCTGATTTTAAATTAACACCGTAATGAATTTGTCAATGCTAAAGTTTGAAATAACTTTACTCATAATATTGTGACTTTTTTTTGTTTGTACGGTCCATCTGGTGTTAAGTGTTTACGGAGCCCGTAGGCATCACCACGTGAATGCCGTACCCCACCAAGAAACTTGAAGTCTATGTTTTAATTATTGTTTATTAATTAGTAATTTTTTTTTTGGATATTTTCATGACACGAAATTCTTCGTGAACATAAGAATGTATTTAATTGAAAAACTTTGAATATGCCAGCGGGATTTGATCACCGGCGTAGGAGCATCACTGGATATAATATAGCAGGAGTCTTACCCTTTGGGCCACGATGAGATCTTTCAGAAAGACATGACTAATATTTCTGATTATTTATTGCATAGATGTATGAACGAGTTCCGCTGATAGTAGGTCGCATTGTGAGACCGCAAGGGCAGGTACCACGATTCTATCTGGTGCAATTAATCTATACTAATATATAAATCTACAGTGGTTCTTTTTTTTATTTATTGCTTAGATGGGTGGACGAGCTCACAGCCCACCTGGTGTTAAGTGGTTACTGGAGCCCATAGACATCCACAACGTAAATGCGCCACCCATCTTGAGATATAAGTTCTAAGGTCTCAAGTATAGTTACAACGGCTGCCCCACCCTTCAAACCGAAACGCATTACTGCTTCACGGCAGAAATAGGCAGGGTGGTGGTATACATGTAATTAATGGATAGGCTAATATTTATATGAGTGTTGGACTCCCTAATAACAATGACAATAAATAATAATGTTAATTTTAAATGCGCAGCGAAGCGGGCGAGTATGGCTAGTCTCTTATAAACTACTCACACACGGCTTTGCAAACATTTGTGCTAATATATATCTGGTCATCGTTCCCGTCGAACTCGTCGATTACGACGAAGAGTTCGAAGAGCAAACTAACCCATAGACACAGCCTACTGAGTTTCCCGCCGGATCTTCTCAGTGGGTCGCGATTCCAATCCGATGGGAGATTCTGTGAAGCACTGCTCTTGCTAGGGCTAGTGTTAGCAAATTCTCTCAGGTTGAGCCCGTGAGCTCACCTACTCGTCTACGCGTAGCTGGAATAGCCTCTTAGGCTATTAGAGAATATTTAGAAAAAAAAGATAATCTAATATATAAAATTCTCGTGTCACAATGTTCGTTCCCATACTCCTCCGAAGCCGCTTGACCGATTTTTATGAAATTTTATATGCATATTCAGTAAGCCTGAGAATCGACTACTCTCTATTTTTCCTTACCCCTAAGTGATAAGGGTTGTCCACCGCTAACATTTATTTTTAATTTTTTGGACTTTTTTTGTTGTTATAATATTATGTTCAGTAGGTCTGAGAATCGACTACTCTCTATTTTTCCTTACCCCTAAGTGATAAGGGTTGTCCACCCCTAACATTTATTTTTAATTTTTTGGACATTTTTTTTGTTATAATAAGGCATTGTGGTTGTGGTTGGCACGTAGTTGAATGAGGTTTGGTTATTTTTATATTCCCTCATCGTTCACAGCGCTACATGCCTTTTTCACTCACTCATTTACCACATCCTTACACGCTTACAATAAGTTATAATTTTTTTTTCTACCTTTGCCGGGTCAGCTAGTAATTTATATATTTTTAAATTAAACATTGGTTCTGGGATCCAATCCCTCTTCTTGACGAGTGTCCGACCATTAAGTCCGTCTCAATTAATCTATTTCACAAACAAACAAACAGACAAGATAATTAGATGATATCACATACAGCCACGTGTCCGATCTCCCTTCGTTAATGCCTATTTTATACCGAATTAAAGCTTAAAGGAAAACGATCTCTATGTTGGTGAAGTTAAAAGTGACTATTAAATATCCTAAACAATTGAAGAAAACTATTTAATGGAAAACCATCCTTTTCTCTACAGATTACGTTTCATTTTACTATAATTCACAATTATTGCAGGTAATGTTTTGAGTTAAGCATTGGAATTCCTTTGCATCTAAAAGCTATGAATATAGGAAAAAATTATTTAGGTGAGGCCTAATTTTTTTTAAAACAATGCCTTCATATGACTAATTCGAAGACAAAGTAAAAGTCTTGTAAGAAATCCTAAAGACGACGATTTCTCTCTTTTCAATATGATGCTCCGATAACTCAAGTAATAATGGTTTTTGTTCATTAAATATATTAAAAACAATATGAAATTCATGATTTTAGCAGAGGACTTGGACACAAAGTTCGTTTATATGATTCAGTTGACTGCGTCCATTTTAATTTTCACTAAGAAATTAACAAACAGATTCTGAAGTGAACGCTATGAATGATAGATACATTATGAGGTAATACAATTTGATTAGGTTGAAAATGGTCAGTGATCTAATAAATATTGTAAAGAAAGGGATCTGATCATGTCAGACCGATGTGTCCTGTGCTCTCTACACCCAGTGGCTCCCCGTGAACCTCAATAGGCAGTTGGTCCACCTCGTGAGAAGCTTACCTACGCTACGTCTTCAGCTACGCGGTCGCCAGAACTTTTCGGCTCCAGTAGTTATCTTTTCTACCAACAATATGCCCTGCCCACTGCCATTTCAATCCGTCATAGCCCAAAGGATGGCCATTTAGAAGTGGCACCTTTGTAAGTCATTAAAATTTTTGAAAGAAATTAAATATATAACTTTGCACTCATTAAAGGGTTTTTTTTATTGCTTAGATAGGTGGACGAGCTCTCAGCCTACCTGGTGTTAAGCGGTTACTGAAGTCCATAGATATCTACAACGTAAATGTGTCACCCGCCTTGAGATATAAGTTTTAAGGTCTCTGTATAGTTACAACGGCTGCCCCACTACAACACTGCCCCAATACTAGCCCTAGCAAGAGCAGTGCTTCGCAGAATCTACCACCGGATCGGAATCGCGACCCACTGAGAAGATTCGGCGAGAAATTCAGTGGGCTAGAATGTCCGTTAGTGACTTAGCACGTACTCAATGTCTTCTAATTAAATTTCTAAATAAAGATAGTGACGATATATACCTACTCGCAGTAGTAACTCAAAAGATAGCACCGAGTATGTCCACTTTTGAATTTTCTCGAGATACTTTGTTCAAGTGTTACTGACAAGGATAATAGCTGGTATTCACTAAAACATAACCTGATACGACTGACGGAACAAAAATACGCAACACAATTGACAAAAACTCGTATTATATCAAGCATTTTACGGTATTATTGTGTAATGATCCAAATTAATGGGTTTTGGGATAAAAAAGGGACAGATGCTGTACACGCGTCGAAACCATGATTTTATGGGGAAAATATATTGGTAAAATGTAAATAAAGTGGAGATTGGTGATTGGATTGAGACGATGTAAATCGGGTATATGTAAACATTTAAGTTTTTTCGAAATCTTGCAATTAGTTCGAGCTAATTTCTTGTATCATCATAATAAGAAGTCTTATCTTGAAAATGTCGCTGATTCAGGCATCTGTCAAAGATCTTGCGATGTATGATGGCTACCCGCTACAACATGATTGATTCACAGCAGAAATATATAGGTCAGTGAGACCTTTCCGTCAGGGGTTGCGATATGTCCTATTACCAGTAAATGCGGGTTGACGATTGCGGTATACTGTCGAATACTTAGGGAACGGTGCTGTCCATTTCCTGGTGATCCTTAGGTCGTCTTAAATGAGCTCCACTCTAAGACGAGGTGGTCCTATCTAAGTCGACATAGCCAATATGTTCTGATAAGTGTTACCAGCGTTCTAGACTCAATCAAAATGGGTTTTTGCTAGGAACCATTTGTTATTTTAAAGCGGCATTATTACCAGACAAATGAAACTTGGAGCTGTACAAAATGTCTACTTTGAGGTATCCATATTCGTCTATCTAATCGTCGTCGTCTAAAAAAAGTTATCTATCCTGCCTCATAAGACGGTGAACGTCTTATGAGGCAGATAACGTTTTTTTATTGCTTAGATAGGTGGACGAGCTCACAGCCCACCTGGTGTTAAGTGGTTACTGGAGCCCATAGACATCTGCAACGTAAATGTGCCACCCACCTTGAGATATAAGTTCTAAGGTCTCAGTATAGCTACAACGGCTGCCCCACCCTTCAAACCGAAACGCATTACTGCTTCACGGCAGAAATAGGCAGAGTGGTGGTACCTACCCGTGTGTACTCACAAGAGGTTCTACCACCAGTAATGGAATGGTGAGTGAAGAGGCTTAATTTGAATCGTGTTCTGGTATCCGTCTACGAGTGATGGTATAAAACCACCAGGTGGGTCGTGAGCTCGCCCGCCCATCCGCGTCAATTAAAGAGGAACTATTTTATCCACATCTGCAGGCGAGCCTCTTGTAATTTCACGCTTTTAAATTCAAGCAAAAATCCATCCTAATTCATTGATAAATAGCTTACCATAACAAATTCCACTCCATTCAATTCCTCAGTAGCGATGGCGACAATGTGTCTGACGGCCCTGTGAAGCAGGCAACAATACACAATAGATTATAAATATAATATGAAATAACATAAATTTTGTAATAAAACTGAACTACAGATATATTTTTTACTCGGTCCATGAACGTTATCTCAACGAGCTAAAGTCGAAAATGATTCGTTGAAGTTGCTGGGTATGAATGCTCCAAGGATTTGTCGCCGCATGTCAAATCGTCTGCGAATGAATGCATGTTATGCAATCAATTAGAGTGGGCGGTGCTACGTGAAGCTTTTGATATTGTAAGACCTACAGGTTGGGCCACTAAAACAGCCACTCAAAAATGTTACTCTGTCAGCGAGCGGTTATATAATTAAACTATTAAGTAAAGACAGACGTTTGAAGACGTCGTGGCCTAAAGGATAAGACGTCCGGTGCATTCGTATCTAGCGATGCAACGGTGCTGGAATCTAGCAGGCTGGTACTAATTTTTCTAATGAAATACGTACTTAACAAATATTCAGGATTTACTTCCACGATAAACGAATAACATTGTGTAATAAAAATCAAACCCGCAAAATTATAATTTGCGTAATTACTGGACCTCTTGTACGTACGTATCGTCTTAGGAATAAATAACTTGGCCGGTTCGGCGGTGCAGTAGCTAGCTGCTGGCCCGAAGGTCGTGGGATCGATTTCCATATTAGACACACATTCCTGGTGGTATGACCTCTTGTCCGCACGGGTAGGTACCACCACCACCAGCAGCCGTTCTAACTATACTGAGACCTTAGAACTGAAATCTCAAGGTGGGTGGCGGAATTTACGTTGTAGATGTCTATAGGCTCCGGTAACCACTTAACACCGATCTATGTAATAAAATAAAATAAAAAAAGTGTGGCACTCGGGGACTGCCATGGTAAAGCTATTGCAAAGCATTTTTTATCAACTTATGCAATTACAATTAGACAATAATAATTTAATATTAAAACAATAATAAAAATAAGACCACGCTATATTTATAAACATTAACAAAAGCAAAACATTAACTGTCCCCTTCACACTCATAAGCTAGACCGCGTGAGAGAGAGATGGGCAGACTTTTCATGATGCTCATGCAGTGCGACGTCACGCCGCGCGCTTATTCACAAACACTACACCAGCGCAACGTGTGAATGTGTTGAACGCGAGCTACATAGTAGGCGTAGCGGGTGTGTCAGGTTATTTTCGTTACGGAATTTCTTGGTTCAGTCGCCACACTCAAGGCCCGTGATAGAAGCTATGCAATAGCTTAAAAGTTCTTAGATCACTGACGTCTGAAAAGGAAATCTGCATATTTCAATGTATTACTCGATTGAAACTACTTCTATGGTATAAACTCGCACTTTTTAATGTCCCTATATTATTTCTAACGTTTCAAATACTTTACAAATAGCTTAAGACTGATTTCAATTAAAAACTACGACTCGTGAAAACCAAACAATTATTACAATGTATTTACATTTCTTGTGGCCCACACGTTAAAGTGTCGCATTAACACGCCGAATACACAACAATCAAAGGAGCCGCTACCTAAACACACCGATATTTCACCATAGTATTTATTTTTTCTGTTCCACCCATAGAATTTCATTCATAGCGTCGTTTTCGCAAGTCTCACAATACTTGAATTGATTCTGAAGTACTCGTGAAACAGTGTACGAGAATCGATTTAAACAGTGATTTATTGATTGATTGATTAATATTTTTGATTAGTGTGCTTGGTGCGAGTTTTTTTAACGTTCTCGAATGCGTAAAAGTTAACTCACAGTTGTATGGAGTGGAACAGCGCCCTTAGCGGCAAACGAACATACAGTAATATAAAATACTAGCAGCCCGCTCCGGTACCGCTCGGGTCTTTAACAATAATTTCAACGACGTTGTTTTATTTTTTTAAATAAAAGAACACTTATTGCGGCGTAACTATAATAGTTAGACATGTGCTAAACACGATACTTTTGTAAATAATAATGTGTCCTATAAAGTCGTAGTACATTATTTTATTCTATCATCAATAGTTTTCGCGGGGCACGCGATGTAAAGAATATTTTAGGTAATATTTTTAAACCTTGGGTTACATTATTGGGGTTTTAGTAAGGATCCCTATTTTTTTTTCAAAACAGATTATAGCCTATGTCACTCAGGAATGGTGTAGCTTCCAAACAGTGAAAGAATTTTTCAAATCAGCTCAGTAGTTTCGGAGCCTATTCAATACAAACAAACAAATCTTTATTCTTATGCTTTATATCGACTAGTGCGGCAAAGAACAAAAGGCATGTACGATAAACCACATGAATCTACTGTAGATCAAAGGACTTGATGGATAAATTCAGTTCCGTAAATACGCAAGAGGTTGCCTATGCGGTAAAATGGTTCGCAATATTTTTGACAAAAACAAAATTGTTTTTCAATTAATCTCACTATCACACTGCACAGGGCTTATAAACAATAACGGAAGAATTAGTGAGCGTTAAAATATATGCATCAGTGAATGTTCCGTTTTGTAAGCTTAGAAAAAAATCCAAGAATACCGTAAAAGTATTAAATAAGAACATAAACATTTTCAAGAGTACCTACCTAAAAAGTACCTATTTGAGGAATAGAAATATCCACAAACGAACTGGTAATACTACATTCGTCCGTGCTATGCAAACATAAACGATTTTACGGCTATTTTTCTTTAGATTCGCGGTTAATAGTAGTCAAAATTTATAAGACTTTCAAATAAAATCGTAATAAAAATAAAGTGAATTTTATTTTAGTAAAACGGTTCCCTTGATATGCCAATAACATTATCGTATAATCTCATTAAATACGGCTAAATATTTTACCCTCTTCCTGTTCCAAACAGCCGGAAGTGACGTCAAACGTGGCGGTCACGCGGCCGCCGGAAGCGACTGCAGCTCAATTTGGTGCTACATTCAAAATGCGGAGTCAGAGTGATGGCCAATTTAATTTTAGATTTCGTTAAAATTTGTGATAAAATGTGTGATGAGTCTGTGGGAAATGAGCAGTGACAATGTTCTTTACTGCAAAGTAAGGTAATAGGCATTTAGTTATGCGTCCTGGTTTAAAGGTAGCTACTTAATTATTATTTTTTGAATACCGTGGAGGGATGTTCATTCAAAGCCGGATGGTATGTGTCAGAAAATATCTCAGGGAACGCACGCATGTGAATAGAGCGGTTCTAGGGAGCATGGATGAGCTCAAATTATTCCTCAGAGTACTCCCCATGCAACATGTTAAATATAATGGAGATTTAAATACGTTTTTTTTATTATTGCCTTTGTAGGCAGACGAGCATACGGCCCACCTGATGGTAAGTGGTTACCGTCGCTCATGGACGTCAGCAATTCCAGGGGCAGAGCCAAGCCGCTGCCTACCATAAAACCATAATACGTTACTACTGTATGCTTTAAAAAAGCGTACCCGTGTACGTTATGAAATCAAAAATTGTGTAACAAAGCGGTTATATAGTTTTCATACATTACCAAAAGGATTTGTCTTTCTTGTCCTTGTTTCTTTTTGTAATTCTTTTAGCATAACTATCACAGATCCCTGATGTTTAAGGATTATTTATTTAAAACATACTCAAGGAGACTAAACGTATCTTACAGAAGACAACTATGTGGCTACGACTAAGAGGTTTCCAATATCCATAGGCATCACTGACCGCTTTCCATCGGAAGGAGTATGTTAAAAACTGTTGTTAGTTTGATGCCGCGATCTAGGCTTTTAGCTAGACCTATCTTGATGTTATTACAGCAAATTTCATGGCTTAGTGTCCAGTATCGGTAGCGGCTTCACACCAGATGTACCATAAGCTCATCTGTTCAAATAATATAAGTACACTGTGACCATAAATCCATTTCCGGATTCGAATCAAACGCCCTGTCATCCATTTCCGCAATACAACTCCATTGTTGCCCTTGCGAAATCTTTAATCCTGGAATGCCCTTAGGCTATTGGATATCGACCTGCGTGGGCTTATCGGATATAAATAACGAAAAGGGTTAATACTTCGAAACCTTGTCGACACGAGGCTCCGATAGAGTATTTATTTTCGTGGAGGGCTTTTATTGAAGAAGGTTTTTCTCTTAGCATCGATGGGCACAAGACATGACCTGAATCCTTTTATTACTGGGGGTAGGACCTCTTGTGAGTCCGCACGGCTAGGTACCACCACCCTGCCTATTCCTGCCGTGAAGCAGTAATGCGTTTCGGTTTGAAGGCCGTTGTAACTATACTGAGACCTTAGAACTTATATCTCATGGTGGATTTACGTTGTAGATGTCGATGGGCTCCAGTAACCACTTAACACCAGGTGGGCTGTGAGATCGCCCACCAATCTAAGAAAAAAAAAAAACAGTTGCTTATTTCTGGACAGTAGAAGTAACGTTTGAATTACAGTAACAGCGAGATACTAACTAGACTAGAGGTCATGACTGTTCATTGAAGTGATGGCGGGTTATATCACCGGCCTAGAGTCGCAATTAAAAGCGGTTAATCAAAAAATTGTGCTGTTATAGATATTTAATTTGGATAGTATCATCTAAGCGACAACGCTTTAAAGTTTTTTCTATATCGTAAATTGTATTATTTTGGAAACTGTTATCTATACTAATATTATAAAGAGGAAAGATTCGTTTGTTTGTTTGTATTCAATAGGCTTAGAAACTACTGAACCGATTTGAAAAATTATTTCACTGTTTGGAAGCTACACTATTCCCGAGTGACATAGGCTATAATCTTTTTTTGAAAAAATTAGGGATCCTTACTAAAACTCCAATAATGTAACCCAAGGTACACAAAAATTACCAAAAATATTCTTTACGTCGCGTGTCCTGCGAAAACTATTGATGATCGAATAAAATAATGTACTACGACTTTGTAGAACACATTATTATTCACAAAAAGTGTCGCGACAGCATATGTCTAACTATTATAGTTATGCCGCAATAAATGTTTGCTTATTTAAAAAAATAAAACAACGTCCAAATATCGTTGAAATTTTTGTTAAAGACCCGAGCGGAGCCGGAGCCGTCCACTAGTTACCTATAAAATCACAGTGCAAAAGCAAGTTACCTTCGAAAGGCTTCAAATCGATGCCTCCAATGAACACTAACTCAAAATTTTGAAATTTTCGTTATTCACGCAAATCGCTTCACTATTTTAAAAGTATTACAAATTCATTATTAATGGGATTCGAAGCAAGAGTAAATCAGCTAGTTACGCAAGAAAAAACCATAAAATATTTATTATTGCAGATATATTTATCAACTTTTTTCGTTTAAACTCTCCTCCTGTAAACCTACGAATTTGGAGTTAGAGTAGTGTTCATTGGAGGCATCGAAATTATCCAACACCCCAGCAGTGACGCAGCATCGAGAAAACGAGTGCGCGAAACTAATTGTGTTGGCATAAAATATTGGCAATTTCATTACCGACCCTCGTTTGGTGTTGGATACGGCTTTTCGTTTGGCGTATCATACGCTTTTTAATTAGCTCACGATGTAACCGAATGTCACGAGGCGGTAGCTACAGCTAAAAAGATGATTCAGTTATTAGAATATTCCTTTTTTTATTGCCTTTTTAGGCGGACGACCGTACGGCCTATCTGATGGTAAGTGGTTACCGCCGCTCATGGGCAATGCCAGGGGTACAGCCAAGCTGCTGCCTACAAATTGAAAACCTTCGCGGGTCTATAGAATTTAATGTAAGTACTCATATCGGGTGATGTAACTAAGCCAGGGTAAATACAAATTATTACATGCCAAGCACGCGACATGTTCCATTATTTAAATTTAAGTAATTATTGGTGGTAGAATTATAAGTCAGCGTGGATACTATACTCCTAACAATTTCTGTGGAGAAGCAATTATAAATTGCGATTGAAGGCCTCAAAAGATATTTGCACGTGAGGTGCGCAAAAACATTTAGGTTTGGGTTTTTGAAGGCATCGGGAACCGCTATATTAGGCGGTTCGTTTGTCTGTTTATCTAAGCTAATGAAGAAATATATAACACGCTCCAGGATTGCTCTCACGGTAAATGAACAATTGCGTGTCGTAAATTCAACTTAGAAAATTTATCTAAAGTAGCAAGCCAGACATCTAATTAATCTTATCTGGAATCTGGAAGCAATTAAACATGTGTTTTTCGGGTATCTATTTATTAATACGTGAAGCAAAAACTTTGTATCCCTTTTTACGAAAATTGCGCGGACGGAGGAGTATGTCAAGCTTTTGTTCTTAACGCCTGTTGTCCAATTGAGAATAGATTAAATATTATTTGTGTTTGTTAATATTTTTTATAGTGTAGTCTTGGCGAAATTGATGATTATAGAAGTATAAAATACAATCATAATAGTGTACAAACTTACGATTCCAATTAATTATAGTCGAATTTCGATTACTACGGGACCTCTAGTGTAGACTTATTGTACAGTGCAGGTCGATATATTCACGACAACTTTTATATGAATGTATAAATAAATAAAATGAGTATTACTGATTTTACCGGTCACCGTCTTCGTCGAACCCGTCACTTGTGACGAAGGGCTCGACGAGCGAACTAACCCATAGACACAGCCCACTGAGTTTCTCGCTGGATCTTCTCAGTGGGTCGCGTTTCCGATGCGGTGGTAGATTCGGCGAAGCACGGCTCTTGCTAGGGTTCGTGTTAGCAACGTCGTCAGGTTTGAGCCCCGTGAGCTCACCTACTAGTTAAGGTTTCGCTGATATAGCCTCTCAAGGCTAGGAAAAGCAAGCTTAGGTAGGAAAAAAAAATTCTCTCGGTAAATGAACAATTGCGTGTAGTAAATTCAACTTAGAAAATTTATCTAAAGTACATAGTAAGCCAGACATCTAATTAATCATAACTGGAATCTGGAAGCAATTAAACATGTGTTTTGCGGGTACGTAGTCATATTGTACGGTGTAGGTCGATATTATATTCACGAAGACATTTTATATAAGTGTATAAATAAATAAAATGAGTATTACTGATTTTCAAATTAATAAGTTTTCTTTAATTTAGGATAACGTAACGAATTGCTGTTACTGCACAAGTGTCACCCTTTCGTGTTCTGTTTACAAACACGTGTGGACACCCGCATCGGATAGCTGGTGTGACCAATCTGATACTGACATCGATTGTTGTTGTTTAATTTAGGGCAAAGGGATTGCTGTTAGAGGCCCATAGCTTTACCGGGATGAGTAGAGGGCTTAAAAGTCAGCAAAGAGGAGATAGGTTTGCTAAAAACTTTCCGAGCGCCTTCAGCAATCTGTCAGCTTAGACAACTGATTCATGGGTCAATCTACCACCAGTTCGGAAGCTAAAGTTTTATGCTTTTTTTCAGATACCCCCTTTTCGTTTTATTTTAAGTTTTTCAGTATACATACTAAAACTGCTTTCAGACTGCGCTATACTATAGTGCCATATAGTATAGCAGCCTATATTTAGTCAATAATATATAGTACAGTACAGTGTGAACGTGTCTATAACAATGTATGATGTGCGATATTGTCGTGCTATGAGCTATTATATTATAGCGTAGTCTGAAAGCGGCTTAAATCTATATCAAAAAGAATACTGGTGGTAGGACCTCTTAAGAATCCGCGCGGGTAGGTACTACAACCCCGCCTATTTCTGCCGTGAAGCAGTAATGTGTTTCGGCTTAAAGGGTGGGACAACCGTTGTAACTATACTGAGACCTTAGAACTTATACCTCAAGGTGGGTGGCGCATTTACGTTGTAGATGTCTATGGGCTCCCGTAACTATTTAACACCAGGTGGACTGTGAGCTCGTTCACCCGTCTAAGCAATAAAGCAATAAAAAAAAGAATAGTAATAAAGAAACAAAAGTTATAATACCAAAACGTATCGCTTGCATATAGAACTCAAGAGCCAATTCCTTGACAATAGACAATACCCACTCTGTCTCGATTATATTTCAAGTTTCTAAATAAAAACTACTCGATCACAAAACTGAACGTCAATTTGAAACAATATACATAATAAAATCAAACGTCGAAAGAGTTTGATTGCAAAATAGGAGCGAAGGCCATTGTACTGTGTCGCCGAGTCTCATGTGACGACTTCAAACGAAAAACGACCTAATTGAAATATAGATTAAAACTACAATTTTACATTTTAACACATAACTAGAGGTCCGCGCAATTTTCGTAAAAAGGGATAGAAAGTTTTTGCTTCACGTATTAATATATAGATACTTTTTGACAATGCGTATTAGTGTTGTACTGGATCAGTGAAGTTTTTACCGTAGATAAGTAGTTTTGGAAAATGAAAATGCCGATTGTCGATAGTGAGTCCGGGACATTGGATCGAAGATGGAACTGTAGAGACCTCTGAGTTTCTCGACGGATCTTCTCAGTGGGTCGCGATTCCGATCCGGCGGTAGGTTCTGCGAAGCACTGCTCTTGCTAGTGTTAGCAAATTCTCTCACATTAAGCCCGTGAGCTTACCTACCCATCCGAGAAGCTGGAATAAGCCCTCAGGTCACCAGTGAATAGGTTAGGAAAAAAAGGCGTTGTTACTTCCTAAAGTCGTCATGACCTAAAGGATTATAAGACGTCCGGTGCATTCGTCTCTAGCGATGCACCGGTGTTCGAATCCCGTTGGCGGGTACCAAATTTTTCTAATGAAATACGTACTTAACAAATGTTCTCGAGTTACTTCCACGGTGAAGGAATATCATTGAAGGTATCAAGCGAATAGGGTAGGGGGAAAAAGCAAGTGTATAGGGGCTATCCCAGTTTACAAATCGAGACTGCTTCGCCGAAAGATCTATTTCTTGGTGTTGACCCATGCAGAAATTTGAGTTGAAATCTTCATTTGCGTAATTACTGGTGGTAGGACCTCTTCTGAGTCCGCACGGGTAGGTACCACAATCCTGCCTATTTCTGCCGTGAAGCAGTACTGCATTTCGATTTGAAGGGTGAGGCAGTCGTTGTAACTATACTGAGACCTTAGAACTCATATCTCAAGATGGGTCGCCGCATTTACGTTGTAGATATCTATGTGCTCCAGTAACCACTTAACACCAGGGGGGCTGTGAGCTCGTCCACCCATCTAAGCAAAAAACAAAAAAATGATGGACAAACAAGGTGGATGATGGTATTTACGTTGTTGTCTTTACTAGAGGTCCCGCAGTAGTCGAAATTCGACTATAATTAATTGGAATTGTAAGCTTGTACACTATTATGAATGTATTTTATACTTCTATAATCACTAATTTCTTTTCTCTTTCTTTCTTTATTGATTTAATGTATCTTTCATGCATTATTTAAAAAAAAAATTAGTATTGTGCACTTCTTCTCTATATTCTCCATAAGTGTGGAAATTTTCATACTCCTCCGTCCGCGCAATTTTCGTAAAAAGGGATACAAAGTTTTTGCTTCACGTATTAATATATAGATTACATCTCCCTTAGTATTCAAATGTACCAAATAGAATTCCGTATCTCAAAATAGTTTATATGAAAACAAAATTATATTGGTATGACGATAAATTAAATGAATCGCGACTTTAAATTGTTGAATAAAGCATTGGGGAGCACAAAGGTATTGTGTGTTTTATCGGTAAAGCACAATGGTAATAGTATTTTTCATTGGATTTTGTGGTCGTTTCGTTTTGTGCAATATGTTGATGTGGTCTAAGCCGAAAGCTGTAGCGATATAAGAAAAAAAATAAAGAAAAAAAAATTGCTCGGTGACAATTTTGTTTTTACGTGTATTTTTTTTACTTCGAACGCATATTTAGATGAAAAGTGGTTATTGGCGTCCATAAAATACGCCGATCCGTGCAAAAATGTCATTATAATCAAAATAGGATATAAAATAATTTATTTTTAGCCTTTGTTAGGATTAAATAAATAAACTGACAAATATAGGTTTTTTTTATTTGTAAAAACTAATCTTCAGGCTTAAAAATAATGCACAACTCATTAAGAAAATTGATGATTTCATTACAATTTCGACTATAGCAGCAACAAATGGTATTGGTGGCAGTATAGAGACCGAATCAGTGCCTAAAAATGCATAAAAAGAATTACAGTACGTCCTACAATATAATCTGTGACAAAATCGTACGCCACAGATAGTAATAGTAACATTTACAGGGGTGATTTTAAATTATCTTTAATAGTTTTTTTCAGATTAATATACTATGAAATCATTGTGGCTCTACCAAGTTTTTTTTGGTGAAATTAGAACCATTCTAACTCTAAAAGACAAGATAGAACTTTGCCAAACAAATTAGAACTTCTTCCTAAATCAACTAACATGAGGCAAGATCTCAAAGCCGACAATAAATCGCTAGATCTTACAAACTGCACCAAGCCTACCCTCTACGCGACAATTTGTCAAACGTTCGAGGGCCACTCTGCTCAAAGGGCCACGATTCAACATTGTACACCAATTAACATGGTACTTACTGTTCTGTGACATGGGAACCACTTCGCAGACCGTGCAACAAAGAAGCCCTTTGATTTTGTGATTTCAAGACGTCATGTCACTGGCCGTATTCTTATATTATATACCAGTGTGCTTGTGGAAGTTTTTTAACGTTCTCGATCGCGTAAAAGTTAACTTCAAATTTGTGTGGAGTTGAAATAGCTTCCCTTCGTTTACCGCTAGAGGCGCTGTTCCCACTCCATACAAATTTGAGTTAACTTTTACGTTATCGAAAACGTAAAAAAACTCGCACTAAGCATATACACGTGCTACGAATTCCATGTGCGCTCTCTCCTGTTCAAATCAAATATTTCCTTTTTTTTTCATCGTTACTTTTATTCCCGAACTATCAAATCAAGCATCAAATAAAATTCTTGGCGTTGTTATCTGTCTATCTGAAAATGAAAGTCTCCTCTGAATCCGTTCAGCCATTTTGATTACCCCGACTACAAAAATGGACACGCGTCAGTTAAACCAATGCATTGGATTTTTGTAAACATTATACGACTATGAACTGAAGATCAAGTGAGCTGCAATTCACAGTCATTTCTAATAGATTAGATTAGACATAGATTAGATTTGATTGCATTTTAATTATTTTTTTATTGCTTAGATGGGTGGACGAGCTCACAGCCCACTTGGTGTTAAGTAGTCACTGAAGCCCATAGACATCTACAACGTAAATGCGCCACCCACCTTGAGATATCAGTTATAAGATCTCAGTATAGTTACAACGGCTGCCCGCCCTTCAAACCGAAACGCATTACTGCTTCACGGCAGAAATAGGCAGGTTGATGGTACCTACCCGCGCGAACTCACAAGTGATCCTACCACCAGTAAAAACTTCTTTTAGTATACATAAACCAAAATATCTCTTAGAATCTTATACGAGCGTGTGTGTTATTTTGAAAAACCCAGCTAATTTAACTTTAGCTGTTAATATCACGGTACAAAGAGTCCGAAAGGCACCCCGGCCCACGTGCACTCCGAGGGCAGTGCTGCTGCAGTTAAAAGCATTTCTAAAATGTTTTTTATTAACTTTAAACAACGCCGCGCTTACAACGGAGGGTAAGTTGAAATTTTACAGTTTCACTTCTACACGTGACTTTGCCAGAAGGTATTTTAAATGACACCAAAAATCGAATTATCTGTTTTTTTATTTTGTTAAGTAAATATAAATTTTTTTGGTGTTTTTAAGTTTGTAAAGTTACTTATATATACTATAATAATATAGTGTTTTAAAATTTCGTAAAATTAGATAGTATTACTAGATCATATATTATTTTTAAATGGTCGTATCGTAATGATCGTCGTGGTCGTAATTCATATACAAAATCCGAACCCGAAATTATAAAAATCAACTGTTTTAACCTATAAACCATAACTATATATACTATATAATATATAATATATACTATATAACTATATAAACTATCATACGTATCAAAGTGGAAAAGAACGAAAAATGTGCTTTCACATTTTCATTTGAATAAATAATTAAAATGTCTTTCCAGACGTTTGAGGGATCGCTGTTTCAATAGGAAACTCGCACAAAATCTTGATTGGATTTAAAATTAAAAGAAAATTCTTGCATTTATTGCCTTGGTACTTTTGCCTGCACTTCTTTTATAAGTTCAATGCGAAAACTGTTGAAAAAGCATTTCAATAATTCAATAATCTTTTGAAAATGTTAGTACGATCTTATACTAAAGACTGTTTACTTTTCTTTCATTCGTTTTTCATTTTAAAACTGTTCGAATAAGTATCCCACACGAGTATGTACCTCCAACCTGCGTATTTCGGCCACAAAACAACGTTGTATTAAATAAAATTAACACTAGTCAAAGTCACGCTGGACGACTCAGGGACTACAGCGATGTTCACGTCATGATGTCTGTGGACTACAGTACCACTACTGCAGATGCATCACGAGCTCTCGGACCAACTTGAGTAATTAGAGCATTAGAAAAATAAGTATCATACATTATTACATTATGGTGGTCCTCTTCTTGGAGGACCCCCTCAAGGACCTCTTGTGAGTCCGCACGGGTAGGTACCACTACCCTGCCTATTTCAGCCGTGAAGGACTAATGTGTTTCGGTCTGAAGGGTGGGGCAGCCGTTGTAACTATACTGAGACCTTAGAATTCATATCTCAAAGCGGGTGGCGGCATTTACATTGTAGATGCCCCGGGCTCCAGTAACCACTTAGTACCAGGTGGGCTGTGCGCTTGTCCACCCAACTAAACAATAAAAAAAATAAAAAAATAAAAATTACTTTTATTAATAACAACGCAAGTTGTGGTCTTCTTTCTCCTCCCGTCAATGAGTACACATGTGTCCATTAAAAGTGCGCTTTGATGTGATAGAGTCAGTGAGTGACTGGCAAATTTTTCGACCGTCCCCCGTTACATTTTAAAAACTTTATATACTTTCAACTTTTACAAATTTCGCTTAAAGCTCTATGCTTTATATTTTCTTACATATAGGTACATACGTTCCATATCTACATATTAATAGGTGAAGCAAAAACTTTGTACCCTTTTTTACGAAAATTGCGCGAACGGAGGATTATGAAATTTCCCACACTTATAGAGATAATAGGGAAAGAGTGCCGAATGCTAATTGTTTTTTAAATTATGCGTAAAAAATACATTAAATCAATAAAAAAACATTACACACACTTGTATGCCATGTACTTGACGCACACACGCATATATAGGTATATTATTTGCTTATTGTCAAACTTTTCTTATTGCTTCTAGTCTGTGATCAAATTGAGAATAGATTCAATATTGTTTGTCTCTATTAATATTTGTCTAAAGTGTAGTCTTGACAAAATCTGTAATTATAGAAGTATATTAATAGTTTTTGACAATAGAATCATAATAGTGTACAAACTTATAATTTCAATGAATTATAATCGAATTTCGCCTACCAGGGGATCATTAGTTATTTTTAAAAGTTTGATTAGTAAATTACGAATCATGAACTTCTATGTGTATTTAAATGTTTATTTGAATAGTTTGAAACAGCTGGATAGGTACATAGATAATTATTTATTTTCTGTTTACGTTTTCACATTCAATGTTTCAGAAGCGAAAAGCACTTTTAAAATAATAATTACATCCATCATTTCGAATTTACCATTAAATCTAAAGAATTTATTAGAACAAAGTTAATCTCTACCGCACTGCGTACTATTTATTAAGTTTTGGTTTTCAAGGATGATTTGTGACACGTTTTTCTTTTATTTCAGTGTTTCATTGCCACGGCCCGCCTAGTGTTAAATGGTTACGACGAAGGGCTCGACGAGCCAATTAACCCTCAGACACAGTCCACTGTGTTTCTCGCCGGATCTTTTCAGTGGGTCGCGATTCCGATCCGGTGGTAGATTCTGTGAAGCACTGCTCTTGTTAGGGCCAGTGTTAATAACACTTCCGGTTTGAGCCCCGTGAGCTCACCTACACGTCAAGGAGAATCTGAAATAGCCTCTCAAGACTATCAGCATATCTTGAAAAAAAAAACACCTCTCGATATCGAGAATACATCAAATAAAAAAATATCGCGATAACTGCCCGCGAATGTTTATTATGAATAGGTGCACATATTTATTTAATTATTTATATTTTTCTCCAAATAAAATTAGCTCAAACTGAATTGTTATAAAAGTGGATTTAAAAACTTCAACACCATCAAAGTCAAACTGCACTTACTATAATATCATTGTATCATTCGTTTAACTTTAATGAACTTAAAAATTTTCACAATAGCACCCAAATATACGATCTGCACACCGTGCAATCAAACCTTACACCTTTCAAAATTAAAAATCAAATTAAAATCAACCTTACGACAAAGACTCAGAGATTACGTTAATTTAAAAGAGCCGCTTATGTAACTCGGTTATTACCTGTACCGCAAACAAGCCTCTTAAGAACGTACAATAGACGAGGTATATATTCAATGGAATCTATATTTCATTCATGGCGGTCCGTTGCTAAATTATGAACGAACGTGGATACATGAATGGGCAGACCTTCAGACAGTGAGGCGTCGTTATTGTATCGTTTTAAAGCGACTTCAGTTCTTAGAAGCGATCGTCCACTACTCTTGACTTCCACAGGTGGTCATCCGATATTCTGCATTCCTATTCATTTCCGTTGGATTCACATTGATTTTGAGAGAATAGAGTGCTTGTGTGTCGCCGCGGGTGTTTCCTGGCCGGCCCTTCGAAATTGAGAATAAATTGAGGACGCTTTTAATGGAAGCGAAATTGGTATTTGTAATCTATATTTAACTTATATTTAAGTATTTTGCTGAGATTGGTATGCTCTCTACTGTTTTGGTTTATACAAGAGATCCGCTATTCGAGTCTGCATTTGATATGGTAATAGTCTGCCTGTTTATTATTTAAGAGAAGGTCTCATCTAGAATATTTTGCTAGGGCTAGTGTTAGCAAATTCTCTTAGGTTGAGACCACGAGCTTAGCTAACCGTCACGGCGTATCTGGAATAGCCTCTTAGGCTATTAGCAAATAGGTAGGGAAAAAACCGTAGTGTTTATCTTCACACTTTTTGCTGTCTGACTCCCGCTGTAATTTTTATATCGGATCAACATGGTATAATATCATGTCATTCTGCCTTTTTATACCCCATAGAAATTGCATACACCATTTTGGGATCGATAAAATGGATTTTATTAATTTAGCGTAATTAATAATAAAACAATTTTCATGTGCGCTTCTAAATTATTAAGGAATATTGTGATCTCACACATACATAATATGTATTTGCTTCTGACTTCGAAGTCAGGTTTTGCTATTTTCCCAAGTAGCACGTTGTTACTTACATCCAAAAGAAGTTTTTGTTTATGTTTTTTTTTTCTCTGTGCTTTCCACGGACTTAGCTGTTTGTTAGAAGTTGACAAAATTTTATTAAAAATCGATGTTCGAAACCAGATTTACATGATGGATCCTTTTTTTTGGAAAATAACTAAAATTAGTCTTTAGAAAAGTGGAAAATACATTAGGCAGATTTTTAAAAGTGATGATGACGTCTAATATAAAAAAAAACCCAAAAAATAATTATACAATTTAACAAATTACTGGATGATTTTGAAGAATAATTGCTTTGGAACATCACCTGGGTTACTTTGACATGAACACAATTACCTTCATGCATTCGATAATAACCCTTTTACGGGTATCTCTTGTGATTTGCGAGGGTGGAATACTTTCACAGCAATCCAAACCTTATATTTTGGCACATAAAACATTTTTTTCTACGAAATATTCAACATTTTGATCAGATATTTGTATCAGAGCTGTGTTTGTTTTTATATTGTTATATCCTATTCATTGTTTTCGTTCGGTTTCGTGATCACATTCAGGTCTGTCAGATTTTGCTGACAATGCCAACAAAAAAGAACGCCAATTTTTCTCTCTTGCAAAAAGATCGGCTGATATCAAAAAGCTTCTGTTCATCGAATAATTTATAAGGCAAAGGATGATAAAAAAAAAAGAAACTTCCTAGCAGACGAGTCAGACGTTGAAATATGTATCCGTCTTCGGTCGTGTCTATTTTTACACAAATTTTCACCTATTCTGTCCCTGATCTCAAGTTTGTCTGTAGCAGGATTGTTTTCAGATTTTTCCAACAAGTAACTTCTAGTTTTATTACTAGGTCAATTTTAGTAGAATATTATAGTCAAACCGAATTTATCCGAAATATTACTTTATAAACTACTAGTAGTTTGTAACTAAACTCATTTCTGGCATCTTTATCAATAATATGTACTTCATTCTGGGAATAAGCAGCTTTGACTGGTTTTAAATCGCCTGATGCCTGATATACTAACAGAAATTGGAAATTAGGCATGTCTTTGTTTGATGTCTTTGTTCTCTCAGGAATTATAAGATAGGCCCTTAGAATAAGGTGCTCAATTGGAATACTCTAGTTATAGGCTGAATTAATTCACACAAACCACACACTATTAAATATGTATTATCGCTGTTGGTAATTTAATATTACTCTCGACCACTATCGAGTCGGTCTCTACGCTCGGAGTCAGTACCTTTGTGAAAGATATTTGGTATTCGAGTGTGTCGTGTCTAGCATGTGTCCATTATTTATCATTAAATTTTCATAGATGATGTAGGATTTTAAATAAGATACCTACAAGAAATTAAGGGATCGTAAATAGATTTTGTATAATTATTTGGCATTATTTTGAGATTTTCACGAGCCTTGATATTGTGATTATAAATCCATTCAAATATAAATCAATTCTGTAAATTAAACGGTTGTCTGGAAGCGATTGCTTTTAGCGATAAGAGCGGCTCGGTAGGCAGCCGCTTGGCTCTGCCCCTGGCATTGCTGAAGTCCATGGGCGACGGTAACCACTCACCATCAGGTGGGCCGTATGCTCGTCTGCTTACAAGGGCAATTGTACAAATGTGCTTATTGACTGTTTTCAAATGTTAATTGTACTTTGGTGAGCAATAAAGTATATTCTGTCTATCTCTTTCTCAAATATTCATATGTAACAATCTTAATAGAATAAGATTGTGGTTCAAATCTAATAAAAAAATTACATTCAAATATTGCGCTTCTTTCGAGGTTTTGCTCAACTGCATCAACTTTGGTCTTGACCGGATCGGATATTACAATATTTTAATCAGTTTTATTTTTGTTCGACTTGTGGGGATTCTAAAGTTCTACAATATATAGAAAACCAAGACACCGTTACGATGGAGTAAGGGTCTATAAGTTATATGAGCTAAAAACACGGACTAGAAAATTAGTAGACAAATTTGTCTGCTATCATCTTATCTGCAGTCTTCAGTCTACCCGTGATAATGGCACTTGGAAAAGCGCTAAAATATGACGCACTAACTATTAACATTAAAACTTTGTTAATAGAACTCGTTAGATTATTGTTTTGAAATATCAATGCCCCATTGGATTCGGGAATTATTCAGATATAAATTTGTTCATTAATGAAGCTAAACATTCGAAAACGGCTCTCTGTCATCTGCTGGGAACGTGTTATGAGCTTCTTCGGACACATCATGCGGCCTCCCAGACATGTATTAGACAAGCTCATAATTTCGGGTCGCATAGAGGGTAAGCGCGCCGTGGGCAGAACACCAGCCAGATGGTCTCATCTAGTAAGAGAAGCACTTGGTGGTAGTCTGTACCATGCGGTCCATGCCAGCCAAGATCGAACACTGTGGAAGAACGTCACACGTGGTCGCCATCCTCCGCAGTGAGGGAACGATGAAGAAGAGTTATTAATTATATGTATTTCGGATTTTATGATAATATTGAACCCTACTCTTGAAGAGTCTAAAAGGCCGTGTCTAATCGCATTTCAAATGAGCATTGGACCTCCGCTCCTGAGTGACGAATAACATAACTAATGTGGCTTACCCACAGAGAAACACAGTGTTTCTATGATCTGTGGGCTTACCTAATGTGGATAAATTAGGCCATTACGCTTACCTAATGTGGATAAATTTAAGAGGAATTTTAATAGATTATTTGGAATTTTACAAAACAAAATAATAGATTTAAATCTTGAAACAGACCGCAGCTCATTTCCAACTGAAACATGTTGACACTGAATACTTGGACAAGTTTCAGATTGTGTTTCTCATTGCTTGCTTCTTCATCTTGGCAGGATTGCGGCGTTAAAAATTTGCAGTAATTTTAATTATTGTCAAATCAACAGTTTTGTATTCAATTTGGTCCTTAGAAGTGCTTTTAAGTCGTCGTAACTTTATCACCTGTTCGGAATTAAATTTCACAAGTGAGAAAAGTCCGCGATAACGTCAGCGTACTTATGCAAAACTAATAAACTTTTGTATTAAATAACGATTTGAGAACCTCCTTTGATTTTGAAGTCGACTTAAAATTTATTTTTTATAACATCTTATTGGTTCATTCTTTGATTTACAAACTAAAGTTAGTTTTAGTATTGAGTCTAGCAGCAGTAATTTAGGAAATGGAAATCTCAAATCCAAACGTATTTTATTCATTTTGCTTCGAGTCTGCATCTTCACTGAACCTAAGAATTATATGGAAAACATAAGCAATTTCCCTTATACCCGTCGTTACATCAAAAATAAATCCCCATGTTAAAGCCCCGTGAGCTCACCTACTGGCTTGGTGAATCTAGTATGACCCCTCGTGGTCAATAGAAAAGGTTTTTATTTTATTTATGGCTTAGATTGGTGGACGAGCTCACAGCCCACCTAGTGTTAAGTGGTTACTGGAGCCCATAGACATCTATAACGTAAATGCGCCACCCAGCTTGAGATATAAGTTCTAAAATCTCAAGTATAGTTACAACGGCTGCCCCACCCTTCAAACCGAAACGCATTACTGCTTCACGGCAGAAATAGGCAGGGTGGTGGTACCTACCCGTGCGGACTCACAAGAGGACCTACCACCAGTAAATTTTAGGATTAAAAAAATTTACTTTATCCAAGACATTTATATATCCTCAACGTGCCGTACACCACTTCCAACGGAATCGGACGAAAGCCGTGCGTCATTATTGCTCTCATTACCGATAATGGGGCTACGGGCCACTCACCAAAGCCTGTGAGTCTTTCAAATTAAATATGACAGGATAATAAAGCGAATTGATTCACAATTATAATGCTACCAAACATTGTTACTGGACCCTTTTCATATTCGATAACTCGTTCTTGGGGACGTGATTTTGCAGGGCGGGGCTAATGGATACCCACCCTAAAAACGGCTCTTGGATCACGCGTGCACCATAAGGCCTGTATTATAGGGTATTCATACTTAATTAATATGGTCTTGTTTGAGTGGATTTTGTGATTTTGATGCTTGTTTTGCGAATTCATTATGTGTTTTGGCTTAATCGATATTGAAGATTTAGGTTAGGTGTATCCTACTGTTCATGTTAGTATGCATTTTTTTTAGAACAATTATAAAAATACTTTTGGTAAATACTATGTAAATCCATGATTTCTGTATAGCGAAAAGCGAATGTCACTATTTAACGAAAATCGAAAGGAAGGTTTTATTTTTGCTTCATCTGTCCCTGGTTCGTATAGTATTTTGTAGTAGATTCTAGATATAGGTTAAACGATCATGAGATTTGTATCTGATTATCTCCGATTGTTGTTTTTTTTTTTGGTGACTCTAAGTCTAATTTGTTTCAAAAGTAACCAATTAATGATTATTGGGTTTGATTGAGTTTTTTTGTAAGACATCAATACTGTTTCATTATTAAATTACAATTTCTGGAAAAGGTCCAGAATTAAAGCAACGAACACCATATAAACTTATTGAAATTCTTTCCTTCGTGTATGTATGCAATCATCATCCTGGAATAAAAACTGATACAATACTAACAACAATGCAACTTCATAAACAGCAACCAAATTGGATTTAATGAGACAAATATAAGGGATGTTATCGTCCCATACAAAATTATTCATAGCTACTAAAACGTTTCTTTCATGATAATACAAGTTTTTTTTTTCATCAAAAACTGGGGTTGACGGCTCACCGACAAAAGGGTGGGACGGGCCAAATAATTGCCGAAACGCTTCGAGTGAGACCTATTGTGTTTATTTACAATGGGGTGCACTAAGTGGGGGTAGTTTTTGTAATTGTTACCTCGGCGAAACTCACCCTGCACCATCAGTTGTGGATGCAACGTCTGTGTGGTAGCCACGCGAAAATGTCTCGATCATTTTTAGTCGACACTCTGATCAGTGACACGAAGGACTCAAAGAAATCTGAGATGGCCAGCGACTCTTTCAATCCATACACAAGTTTAATCGGCTCACACTTAGATCCACGACCCAAGTTCTTGCCGTACCCATATCCGGGAAATTTGAACAATCTTCTAAGTTTCGGTCTGCAACATCAAAGGTCACCGGATCTGTTCAGGCCGTTTTTGGAGCAACTGCACTTCAGATATCCGATGCTCCATCAGCTGCCGCGTCAACCGGAATTAGTGGAGAGCCAAAATGAGCCGAGGCCTTTTGATAGCTTTCTAAAAACCGAGGATCAAGAGCCGGTGAATTTCGTGAATCGAAGGAAGAAGTCTGTATCGCCATACTTGCATCACCCATATAAAACAACTTCACCATCTAAAAGTCAAGGTCAAAGATCACCTTCTTTATCAAGCGACAGCAGAAATGGAACTCCCAGTCCACCGCTGGCTCATCCAGAAGAACTTCTCCCGGGATACTCAAAGGACTTGAAACGTTTACCTTTAAAAGAAGATTCCAGTAAACGCATCAGAACCGCATTCACCGGCACTCAACTTCTAGAATTAGAAAGAGAGTTCTCAATGAACATGTATTTGTCGAGATTGAGAAGAATAGAGATCGCCTCGCGACTGAAGCTCTCTGAGAAACAAGTGAAAATTTGGTTCCAGAATAGAAGAGTGAAGTTGAAGAAAGAAGAGTCTCCGTTGTCTTCTGCCGAAGGGAAAGTTAAAAAGTGCTGCTGCTCTAAGTCCTGTTCCAAGAACCAGGAGTCTTCGTGTGAGAATGAACAGATAGACGTTGTCAGTGATGAAGGTTTTCAGTCGCGGCATTTGTCACATTATCATTAGTTTAAGGATATACGAATTTATTAATTCGTTTACAGAAGCAAAATCCTACAGTAGCTCAACTAGGTTTATGGTATGTTTATTAAATTGTCAATGTTCAGAGGTCTATTTGTTTGTGGTTTTAAAGAACACTAGCGCGATATACATGCGCTTATATTCAATTACTTCATTAAATTAATTCTATACTATGATATCAAGAAAAGCCTGGGTTATTTTGTACATTCGTCTGTCTCTTTTGGGATTCTTTTATGTTTACTGTGAGTGTAAGGACAATAATGCACCATTGCAACTATTTCTAGGTTCTATTATCTTTCTTACAAGATGTTTCACAAAGCAGTTTTCAAATTTGACATTTCTTAATAATTATTATGATGTTTTCCCAATAGAACTCTCAAACGAGTATAGCAGATGGAGAGTAAGTAGTTCGCGGTATTGGTATTTTGTTTTTTTGCTTAGTAATTATTCGGTCGATCTGTGGTATGTGGTCTCATGTAACTCCGTGTTGGCTTTTAACAGAAGTGAAAGATAAAATTAATTGAGATCAGGTTATGTAAGATTGTTACAAGTTAATTGATATTTCGACTTCGTTCGGCCTAACGTTGAGGTCGTCGAAATACTCTGCTTAATTAGGTATACTGAAATTTAAATTAAAAAAACATTTTACCTTAAGGTATATTGAAATTAAAAATAAACTTTTTAAATTGTAACATTGATTACGAATAGCATGTAATTTATTGAACTTTAAAATTTTAGTACCGTCTTGTTGAAATGTATATAATAATTTATAGAACTAAAATAAGTAAATTGCGTTCGTATGAAATTTTATAAGTGACGATTGTTGTAAATTTTTATAAAAATATCGATGCGTGACTTTTGTAAAGCATTCTAGTTCACAGTCTAAATTAAATGACTTTTAAAAATACAATACATTTTTTTCATTTCTGTAATAATTAAATGTACTTGATACTTACATATAAATGCGAATCGAAGGTTCATAGTTTGTTGTTTCTTTCACGCAGCAATCCCCATCCCTCGCCTAGCCCACTGAGTTTCTCGCCGGATCTTCTCAGTGGATCGCGTTTCCGATCCGGTGGTAGATTCTGAGAAGCACTGCTCTTGCTAGGGTCAGTGTTAGCATCACTCCGGTTTGAGCCCCGTGAGCTCACCTACTAGCTAAGGTTACGCTGAAATAGCCTCTCAAGGCTATCAGCTTAGGTAGGAAAAAAAAAACCCTCGCCGCCGGCGCAGACTCATCCATACTAACTAGAACCATCATATTCATCCATTGTCCATTTCCAAAGATCTTTTCTGCTTCGTACCATCCATTTTTGTAATAAACTCTCCTCCACGGTGCTTTCCGAGCGCTATGAAATGTCCTTCTTCAAACGAGGCTCGGGAAAACTACTTACCGATAAGCAGCGGCTTGGCTTTGCTCTTGGCATTGCTGACGTCCATGATCCACAGTAACCACTCACCATCAGGTTGTGCTTGTCTGCTTAAAAGGGTAATACATAGATGTGTGCATGAAAGTAGCATACCCACTTTTTTATTTATACAAATTAAATGCGAAACAAACGCACGTAGTTAGTCACTTTAGATTTTATGAGTTTTTCCTCTTTTGTTCCCTCTAAGGATAAATTAGTCTGTGAACGTACTGCAATGTGGCTTAATAAAGTACATTAGTAATGTTGTAATCTAAAAGAGACATTGCTACCGTTTCGTCGGGGCTGTGAATAAAAACTCGAGGCGTACAGCCCAAGACAGTAAGAGGTAGAGATAGATTAATGAGACCGATCCTCACTCAGCACTAAGCGGCTTAAAGTTGAAGATGAATTTAAATACAAATCTGCAATCAGCTTCTTGGAGCTATATATATCGTACAAGTACATTAGCCCAGTGCAAAAGCCCTAACTGCATCTTAAGCAGCTTAACTTCGGAGTAGAGAAAGATTGTAGATATGTATGTTCACATTTTTTAAACCTACCACATCAAGGAAGCCATCCACTTTGAGATACGAGGTCGGAGTATCCTACGTCTTTTTATATATTAGATGGGTGGATGAGCTCACGGCCCACCTGGTGTTAATTAGTTACCGGAGCTCTTATTCATCTACAACGTAAATGCCGCCGCCCACCTTGAGATATGAGTTCTAAGGTCTCAGTATAGTTATAACGGTTGCCCCACCCTTCAAACCCAAACGCATTACTACTTCACGGCAGAAATAGGCAGGGTAGTGGTACCTACCCGAGCGGGCTCACAAAACGTCCTACCACCAGTTAGTGCGTGGTTAATTTCGTATCTGCCCTCGCCTTTGAATCCCATTTACCAAGCGCTTGGTTCATTTTATCGTTCATTTCATGTAGCGAAGAAAATTCAACAAATAATTATATTGGTAATAAGCAATTACCCACAGCCCTATTGCAAGGACGTCCCATACGACCTAAAGAATTTAATTAAAAGCCGTCCTCGCAATCCGAGTGCGAGAATGTGGGGGTCCAAGCCGGGGACAACTGTAGTGGTATTCAAATTAACACGTGTTGCGTACAAAGAATTCTTATTACTTCGTACATAAACATTTTCTAGTTCTCTATCATGTTCAATATTCGATAAGTGTACTAAATATACTTAGGTAATATTAGTTGCGTCAATTGTTTTCTCTTGAACACCTCCTCCTCCTTGCGTCGGTTTCCTCATTACTGAGGGTCGTGGTCATGGCCTTGAAACAGATTGTTTTTTATAGTGCACCGCCATCTGTTCCTATCTGCAGCTGAGTGCAGAGCATCGTGCACTGTGGTATCCAGGGCTGCACGAATCTGGTCCGTCCAACGGGTCGGGTTCCTGCCTCTTAGTCGCTTGCCCTCGACCTTTCCAGTGACCATCAATTTCTCTAAGTTGTCACTGTCTTTCCTTGCGATGTGGCCAAAGTATTCAAGAATCCTTCGCATGCAAATGGTGGAGAGTCTAGTCCGGATCTTCAACTGAGCTAGGATGGATAAATTGGTGCGGCGTGCGGTCCAGGGAATACCCAACATCCTCCTCCAGCACCACATTTCGAAGGCATCAATCCGATTGCGGTCAGCTTTCTTTATAGTCCATGTCTCTGCTCCGTATATGAATATTGAAAACACTAGTGTGCGGACTAGGTTGCTCTTGGTGTTCATAGAGATATTTTTGTCCTTCCATATTTTGTCCAGCTGAGACATGGCACCTTTTGCCATCCCAATCCGTCTACGAATTTCCGGTTCACAAGAGCCATTGTTGCTGATGTTGGAGCCCAGGTAAACAAAGTTGTCCGTTACTTCTAAATTAAGTGTACCAGAGCTCCAGTCTGCCTGTGCGATCAACGATCTTGAACACCACTGGTATTATAATTATAGTAGGCATAATAACTGACACACAACTTAATTCACGGTAGGCAGCGGCTTGGCTATGCCCCTGGCATTGCTGAAGTCCATGGGTGACGGTAACCACTCACCATCAGGTAGGCCGTAAGCTCGTCTACTAGATTATTTGATATTTTACAATTTACCATATCACATCGTATGTTGTATCTTATACCTTTAAACGAGCAATTCTTGTATTCTTGTATATTAATATATATATAATCTGAATCCCGGAAACGGCTCCAACGATTTTCATAAAATTTAGTATACAGGGGATTTCGGGGGCGATAAATCGATCTAGCTACGATTTCTTTTCAGAAAATGTTGTTTTATTCGTGTTTTCAATAATCAACTCTTCCCGACATCTATTGGCGAATAATAATACTATTTTTCTTAATTGAGGGCAACAACCGCTTTAAAGACACAACAAAATGGCGTTATCAAATTAAAACCGAGCAAGGGTCGGTCATCATCTAGTATGAATTAAACATCAATACGGAAATATAGTTATAACGAGATTTTAAACAGAAGACAGACAGATCTATCTGTTCTTTATAAGAAGATAATCAAAAATACTAGCACATTTCTTTATTAAAATACTGAGGTTAAAATAAGCCGAAAGAATATTGAACAGAAAATTCAGAAAAAAACAAAGTACACCTGGTGTTACTGAAGTCTATAGACATCTACAACGTAAATGCCGCCACCCACCTTGAGACATGAGTTGTAAGGTCTCAATTTTAACAGCACGACCACCACTAAAACCCCTTAATTTCATTAGTGGCAAAGCATATTGAAAATCCGCATGTTACCCAGCATCCTAAAATCTAGTTAGCTTATGTTATGCTGACGGCTTAAATATATTGACGGGACTGACGTTATGTCAACTGTGAGCACCGTCAGCAGACGAAAAGCAAATGATTCAATAATAATACAAAATCTCTCCCACGAATTAATCCAAGCCGATGTTTGCGTAACAACCATCATCCATCGGAAATCAAATAACGTAATTATTTGTCGAAATCATTTATCTATTGAGGGACGCTTCGTCGCGTGGCATCCATATTAGTAAGCTCATCATTGATATTTAGCAATACAACTCTATGTCACCGAAGCAAGACTTAAAGTTGCTTGATCTTTTATTTAAATAAAAACAAATATATTTTCATGTTAAACTCAAATATAGGCCCTTATTCTGCCGGAATAAGATTACAAATTGCTTGGCCTTTGGTATCAAAATGGTATAAACAAAATTGTTAACATCCAAATTCGCCACGCGGCTACTTTTCGTTGGTATCTGTTTGAATTTCGAACCCATCTAAATGTGGAATTTGTTTTTCATAAGACTGGGAGTTAGAATGAGACGTTATTTAGGTATATTTATTTTAATTTATTTTCGGGCTTCCATTTTTGTTCACTTCGTGGAAATTTTAGGTCTCTGTACGCATACTTTGTATGCATGCGGTGTTACTCCGAATAGCTTATTCTAGCCCTGTTCGTTTCCAGGATCCCATACTACTTTATTTTCTTATTCTATCTAGAAGTATAGTGTACACAATCATTATTGCTTTTGGAATAAGGCTTTTATGACTTCGACATTAGGCTATTTTTAGTTTAGTAACCACTCTTGTGCTTTAGTATAATCTCTGGGGGCGCCGTATGTTCTCGTCTAAGTTCAAGGGCCACATTAATACGCTATGTTATATCCTAAGCTCTTCGGTAGAATTAAGTGGTCGTAGCTCCTAATCATATTGATTAAGCAAGCTATTGATTAAGCAATAAAACCCATCCTTATCTAAGTCATAATAAATCCGTCCGTTAACGGTTTTTTTAAGACATCTCGGGATTTACGAATGTGATTTATTCCGAGGATTAAGGTTTCCCGATAAGACCGTGGCGAAAAACATCGATTAGAAGATTGTAAGAATTGTATCACTATTTCTAATAGCTTATAGCTTATACCCACCTACCTGGTGACTAAAGAAAAGTAATAAAAATAGTTAGGAAGTAACTACGAAAAATTAAAATACAGAGTTACTCTGCCTGTTACGTTTTCTCGTCTAAATAATTTATTTATTTATTTTTTGCCTAAATTTAATATACAAATATAATTGCCTAAATTAAAAAAAAATCGACTAAATACCGCATGGATATATTTTTAACCCGAAGAAAAATCACAGGTTACCTTTTATCCCACTTTTGAGCATTTCACCCACGCGATATGAAATGTTTTATGCAAGTGAAACTGCAGACAAAAAGCTAACTAGGGCTTAGAAAACTGACTTACCTACAAAATGTTATCTTCGACAAGAACATTCCTTTAATACTGACATACTATTCATACCAAAGAATATTGTTACACCATGTTATAATAGAATACACCGGAAATCTAAAAATATTCTTTTTTTTAATTCGCATTTATATTTTTGCCTCGTGCTTAATCTAACTCCACGCACTCAACTGGTGGAGTGCACACGGCATTATATCGTGGATTTATTTGCTATTTGATTCCCGGTCAGTAGCACGAACTACCGATGGGAAATCTCCTGTTTGTTTATATCGTCATTAAATTAGTGCGAATCATTTATTACATAATAATGATATATTCGTATTTTTTGTTTCAGGAAGAAGACACAGCGACTTTATTTATTGACGTGGCTAATGTAACGTACGTAACGTTTTGAAGTCGTCGTGGCCTAAAGGATAAGACGTCCGGTGCATTCGTGTTGAAGCGATGCACCGGTGTTCGATCCCGCAGGCGGGTACCAATTTCTCTAATGAAATACATACTTATCAAATGTTCACGATTGACTTCCACGGTGAAGGAATAACATCGCATAATAAAAACCAAACCCGCAAAATTATAATTTGAGTAATTACTGGTGGTAGGACCTTTTGTGAGTCCGCGCGGGTAGGTACCACCACCTTGCCTATTCCAGCCGTGTGAAGCAGTAATGCGTTTCGGTTTGATGGGTTGCCGTTGTAACTATACTTGAGATCTTAGAACTTATATCTCAAGGGGGGTAGTGCATTTACGTTGTAGATGTCTATGGGCTCCAGTAACCACTTAACACCAGGTGAGCTGTGAGCTCGTCCACCCATCTAAGCAATAAAATAAAAATAAAAACGTAGCTGCTGAAATCTAAATTATTACGACTAAAGATTAAAAAAATTGAGTCTTTATTCTACAAGTACCTATAGCAATTTTGATTTTGTTTAAGATGTTCCTCCTTAATAGTAGTAGATGTTTCAGAGGTACTTTTTACAATATAATGTGTCTAACCTGTTTTGGTATCGACGCTTTTGTTTATGTAATAATAAAGTGTAAAAATAAAACAATCAAAAATTATCAAACAAAGACTGACGGAAAATAATATAACGAAAAATTTTAGTTTGGTTTTGTTTTCCAATTTCAAATTTTATTCAAAGTTGAAAATGTTTAAAGTCAAAAATATCTATTGCTATTTGATACTTTAATGCCTAAGAAATATCAACTACAATAGCGTGCACAACCAGATTTTACACCATAATCATTATTAAGATGACAATTTATTGGCGATTTCATCCAAATTATTTCGCAGTTATTAAACTTAGTCCCACTGAGTTTCTCGCGGGATCTTCTCAGTGGGTCGCGATTTCAATCTGCTGGGAGATTCAGCGCTTGGTAGGACTAATGTTAGGAATTCGCCAGGCTAAGCCCCGTGAATTGGCCCTAAACGTTAGTTGAAGTTAGTATAATGCCTTACTAGAATAGCTAGGAAAAAAAAATTGTCTTTAATAATTTTATTGACACAATAATCCTATTTAACCTGTACCTAAAACGTTGTTAGCAGTCTCACGCGAGGAGTGAAGTTGTGTGATTTGTTTTATTTTGTCTATTTAGTGTTTCTTCAGGTTTAAATGTGTAATAACGGTGGTTTATTAACTGTTTAATATCTGTAAAAGTGCACAAATGTGGGAAAATGAAACAAAGCCGCTGGACGTAACGTAACGTAACTTCTCGGGATCCTCCAAAAAGTCCACTGAAAAAATCTCAGTAAATGACCACAATTTTGCTGAGATTATACTTCATCCCATATCATTTCATCTCATGTCATTTCATTTCGTTTTCATTTCACTTCATGCTGTTTCATAATAATCAACTTCATTTCATTTCCTAATATCATTTTCATATAAAAAAGTTACGTATCATTAAAATTAAAATAAGACTTGACTTAAAGGTCTTAGTTACCAGGTCATTAAATCCCTTAAAAAAAAAGCAGTTTCAGATAAGAATAATAATATAGTCCTTCTTTGAAGCAATATAGATCATGTATTTCGAAGTAGGAGAATTATTCATTTTTATTTTCAGGCTTTGAATTCGTGTTTTACATCGCACATTCCACACCCGTCTATGCCAATAAAACACTGAATATAACTTTTATAAGCAAATCAAACAACCCTTTACCATTCGACATACAAAACGAGCCATCAATATCGTAATAAACAATTTCGTCGGGAACATTACAAAATCGATCACAGCCCTCGAACAAACACTCAAAGAATATTCACCCTTATACCTCGTTTATCTAGTACGTTAATTCAGTCGAATTTCGCCTGAAGCGATTCTGATGTCTGTCATTTATAACAGCTACCGAAGTGCAAACGAAAATGACCTTTATAGCCGTTACGTTGTGCTTCGATAAAGTCGTTTTTCGCTTGAAAATCATGTGATGGTTCTCACATCAAAATCCGGTTTATGTCACAAGTAATGCCTACCAGTACATGTGTTTGTTAGTGAATGTATAAGGCGTTAGATGATTTTATGAGGAGACGAACCATGAACACTGCTATATACATGTGTATAGGACGCCTAGCTTGGGTTTTAGTATCTGTTATAAGCCCTACTAAATGTCAAATTCAAATTAGCAATCAAATTAAATTCCAATTCAATTACTGGTGATAGATTGTGAGTCCGCACATGTAGGTACCCCCACCCTGCCACATTCTGCTGTGATGCAGAAATGCGTTTGGGTTTGAAGAGTGGGGGCAGACGTTGTACTGTAAAAACTGAGACCTTAGAACTCATGTCTCAAGGTAGGTGGCGGCATTTACTTTGTAGATGTCCATGGGCTCCGGTAACCACTTAACATCAGGTGGGCCGTGAGCTTGTCCACCTATTTAAGCAATAAAAAAAGTAAAAGTAAAATTAATAATTAACTAGTCGTCCACCAGTAGTAGAAGTTCGACAATACTCGTAATTATTAGGTAATTGAAATTACAAGTTTGAACATTATTACTGGTTCTATTGTCAAAATACTTTTTAATCATAGAATTCGCCAAGACTACAATACTATAGACAAATACTAAGAATCTATTCTCAATTTGACCACAGACTTAAAACAATAACAAAAGTTTGACAATAAACAAAAAGTATGTAAGCTTGAGGGTAGATATTATCTTGTTGAACACCAAGTAAAACGATGTCACTTCTGATTCCTGATTTAATCAACAATATGTTATCTTAACAATTCACTTTAACACTTGTCCAACTTTAACCAGTACGTACAACAATCACTGAATCACACAACGTAACAAGGATATAGTAAGTGCACCAGGCAAGCGCAGTCCAACGAATGTTTCTCGCAAGGCACGCACCGCCTTTTTATACTAGCCGGCGCAGCTGGCTTATGAGTCACTTCTGTTGCACGAGTGGAACGACACGGCCGGCGCACCCGGCTTGTGTGAGTCACGCCTGTTGCACGTGATGTTTATTAGAAATATTGTTAACGCCGTCACGGCCATACTGACATGCGCTCGTCCTCGTGCGCCTTTTTATGGTTGTTCTGTAGACAATAAGCGTATTCGTTCATCCTGACATTAACGGATGCAACTTAAAACGTGGTCTATGATATTAACAATCTAATACGGTTCGGTTCGCATAATTCTTCAGAAAATCCTATACTGGCTATAAATACTGACTGCTTACATACCTGGGCCAGTTCATTTAAATCTCTTCAGGTATGTAAGTATGTCCCTTTTAACTTAAATCGGAATTGTTATCCCTTCAGTTTTTCGAACTGGACCGGATAATGCTAGACCGGATCGCAATCCCTGTAGCTAATTGTTGTGGCTAGTCCGGATGAAAATCCCTATAGCCAAGCCATTGGACCGNTTTTTGCTGTACTTCGAACATGTTCAAACACGTCACGCCAGTGAGAGTAGAGTCCTGATCTCACTTCTGATGTAAGCTTGAGGGTAGATATTATCTTGTTGAACACCAAGTAAAACGATGTCACTTCTGATTCCTGATTTAATCAACAATATGTTATCTTAACAATTCACTTTAACACTTGTCCAACTTTAACCAGTACGTACAACAATCACTGAATCACACAACGTAACAAGGATATAGTAAGTGCACCAGGCAAGCGCAGTCCAACGAATGTTTCTCGCAAGGCACGCACCGCCTTTTTATACTAGCCGGCGCAGCTGGCTTATGAGTCACTTCTGTTGCACGAGTGGAACGACACGGCCGGCGCACCCGGCTTGTGTGAGTCACGCCTGTTGCACGTGATGTTTATTAGAAATATTGTTAACGCCGTCAAGTATTAGAGTTTGTTGTGTCAAATAAATGTGTTGTAATATTTATTTTTTTGATTTAATGAATTATTTATGCAAAAAAAATACACTCTGCACTCCTTCTCTATATTCTCTATAAGTGTGGGAAATTTCATACTCCTCCGTCCGCGCAATTTTCGTAAAAAGGGGTACAAAGTTTTTGCTTCACGTATTACATAATATATACTCATAGATGTGGTAATATTAATGTTACTCGCTTCGCTGGTCGGTGATACCACAACGTTTGTATTCGATTCCCTATTGTTTTTTTTATGATTAAGGATTTACTGGTGGCCCGAAGGCCTTTCCAGTTTTACCAGGGCAGGTGGGCGAGCAAAGGTTCAGCCTGGAGGGGTGGGATTTGCTAACAGCTACCCGAACGCCTTCAAAGGAGACCTTACAACTCAAGAGTAGCTGTATCGCGAATGAATATACTACCGGATCGGAATCGCGACCCGCTGAAAAGATCCGGCGAGAAACTCAGCAGGCTAATGCTTAGGTTAGGTTGCACGTCGAACTCTTTGCCGGGGTCCCTACTCCTAGTGTTAGAGCTAAAGGTGTCTAATATAAATCCGAGGCTCTGTGGTTTCACGGGCCGCGGAGGGCGCCACCCGTTGACACCCACATCGTGGTTGGAGGCGTCCGGATAGGGGTCGGGGTGCAGTTGAAGTACCTCGGCCTCGTGTTGGACAGCCGGTGGGCCTTTCGTGCTCACTTTGCGGAGCTGGTCCCCCGATTGATGGGGACGGCCGGTTCTTTGAGCCGGCTGCTCCCGAATATTGGGGGACCGGATCAGGTTGTGCGCCGTCTCTACGCGGGGGTGGTGCGATCGATGGCCCTGTACGGTGCACCTGTGTGGGCTGAGCCGCGCAACCGGGCCACTATGGCTCGGTTCCTGCGCCGGCCGCAGCGCACCGTTGCCATCAGGGTCATCCGCGGATATCGCACCGTCTCCTTCGAGGCGGCGTGTGTTTTGGCGGGGACGCCGCCATGGGAGCTGGAGGCGGAGTCGCTCGCTGCCGACTATCGGTGGCGCAGCGAGCTTCGTGCTCGGGGCGTGGCGCGTGTCCCCGAGAGTGAGCTGCGGGCGCGGAAGGCCCATTCTCGGCGGTCCGTGCTCGAGTCGTGGTCGAGGCGATTGGCCAACCCCACGTGGGGGCTACGGACCGTCGAGGCGGTTTACCCGGTCTTTGATGACTGGGTGAATCGTGGCGAGGGACGTCTCACCTTTCGTCTGGTGCAGGTGCTGACCGGGCACGGATGCTTCGGGAAGTACCTGCGCCGGATAGGGGCTGAGCCGACGACGAGGTGTCACCATTGTGGACACGACCTGGACACGGCGGAGCATACGCTCGCTGTCTGCCCCGCTTGGGAGGTGCAGCGCCGTGTCCTGGTCGCAAAGATAGGACCTGACTTGTCGCTGCCTGGCGTCGTGGCGTCGATGCTTGGCAGCGATGAGTCATGGAAGGCTATGCTCGACTTCTGCGAGTGCACCATCTCGCAGAAGGAGGCGGCGGGGCGAGTGAGGGAAAGCTCTCCTCACTACGCAGAAACCCGCCGCCGCCGAGCAGGGGGTCGGGACCGGGGTCGTATCCGTGACCTGGCCCCCTAAGAGCTAGGGGTCCCACCCGTTTTGTGCGGGGAGGGACCCAGACGAGGGGTGGCGTGCTCTGCACGCTCACCCGCAATAGGAAGCCGGGTGATGGTAGACCGCGTTCCCCCGACCGCTCTGGGGGAAGGTGTAACGCGGCGCCATCAAAGCGGGCTCTCGGCCCGCTGAACGAGGGAACCGGTGGTCGTTTCGCTGGCGGCCACCGGTCTGGCGTCCGTGGGACGGTGGGATGGATGTAATGTGCTCTGCGTCAACCCTGTCCCGCCGTTTCAATAGCCCCGACTGGGCTCCGGCCCGGTCCGAGGTAGGGCGCCGGTTGTGAGCGGCAGGAGTTTTTAGTGAGGTTCAACTCCCACATACCCCACCTGCCGCGCGGGTGGGGATCCGGCGATTTTCTCCTGTGGAAAAAAAAAAAAAAAAAAAAAAAGGTGTCTAATGCAAGGGTTATTGGATCTGATGGATCCGTAAGGTCGTGTGATTCGAATTGTGCATTATGAACACGTAATGTAACGCAAATTGTATTAGCGGACTTTTTTATGAACTGGTGGCTCAGAGGTCTTTCCAGTTTCACTAGAGCAAAGACTCAACCAGGAGAGAGGGGATTTGCTTACAGCTGCCCGAGCGCCTCCACAGGAGACCTAACAACTCAAGAGCAACTGCTCCGCGAATGAATCAGCGGACGTGTGCCGTCAAAGGTAGCCAAGTGGTTCGCTTTACACTGCCGGGTCACAAAGTGATAGCTTTGGACGTGCAATTTCTTAGATAAGGCGAATTTATGGATATTTTATAAAAAGGTTTATCAACTAATCTGTCGTACACATAATATGCTGAGAAAATTAAAAATAAAAATCTAACGAACAAACATTTATGATAATTTCGAACACTATGAAAAATCTGGCAATCAAGCAGTTCGAATCGTTCAAAAGTGACCCTCTCTCTTACGTAGTAATCAATCAGATTGATTGCTATTTATACAGACGTACCGATCCGTCTGTAGTTAAACTTAGTCCAAAATCAAACCTTCACCTCTGGATGGAGAGCTCAAGTTATTAATGAGCCGCTTGTAATCAGAATTTAATTAAGGGACTCCAAATTCAGTAATCCCTCGAGTGGCCTTCCATTTAAGATTTGAATGGGCAGCAGAGCTTCGAACGGATCAAAAGGACAAGTCCTTAGGGAAGCGAGTGTTTTAATAATGTATACCAAGCTCGCATCCTGCATTCAGGTGCTCGTTGTCGACAGATAACCTTTGAATTAGCCGACAGGATAAAATCACTAATTATTTTTTATTAATTATTTGAGTAAAAATTTGCGAATGGTCAAGGCTTCCATAGAGACAACCCGGTTTCGAGAAGATCTTCTCAGTGGGTCGTGATTCTAATCCGGCAGTTGATCTAGCGAAGCACTGCTCTTACTAGGGCTAGTGTTGGCAAATTCTCTCAAGTTAAAGCCATGAGCTCACCTACCCGTTTGGGTGTAGTTGAAATAGGCTACCAACGATTAGGTAGGGAGAAAAAAAAAGTCAAATCATTATGACACTTTATGTGTCTGCCATTGAGTTACGATAATTAATTGTGTTGAAAAGTGATTATTTAAAATAAATATATATTTTTTTTATTTTTATTGCTTATATGGGTGGACGAGCTCACAACCCACTTGGTGTTAGGTGGTTACTGGAGCCCATAGACATCTACGACGTAAATGCCGACACCCATCTTGAGATATAAGTTCCAAGGTATGCTGTCCCACCCTCCAAACCGACACGCATTACTGCTGCACGGCAGAAATAGGCAGGGTGGTGGTACCTACCCGCGCGGACTCACAAGAGGTCCTACCATCAGTAAAAAAATAGACGACCCGTCAAATTTTCAGCTCGACTAAACCTTTATATTCCATTTAAATCAACAGCTTCAAATCTTTATTGGAAAATTACCTTAATCTTAGCTAGCACGTAGACTTTGGGTTCGAATTGAAACGGACCGGTGTGACCTTAGCTCAGGACAGTTCACGCTCCATCGGTCACGTCATCAATTTCCACTAGCCACCTGGCGCTCTGCAGGTGATTGCTTCAAATTGGATCGACCTTACAAACAAACGCCTTTGCGTTATTATTCTGAATAAATACTCAAACAAACCTTATACATACACTAGCTTTTTCTCGCGACTTCGTTCGCGTCGATAGTGAATAGTTCACAAATAATGCTTTATTTTAGAACAAATTTGGTTAACATAAAAAACGTTATAGTGAGCCAACCTTAACATATAGACCTATGCTGTTGCGGACTTTTTTTTAGACCTTTTAAAGGGGAACAATTCTGTCATACATTATTTTAGCGAAACTTTAACCGTTTCTGCAGCGCACGCAGTGGAAGCTCTCAAAAGGGAACAAATACCCCGATTTTGAAACATTATTTATTGGTGCTCCGTTTGTATTAATCTTAGCGTGATGTTATTTATTAGTCTATAGCCTTTCTTGATAAATTGACTATCTAATACTGAAAGAATTTTTCAAATCGGACCAGTTGTTCCTGAGATTAGCGCGTTGAAACAAACAAGCTCTTCAGCTTTATAATCTTAGTATAGATTATACAACGTCAAATTTTCTTTTGTGTTGGACGCATAGGAAACTTCGATCTGCGAGCCTAGAAAAGGTGCCTGAATGATTCAGGTTAGAATGGGCGGTTAAGCTCTCAGAGTACACTACCAGCGCACAGCGACCCCCAACTAGGATCGACCTTACAAACAAACGCTTTTTCTTTATAAGTTTTTAATAAATGCTCAATCAACTATTATACAGGCCTATAAAAAAAAAATTGTAACACATCCGAAACTTTTTAGGTTGCGAGCTTAAAGCAGCGCCACCCGTCCATTCCCGAAGACGCTGTAGAAGATGCCTAAGACATTCAGCTTAGAATGGGCGGTTAAGTTCTTAGAGTTTCTACCAGCGCACAGTAAGATTCAGTGGCAGTATATCGTAATCCCACTAGTACTGAATATAAGCCTTAACTAAACTACATTACGACACAAAAATAATCGATATGAATATTATTATTATTATTAACTAACGCCTCAAGATCCCTATAATATTAATAACGGTGTGACAACAATGCCTAATTCGTCACGGTGTGACATAATTCGCGCTATCCTCCAAACTGTCATTCCATTGACAATTCGCTATGTGAATTTGTCAGCTTGTTATGTTCAAGGGCTTTTGACTATAATAATAGCACATTGTGCGTCAGAAGTAGGTTACGACCACAATTAGGGAATGTGAGTACGAATTATTTGTTATTTTGTAAGTGTATCGAGAGAAAATTTCAATAAAATGTACAACGTTTGGTCTCAGTTTTGTTCTAAATGTCTTCATTAAGACCTACACGTTAATTCAAAATAAAACCTTCGTTGGCATCGTTGTGATTTGAAAGTCGACGAAACGGAAAAGACACCCCAAAAACCGATACTAAAATAAATAATAGTTTAACAATGAACAAAATATGCTTTCATAGAAAATCCAACTTCTTTTTTAATTTTTTTTTAAATATTGAACTATCATCGGTCCTTAATAAGTATACCAAATTTCGAGTTAATCCGACGTTTTGAAGCGGGTCAAAATCATATTCAAAGATTCCGTTACTAACATACATACGTCTGAAGCTAATAAAAGCGTATTAAAAAAGAAATACATCTGAGAGAGGATGTTAAAACACTTCTGAAAGTTTCGCTTCTACCGTATACGAACCGCACACACAGATAAGATGTGTCAAAAACCTCTAATAAATTAAATTAAAATCATTTCTTTCTGAAACAAGTCCGTATGCTTACATAAAACCATTGAAATATCATTAAAATTACTATTTAAATGTCATCAATTAAAACAAATAAAAATATTCAATGATTCAAAATAATTAAAAATGCTCAAACACACAAACACAAGCGCTCATGCAGTCTGGTCCAGTAGTGCATTATCAGGCACTCCAGATACAGACTTTAGGCGAAAAGCTGTAGGTTGCTGACCCTTCCTCCAGGCAAAAAGCTAATGGTAGGAGCAGCCGCAGCTTTAAAATCCAGCTTATTTAAAAATGCTATTTAGAAAGCCGAAAACAATAGCGAATATACTGTATTACTAAATTTTCATTGAATGTCAGTTACGGCTAGTGTAACTCGGTAATTTTAAGGCAGTTGAGTGTTTTGTTTCTATTAATAATAATTTATTTTATTCTGTTTTTTACTTTAGATGAGGTTGAAAACCTGTATTGAACACGACAAAGAAAACAGTAGCGCCTGAGTTACTTAACAAAACTGAAGTGCATTACAATATTGACTGCTAAAAGTCGTGTCTTTGGAATTATTATGAACAACGGATTGTATATTTACATGTTACATTCCCGGCTTCTGTGTCTGATGATTTGATATATTTTTATTGCACCAAACGAATAAATGACGCTCATTTAGTTGTCAAGGAAAAAAATACAGATATAAGTTCGAGGTCTTAGTTTTATTAAATGACTGCCCCACCCTTCAAGCTTACTTCGATAAGGTGATGCGTTATGAAAACGTCTCATCGTAGCCGATTACTCTCCGGTCCAAGCTCACGCAAAAGCTAGTAACTGTTAACGCCCTAAGCATGTTCTGACGGATCCATCCGATCCATTAACAGTACTAGACGCCTGCGGCTCTAGCACTAACAGCTAAGATATATGCATCCTGATAACAGTAATTGCACTCGACGTCAAACCGAACTCAAAGCATCAGCCCGCTGAGTTTCTCACCGGTCTTCTCCGGGGTCGCGATTCCGTTCCGGTAGTAGACGCATTTGCGAAGCACCTACCCTCGAGTTATCAGGTTGTTTTTGGAGACGCTCGGGCAGATGTTGCCAAATTCCACCTCTATCGACTTAGCGTAAAAAAAAAAAAAAAAAAAAAAAACATTCAATCAATTACTCAATTCAATTACTGCTTCAAGGTAGAAATAGTCTGAGTGGTACCTACCAGTGTGGCTTCACAAGACGCCCTCTCACTGGTTACGATGAATCCCGTTGATTTGGAAATATGAAGCAGTAATGTGTTTCGGTTTGAAGGGCAGGGCCGTTGTACTGTTAAAAACTGAGACCTTACAACTCATGTTTCAAGGTGGGTGGCAGCATTTACGTTGTAGATGTTTATGGGCTCCGGTAACCACTTAACACCCATCTAAGCAATAATATGAAGATAGAGCTATCGATGACGTCACGTGGCAAGATGGGTTGCGAGGATCGAGTGCTATCAAATAATGGGTACCACGAGCAGTCGTGGTCATCAGTACGTGAACTCAATAAGTACAGGGCTCCTCGATCATATTACAAAACAAATTTCACGGCTCACTGGTTTTCGTTATTACCGATATCATTTTATTATTGCCGGTTGATTGACTTCGTATATAAATAGCACACAACATTATAAATAATTAAAGCTATTCTTCCACAAGGCTTTTTCATAGAACACCTCGGTCGGTTGTCAGTGATCATGAAAACTATAAAGTGTTTTGAAACGTCGGAAATAATATAATAAGGAGACTCAAAATGAAACATTAAACCGTAAAATTAGTTTTAAGCGATTAGAATGAAAATTGAAGAAAATACAAAATTATAACTTTGTTTTTTTTTATGTTTTTATTTAAATAATGCTTTAAACCTAGGTGCGGCACAATAATAGCATTACAATTTAACTCAATAAGGCTAATAAGTAATTTTAATTTAACTTAAACTACTGTTTTAACTAATGTCTCTAAGATTTTTTGGAGTCGTCGTAGCCTAAAAGATAAGACGTTCGGTGCATTGTGTCTAGCGATGCACGGGTGTTCGAATCACGCAGGCGGGTAGGTACCTACCAATTTTTCTAATGAAATACGTATTTAACAAATGATCACGATTGACTACCACGGTGAAGGAATAACATCGTGTGTATTGAAAATCAAATCCGCAAAATTATAATTTTCGTAATTACTGGTAGGAGCTTTTGTGAGTCCACACTGGTAGGTACCACCACCCGTCTATTTTTGCCGTGAAGCAGTATTGCGTTTCGGTTTGAAGGGTGGGGCAGCCGTTGTAACCAAACTTGAGACCTTAGAACTTATATCTCAAGGTAGGTATTTACGTTGCAGATGTTTACGGGCAAAAAAAAAAGAATAAACTCCACTGACCTTATTGAGTGTCTATTAATATAAATGCGAAAGTTTGTGACGATGAGTTTGGTTTTTGTTGTTTTTTCACGCAAAAACTACATAAAAATATAGCATATCTTAGAATCACTCATTGGTTATAACGATAGGTTGCGCGTAAGTCGTTTTCAGAACTTTCTATAAACTCATTAATGCCACAGCCATGCCACAGCGGAGCATGACCTCATTTCTCTAGTAATTATAAATACGGCAGGCAGATAAAACAAATTCAAATATATCAACAAAACATCAACAACACTTCAAAGTATATTTTATTGAATACAAATCTTTTGTAAAAACTTAATTATTGCAATAAAGATAGCGGCAGGAAACAGCTGCACTCGGCAAGTCCAGCAATAAAGGAGTTCATCCACCGCAGTCTCCTACCTAACTCCTTTAGCGGTTACTTAACTTGTAGCGTCAGCAGATTAGTCTGAAAATATATTTATTGTGGAAAGCGACTCAAGTAATACGAGTATTAAGAATTTGTTTTGATTATTATTTTAAATGATAAAATGTTGTTTTGATAAATATCAAAAGAATGTAGACAACGTAACGCCAGAGTATAAAAATGGCGGTACGTGGACGAACTAATCTCTTGGCTAACCCTCTCGTTGTGAAAACTATTTCGAGTAGATTAGAGATTAGATAGTAGATTAGAGAGTTTCAATAATTATTATTGAAAAGGTTTTATTGACTTTTATTGCAATAAGCTGAGTTCTACCGAATAGAACTGGCGGAACTGCCGCTCAGCCATCCCACGCGCCATATACTGAATTGAATTTGCAGTAAGAGTTTTATAAGTCGCTCTTTAATAAAAGCTAAGAATCTTATAACGTATGTTTTGGGCTACCATAGAGCACTAGATATTGGACGGGAATCTGGATCTAACGATGTTTTCAATATAAGTTTGCACATACAGAAGCTCCGAAGAATAATATACCGAACTGTCGGTCTATCGAGCAATATCACACGCTTGATGAAAGAAAGATCTTTAGTTTCGTCTACAGAGAGATATAGAACTACCAATAAAACTCATCAAACGTCCTGCCCTAACTATTTTATTGCTCAGGTTGAAAGAACTCACGGCCCACCTGATGCTATATTAGTACCGGAGCACATAAATATCTACAACATTAAAAGCGCCACTCATCTTGGGACATGAGTACTAAGTCTCGGTTCTTTAGTACAACGGCTGCCTTGAAGGATTTGGTTTGAAAACCAGAACTTATTATTGCGCTACAGCAGAAATAGGCGAGGTGGAAGTGCGGAGTTACAGGACGCTCTACCACTCCACCACCAGCGCCAGAATCAACAATTTTGACATTTGCATCCAAACATTGAAGACACCTACATTCTAAGCCCCTTTGGTCACTATCATTTCAGTGGCATATAAAATGAAATTTATTTCAGATTTTTTTGGCGACAGTACCAGTTACCTAAGTGAGTTGGGGTCGTCGGGACAGGAGATAGCCGCCAGCGACCCGGGACTCGAACCTAATGAACACTATCTAATAACCAAGCTACTGAGTAATACCGACTATTGTTTTGTTTTAACTCAACGAACTTGTCATAACCATTCTTTGGATTTCATATTTTTTTCAGTTTCACAGCTTTTTACAGCTTTAGTTTTTCAATAACAAATATATATACGTTTTGTTATGTAGACGCTAATTTAGAACGAATTTTACGTAAATCCTATTCAGAGCATATTTTTAGTTTACCATCCCAAAAATCATAGTATTAGAGAACGCGGTAATATACGTCGGTCATATAGGATAGCTAGTCTATGAGATAGAGAGTGACACAAGCAACTATTTATACTGGGAAAATGCAACGCGTTTCACTCTTTCTGAACACATATAGAACGCAGGTGAAGCCATGGGGAACTGCTGCTGTACTAGGAAACTGCAAATAGTTTCAAATTCAACGACCTAAGCCCAGGATACTTACTGGTGGTAGGACCTCTTGGGAGTCTGCACAGGTAGGTACCGCCACCCTGCCTATTTCTGTCGTGAAGCAGTAATGTGAGCTCGTCCACCCATCTAAGCAATAAAAAAAAAGGATCTTATCCTGGTGGGAAAATAGACAACTGCTATTCCTTAACACCTTTATAAAGTTTTAAACAAATCAATGAATTAAGAGATGAGCTTACGATACTCGAGACCAGTTGATTTCCGAAGCCCATTCCTCTATTCCAGATCTCGATGCGTATTTCGAATCTGCTCCCCACCTTCTACAGTAACTATGGTGTGCCAAGGTAATGTGAAAGTTCAGCACTAGACACCGATACGAATAGCATAATGCATAATATACACAATATATGATTAAATAACCCATAAATCTATGCTTATTTAATATTATAAAGCTGAAGAGTTTGTTTGTTTGAACGCGCTAATCTCAGGAACTACTGGTCCGATTTAAAAAAATATTGCAGTGTTAGAGTTTATTATTAGACTCCATACAGAGGAGGGCCGTTCGGATTGTCGATAATCCCGGTCTCATGGATCGTTTGGAACCTCTGGGTCTGCGGAGGGACTTCGGTTCTCTCTGTATTTTATACCGTATGTTCCATGGGGAGTGCTCTGAGGAATTGTTCAAGATGATACCGGCATCTCGTTTTTACCATTGCACCGCCCGCCATCGGAGTAGAGTTCATCCGTACTACCTGGAGCCACTGCGGTCATCCACAGTGCGTTTCCAGAGATCTTTTTTGCCACGTACCATCCGGCTATGGAATGAGCTCCTTTCCACGGTGTTTCCCGAGCGCTATGACATGTCCTTCTTCAAACGAGGCTTGTGGAGAGTATTAAGCGGTAGGCAGCGGCTTGGCTCTGCTCCTGGCATTGCTGAAGTCCATGGGCAACGGTAACCACTCACCATCAGGTGGGCCGTATGCTCGTCTGCCTACAAGGGCAATAAAAAAAAAAAAAGATAGCCCATTTATTGAGGAAGGCTATAGGTTATATAACATTACGCTAAGATTAATATAAGTGGAGCACCAATAAATAATGTTTCAAAATAGGGGTTTAAATAGCTCCTTAACATTCTATAATTCAAAAATATCTTCACTTTCTACGTAAATGAAGTGGGGAGTAAAATTTAGCGTTATGCCAAAGTAACTATTTTACGCGGACGAAGTCGCGGGCAAAAGCTAGTAACTAATAACCATAAGTAACACAGCCCATTGATTTACTCGCCGGATCTTCTCAATGGGTCGTGATTCCGATCCGGCGGTAGATTCAGCGAAGCAATGCTCTTGCTAGGGCTAGTGTTAGCAAATTCTCTCAGGTTGAGCTCGTGAGCTCATCTACCCGGCCGGGCGTAGCTGGGATAGCCCCTTAGGCTAACAGTGAATAGAAAAGGGAAAAAAAAGTTCAATAGCCAAGGTTTTGAATAGAGCTAGGTTAATTTCTTCTTGGCGAGGATCGGAGGAATGCTGGGTAATCGTTTTGTGGGAGGCCACTACCATCTTGGCAGTCCCACATTCACCACGCGCTTGCTCATGCTGGTGCTTTCTGGTACACATGTGCTTTGACAGAGACCCACAAAAACTACTCACCCCCCACATACGTAGTTATACTTTTTTATCTTTAGCCTAGATTCAAAAGGTTTATTACTAAATATTGAAAAAATATAAAGGCTCAAAATCGAATCTCTCTATCCAATATAAATATGACCTAACGTATTTATAACCTCGTGTGTAAAATGTATTCTATGATATAATAATATATGATAATTTTTAAGGCATGTAATGAAAGCTTTTCAAACAAAAAAAACTTAACATCTATTAATATATTAAAACGAAACTCAAAAGAAACCGCCGATGAAAAAGCACAATAAAACAGTTTAAAAAGCTCAATACAAAAGCTCTTTTATCGATTCGCGGATTCATGTTACAACGATAAGTGTCACACAGCACTAATCTTAAATCTTTTAAAATCCATTATGAAGTTACCTCTATGTAGTAATTTGAATCTTGTTTAAGCGAACGTGGGGCGATTTGTAAAATGAAACCGAAGTAATTTGATTTCGTATAGTGTAACTGGTTTTGTTGTGTCGTTTTAAAATATAAAAATACTAGCCGTACTCGCCTGCTTCGCTGGGCATTTAAAATTAACATTATTATTTATTGTCATTATTATTGGGTAGTCCAACACTCATATAAATATTAGCCTATCCATTAAGCACATGTATTTTCTTCATGGATACCAAGTTTCAAGTCAATCGGATGCATAGTTCAGTAGTTATAACGGAACATCCGTAAAAACCACTGTATATTAGTATAGATGTTGACATATGCACTTACAATCCGAAACCTCAAGGGATCTTGCAAATACTTTTTATATCCGCAACGGTAGACAAGCTTATGGTCCACCAGGATATAAGCAGTTACTTTCAGACATGAGGTGTAAGTGTTTTTTTACATAAAAAATACACAAAATCTTATATCAAATCGTATTGATTCACAATATGCTCTTTTATGACATGGGTATTTAGGAAAATTAAATATAAACTAAAGCAACTATAATGAGAGACATAATCAAAGACAGAAACGCCACTTTACATAAAAAATATGTAATATCAAGCACTCAAACTGAACCAGACGCATTATACTATAAAAATGAGGGTAGTTATAAACTCACTCATTAACTGTAGTATTGCGTCCTGCTTTTATATCGTCAGTTGTCACATAATTATAGGCCTAAGCGTCACTTTTATCGGCACGTAATTGCATTTTCTATTCAGTAATTATGAACGAGCCCTGCGAATGAACTACGAATATATAGAAGTGGTAGATTCATTTAAATAGAGGATTTGTACAAAGATTCTTAGGAGGGGTTTCTTTTTTTTAAATCGAGCTCTCTATTTTTAGATACCTTTAGATACTTACTTTATGATAGCCAACGTCCATACCATGTTGAATACATCGGTTCTCGTCTGATCACCGAAGTCAAGCAACATCGGGCGTGGTCAGTACTTGGACGGGTGAACGTCTGGGAACACGGGTAGGTACCACCGCCCTGCCGCATTTCTGCTGTGAAGCAGTAATGCGTTTCCGTTTGAAGGGCGGGGCAGCCGTTGTACTGTTAAAAGTGAGACCTTACAACTCATATCTGAAGGTGGGTAGCGGCATTTACGTTGTAGATGTCTATGGGCTCCGGTAACCACTTAAAAACAGGTGGACTGTGAGCTCGTCCAGCCACCAAAAGCAAAAAATAAAAAAAATACTATGGTCGCGACGCGGGAAACGGACCAGTCATTGTGGCGAAGCTTAGAAGAAAGAGGTCGATGTTCCTCTGTAGGCCAATGATAACGATAGAGGAGATAACAAATGGTTTAGTTAATTTTATTTTGAGTCAGTAGTATACAGCTATGCGTTTTACTCTAGACTTCTTACTGTTATTTCAATACAACTGCAAGTTCCACCTCGCATTTTAGGGCTTTTATCGGCATTCACATTATCACTGTTTTGTGGTTGAGTCATTGTACAGTTCAATTGAGATTTCGACCACATTTATTAAGGTAGATGGCGTCATTACGTTGTACTATATTTATATGTTCCAGTTACCACTTAACACAAGGTAAGCCGAAAATCGTTCACTCAACTCCACGCAATATGAATACCACAAAGTGTATGCCATCGCCAATGTGGAGGCAATGTGCCCATCAATTGTGTGGTAATACAGCTCTTTTAAGATTTAGATCGAGAAACAAATTTTTCGCGCTATACATGGTAGGATCTCCGTGACCTGAGGTTGGTGATGAAAAGCTTACCTTATTAACACACTTTTTAACCGACTTCAAAAAAGGAGGAGGTTCCAATTCGACTGTATGTCTTTTTTCTTATGTTTATTCCGGTCACCGTTCTCGTCGAACCTGTCGGTTGCGACGAAGGGCTCGACGACTAAATTAACTCTCAGACACAGCCCACTGAGTTTCTCGCCGGATCTTCTCAGTGGGTCGCGTTTCCGATCCGGTGGTAGATTCTACGAAGCACGGCTCTTGCTAGGCTTCGTGTTAGCAACGTCGTCAGGTTTGAGCCCCGTGAGCTTACCTACTAGTTACGGTTACGCTGGAATAGCCTCTCAAGGCTAACAGCTTAGGTAGGAAAAAAAATATATATATATGTGTTTGTTACCTCATAACTTTTGACCGGGTGAATCGATTTTAATGATTCTTTTTTTATTAGAAAGCTGACGCTTCCCGTGTGGTCACATTTAGTTCTGATAATGGTATCCATGAGAAAACCATATAAGTCTTAAATTTGCATTAAGTAGATGCGCGACAAATAGATGAATAACTCAATATCATGCCAACCGATATCGATGATTATTGTTTTTAGTATACATTACAATGATTCTATCACTTAGGACTTTTATCCTGAGTAACATGAACAGGTTAAACTGTTTTTAGTATACATTACAATGATTCTATCACTTAGGACTTTTATCCTGAGTAACATGAACAGGTTAAACAATAAAATTATTATTATATTTAATGATTGATTCAGTATCGTTTAGTATCAAACAATAGATGAAAATTGCTACATTTTCGACTGTAACAGGTGACTAAAAGCCAGTTTTAGTTGTCAAAAACTATCACCAGTATGTACAAGTATAAGGTTGTAACTCCAATTAGTTAATTTAATTGGTTTATGATGACTTGTGTTAATGTCTTGTTATGGGAGGAGCGTCGTTGTCATGGTAACGACAACCACACCCATAAGGGTAGGGATCCCGACAGATGCGCTCGAGTCGCTATTGTGTGCTTTTGTGCGATAAATCTTGATATGAGTCAAGATTAGAATTTGATTTTAACAAAAAATTAAGGACACAGATTTTCGCAAATGTCTGGAACGATGCAAGTGGAACGCAATTAGAGGATGATGGTTTTTTATTTATTGCTTAGATGGGTGGACGCGCTCATAGCCCAGCTAGTATTAAGTGGTTACTGGAGCCCATAGACATCTACAACGTAAATGCGCCACCCACCTTGAGATATAAGTTCTAAGGTGTCAGTATAGTTACAACGCCTGCCTCACCCTTCAAACCGAAACGCATTACTGCTTCACGGCAGAAATAGGCAGGGTGGTGGTACCTACCTGTGCGGACTCACAAGAGGTCCTACCACCAGTGACTTACCCGTGCAGGGCTACATCTCTCGCGACCACCGGTTTCTAGATTCCGGTAGCAACTTAACACCAGACGGACCGTGAATTTCATCTGGTCACACAAAGCATTAAAGCAAGCCTATCCAACTTTTCAGTTCTGAACGGAATTCAAAATGACGCTCTAATTAACTTGTCCACTCCAGCTCAGTGCTGATCTATGTGCGATTTCAATTAAAAATTCTATTCCCAGCATCCTTATAAATGAGATCCATAATATCTTATAGCAGCGCGGTTCTCCTCTGGGAAATACGCTGATATCGTCTCGAGCATATTTTCTTAATGTTTAGCAGTTACTTTATAGTCTATTGTATACTAAGACTGAATTTTTATATCAATAAGAATTAAAATGGATAATAATTGAAAGCCCTTTTATATTTTAGTTAGATTCACTTCTAAAGATTTAATTTTAAAATTGTATACTAAAACCTAACTACTGCTGAAATGTGATAAGTAATTTAGTTAAAGTAGTAATTGCATCTCGAGTTCTACTGCTCTGAGGAAAATGTTGGGATATCGCGTCATGTCCTTTTACCATCACCAAAGATGCTGTCAGAGTAGCCTTCATCTATACAATCTGAAGTCGTTACCCTTATCCATAGTAAATCCTTCCACGATGTTTTTGATAACTATAAAATTTCCTTCTTCAAATGAGGTTTCCGGACAGTCCTTCGCTGTGTGCTCGTCTACCCATCTAGCATTTTTAAAAAAGATTGTGACCGCCTATCACCAGGTAATATAAAAGTAATATGTTGACTGTATATGTATATCTATATATATAAAAGAAAGTCGTGTTAGTTACTTCACTTATAACTCAAGAACGGCTGAACCGATTTAGCTGAAAATTGGCAGGGAGGTAGTTTAGAGCCAGGAGAAGGACATAGGATACTTTTTATCCCGTTCGACATCATTCCCGTGTGACTTGACATCTTGGAGATGCAGAGATAATGGCTTCAGCGATTGTCGTATCCCAATGACTATCGTTTTCTAATAACTTCAATTCTTCACATGCAGCACGATATGTTGGGAATATTACACCATTAACAGTTCGTAGTGACTCAAATGACGTTGGCCCACGCACATTATTCGCTATCATAATTTCGACATGTTTTCCATCAAACCCATGTAACCTGTGGCACAAATACAAGGATAATATGTCAGAAGATATTTTACATCAAATTCGTGTCAGTTCCAGAAATCACGATATTGAGATGAATGAGGAGATACATAATCGTGCTTTACTCTTGATCGAAGATATGTGTTACCTCATGTGCGGTAATTTATNGGTTTAAATCTAGAACATTCATGTTTTTCCCATGGTCAATTATACGTGGCATGTTCACGGGTCGGAAGACCATCTGCGTTGTTTGTTTTTGCGCCTGATAATAAAACAAAAAATGTCGTGTATCACAAGGTACTTAAATGAAGAGCAACCTATGTACTAAAATACAGAAATAATTATGAATGATTGATGTAGAAATTTATTTTTTTTTGTATTTTTTCCAATAAAAAAAATATCTGCTTATTTATTGACATTAAGGCGGAACAAAGTTCGCCGGGTCAGCTAGTATGAATATATAACTGTTAGAGAATGCCTATGGCATAAAGTCCGCCTTTATACTTTCTAGTATATGAAGTTATAAATAAATAAATAAATAAATAGTATGTAATATAAATCCAAGCTTCTTTAAGATTACAATATTCTGTCCAGATACTTTCTTCTCCCTAAAATTATTGGCAGCAGGACGTATTGTAATCTGCAGGGATGCTATCTTTTTACAATAAAGTGTTCTTTCCAGTCTGGTCTGAAGGTTATTTGTGGACAATATTTTTAAAATATTATCATTTACTGGCTCTAATAATCCAATGCTCAGTGAGCCACTAAAATATTATGATAAAAAGACTGGACTATCTTTTTCCAAAACCAAATTACCATTTCAAGAACCTTCAGACAAGTTCAATTAAGTCATTTAAGCTTTCTTAACGACCGTCACATTCTCTGAACTAACAAGTAGTTGGTCACCTACTTAACTGGCGCAAAGTAGTTAATTAACGATTAAGTAACTTTAACCGGTTCCTAAGTTGTCAAGTCTTTCGGCGGGTACGTACCTTTTAAGGGGGAATTCACATTATGCTTTGTTGCATTAAATTTGTAGATTTAAAAAAAAAGTTGTGCTATTAGGTTGACGAGCATACAGCCCACCTGATGGTGTGCAGCTACTGGTTTGAAGAAGGACATGTCATAGCGCTCGGGAAACATCGTGGAGGGGAGCTCATTCCAAAGCCGGATGGTACGTGGCAAAAAAGATCTCTGGAAACGCACTGTGGATGAACGTATCGACTCCAGGTAGTATGAATTAACTCTACTCCGGTGGCAGGCTGTGCGATGGTAAGAACGAGATTATGAGATCATTTCAAACAATTCCTCAGAGCACTCCCAATGGAACATACGGTACAGAATAGAGAGAGGACCGAAGTCTCTCGGCAGACCCAGAAGTTCCAAACGATTCTTGTGACCTCATATCTCAAATGGGGCTTAGAATACCATTAACACAGAAGCAAACAGGAAACCGATTCAAGCAAACTATGTAACTTGAAAATATTAAGACCTGCCCAGAATCCTGTTCACACAATGAAATGCCGTATTTATCCGTAATTTGAACATTAAAGTTTGACAAGACTTCAACGCTTCTTAGAATATTTAAACAGATTTTTTTTTACAGACAGTTATACTTTTCGGCCTTCTAATGTTAGGTGGTTACTGGAACATTCAATGCAATTAGGTATTTGATCTATATAAGTGGGAGCCTCTTCATATCAGCAGAACCATGATTCACCCTATGACAATAATAACAAAAGACTGCATGTTAAACATATCTCAATCCATCAAACCAGCTGTCCCATTAGATTTAAAGTGACAATTTTGCCGGCAATGTAGCCGTGTTCTTATGCACTACACAGGGACGGTGCGTTCCGCATAGTAATAAGGCATTAAACGACGTCCTGATATCCTCGTATTCAGGTCAGGACGAAAAGGGATTTGTCTTCACACTGAATCTACTGCGGGTGAGATTTGATTAAGAATTACAATTTCTATGTTATTGGAGTAAATGTGGAGATTAGCGTGACGTAATTTTAGAGCGTTCTATTCCAACTTCACGTTACCGATTGAATTGATGTAAAATTATAATAATATAAATATATTTTAAGCAAAGTACACTCCCTTTAGATACCCTTTTGACTTTAGCTTAAACTTTTAGATGAATCCAGAGCTTTTTTTTCATACCCTTTCACTGGTACCCTAAGGGGCTATGCCACCTGCGCTACGCCCAGACAGATAGGTGAAGAAATCCAGAGCGAACGGGTCACGAAGCATACTGATCACTTAAATGCTTGGATATTCTGATTAGATCTTGGATTTTTTTTTATTGCTTAGATGGGTGGACGAGCTCACAGCCCACCTGGTGTTAAGTAGTTACTGGAGCCCATACACATCTACAACGTAAATGCGCCACCTAACTTGAGATATAAGTTCTAAGGTCTCAGTATAGGTATAATGGCTGCCCCACTCTTCAAACCGAAACCCATTACTGCTTCACGGCAGAAATAGGCGGGGTGGTGGTACCTACGCGCGCGGACTTACAAGAGGTCCTACCGCCAGTAATTACGCAAGTTATAATTTTGCGGGTTTGATTTTTATTACACAGTGCTATTCCTTCACCGTGGAAGTCAATCGTGAACATTTTTTGAGTACGTATTTCATTAGAAAAATTGGTACCCGCCTGGGATTCGAACACCGGTGCATCGCTCAACACGAATGCACCGGACGTCTTATCCTTTAGGCCACGACGACTTAAAAGGTATATCAAAGTTTCAATTCATGAAGATGACAAACCGTTCTTCGTCCGAATAAATGGTATTAAAATTATAATTTTTTTTTTACATAGACATCTACAACGTAGATGCGCCACCCACCTTGAGATATAAGTTCTAAGGTCTCAGTATAGTTACAACGGCTGCCCCACCTTTCAAACCGAAACACATTACTGGTTCACGGCAGAAATAGGCAGGGTGGTGGTACCTACACGCGCGAACCCACAAGAGGTCCAGTAAAATATCTTGGGCTATATACAGCGAAGGACTGTCCGGAAACCTCATTTAAAGAAGGAAATTTGATAGCGACTACAGATTATATTAGCTATATAATTGGCACAAACACTGGTATTCAAGCAATCGTTTTACATGCAGCTCGTTGTCTGACGCCGCCTGCTCCACCGGCACAATAAGGAGTTGATCACGTCCGATTGGTGCTTGGCGCAATTTATAAGATTTAATCGATTAAAGCAAGCCATCAAAGCATCGGGCAAAATCCCATTCTATGTTTCAAAAGCTGATGAGGATACGTCAATGGAGTTTCCATATAAAGGTTTTTTTTTGGTTTTACGTTTTAATTATAACATAACTTTTTTTCTTACGGTAGCGTGGTATGGACATGTGATGCATAGAGAGGATGCAAGTGACTAGGAGATGTATGGAAAAGGTAGTGCAAGGTAGATGGGGAAGACGTCGACCGAAGAAGACATGGATGGTGTGAATGACGATATGAGATAGAGAGGAGTTAGTGTTGAGCTGACTGCGAGAAAAGAGAACGAAATAGAAAAAAATGCTATGCCAACCCCACCTAGTAGGGTAAGGTCTGGGATAAGGTGCAGACAAAGAAGAAGATAAAAAAAAATGTAACATAATTTTTTCTAAGACATTTTTGAATTATCAAGATCATTCATTCCGGTTTTATCAGATTCCGAGAACAATCCTTGTCATTTTTGAGTTTTTATCGTGAATATCAATGGTATTATTCATAACAATTTATTAAAGGTTTTTATAAGACTTTTAAAAGAAGACTACGAGAAAATATCCTACGAAATAAAAAGTAATAATACTGTTTTACTAAAACTTTCGATATTCTTGTTATAAGAGACCACAAACCTCTAATAACTGATTATGAATAATAAAGTTCAGGCTGTCTTTAGTGTTAATCATTTTACTATTACCAACGTTTCACAGCTTCCATGGTAATATCAATAATTTTAACTTTTATTAAAGAAAAAAACTAGATTGGACCATAACCGTTAATCATATGGACATCAAATTCAAGATTTGCATGAAAGTTTTGAATAAATATTAGTAGACTATTCAATTGACGTATTCGAACATTTCGCTACAAACAAATCGCTATCGCTCACCTCAAAGACCGCTGCATAAATTTGAATAATTCTTCATCAGGCGTAACGAATAATTGCTTGTCTGTCTGTACCTGTCGTAATTGCGATTTATAGCTTTTTTTTAAACCGTTTACGCAGCAGGAATTAACGACTATTGTTTGTGCGTGAAACAAACGGTTCAATTTTGTGTATTGTCTGGCTCGGTCACGATTACCGTACAATTATTATAATGCTAATTCAAATGACGTTATTTAAAAATACAATGACAAAAGTTTTCAGTATCATACTATGGTAGACAAGGGAGAACTAATCATTGAACTTTAACTACTATTGTTATTACTTTATCTAGGAGATTTAATTGGTACTTGGTTGAATATCTTCAATCCCCGACAGTTGTTAACTGTTTGATTTGAAACTTTACACAGCTATCGCTGTCACTGCAGAGAAAGCTTCAAGTACAATGTGATCGAAACTAAGTACTTTTAGGTGGCTTGCGTCCTTCTCAATAGTTCTTGAAATACCGGTCACTTTATTGGCTATGTATATTTAATACAGTCATTGTTATATCTAGACTACAGTTGTTGTGCGAGTACCTTGAACAGATGTGTGAGTCTTTGGAGGATAACCACATTTACACATAATTTCGGATCCTCCTGATCCATTAACGGTGTTTTAGATACCTCAAGCACTGGTCAACATTTTCGTCAAACCCGATGCTTGCAACGAAGGGTTCGCCGAGTAAACTAACCCATAGACACAGTCCACTGAGTTTCTCGCCGGATCTTCTCAGTGGGTCGCGTTTCCAAACCGGCGGTAGATTCTGCGAAGCTAGGGCCATTGTTAGCAACGCCTTCTGGTTTGAGCAGAACAGCTCTCCTACACGTTAGGGTTACGCTGACATCTCTCAAGGCTATCATCTTAGGTAGGAAAAAAACCCACACAGATATGCCTCTCCACCGAGTGATTATCAATGCTTGGTAGACCGTTAGTCCGAATGTCGTTATACCAATGTTGTATACAAGCAAAATAATCTTGAAAATGTCGTTAACCCGTTTCTAATAATCGTAAAATAACTTTTTTATTTTATTTAGCTAAGCCTATAAAACGTTATATGTGTAATCTTTTAAAGATATAACATTTAAAACGTACAAAATATTTTGCGGTATTCACAGCACAGCATGGCTTGTGTTCAATAGTTGTCTGTCTCTGTCTAACTATAGCTAATGCTTCTATAATTATATTTTTTTAAATCAGCTGTAGAAGTAGAATCGCCCTCTAAAGTTTCACTATCCGCCCCTAAGTTAGCTGATCGAAGGGCCTATTGTAAGCCTATGTGGATGCTGAAGGCTGTATGTCTGAAGGATATTTCAGCCGTATATTTCGGACTTCCACGTCGGATATCATGATTAGTGTAAGCGTTGATTTTCAGAACTCTCTCTTTAACAAAAAATCTCAGGAAATGAAAAATAATTTTTTGATAAGTACACGTTCAATGTTCACATTTCATGAATAAATTTTAATCGCGAATTGCAAACTAATATGACTTCAAGCAGGCTTGCCTAAGGTTTCCATATCACCATAATACAATTGAACGCCAATTGTGATGTAAAGAATTCAGATTATCTCTAATAATCAAAACAAATTTTGCAACTTTAAGAAGCGTTTTCTTTGCGGCAAAATTAAGACAAGTTCCATTGAACAACCCAAGCAAAATGTTCAAAAGTTAAATCAACAACACCAAAAGCTTTCAAAAGCTACAACAGCGAACTTCCGCCGCTACAAAAGCAGTAGCGTTATCTCTTTGATCGTCGCGTTTGATCGATCGGCTCCTCGATTCGCAAGGCGGTGTAGCAAAGCTGTTTTTGTCATGAATTCCAATATTTCAAGGGGTTAAGAATTCTCTGTGCTTTAAACTTTAGCAAGCCGTATAACGAGATTGAAAAATACAATTGATTGTTTAATCAATGGAATCAAAAATTTTGTTTACGCTGCACAATATTATATAATCCTCGACCATCTCAACGGAGTCAAGCATGGAAAGTAAAATTTTGTAAGACTGATTCATGACAGGAGAAACGCCCGTGGCGTAGTACGAGTAGCACCTGGTTACAAGGGTCGTTTGGAACCTCTGGGTCTGCAGAGGGACTTCGGTTCCCTCTGTATTTTGTACCGTATGTTCCATGGGGAGTGCTCTGAGGAATTGTTTGAGATGATACTATCATCTCGTTTTTACCATCGCACCGCCCGCCACCGGAGTAGATATCATCCATACTACCTGGAGACACTGCGTTCATCCACAGTGCGTTTTTAGAGATATTTTTCTGGTACATACCATCCAGCTTTGGAATGAGCTCTCCCCTCCACGGTGTTTCCCGAGCGCTATGGCATGTCCTTCTTCAAACGCGGCTTGTGAAGAGTACTTAACGGTAAGCAGCGGTTTGGCTCTGCCTCTGGCATTGCTGAAGTTCATGGGCGACCGTAACCACTCACCATCACCACCGAGAAGATCCGGCGCGACACTCAGTGGGTTGAATATTTGCTACAATTCAGCCTAATCCTGGCTTGAGTTCCAGTTAAAAAATTAGGGCCATTATACCTACGACTTTGACCTCTATCTTAGGATGAGCGGCATTTTTGTTGTGATTTCTATGCTAGCTTAACTACACAGAAAAATAAAAACCATAAATAGATTTATAGTCTGCGCGTATGCTCTTCTAGTGAGAACCACTGACCGGCCTATGCTATTACTTGTCAATAAAAAATCAGCCACAAAAACGCGTCAAAAGTCGCACAGGTACAAAATACTTTCATTCACAGCACTGACCCATTCAATCGCTCATTCATATTTACGTTAATTCATTACTTCTTTTTTTTTGTACAAAATCGTCATTGTACCAATGGGCCTCTTGTTTGCGGTGTATCCTACACTAGTTATTTATTATCCGTTTTTATAAAAATTGTATGCTTTTGTAGTTGAATGTATTATAAAAAAAAAACATATACTTATTCCTCAATGAAGCTACGTTCAGAATTTTATGAATGGTTTTTGATGGAATACTAGTCGATTCTACAATTGGGGTGTGAGAATTACACAGATTTCTTTAGTTGCTTATAAGAAATGTAAAATTTATAATGATTATCTACAAGAGGTCTTTAAGTTATAAGAGTTTCAGTCGGTTCTAAATCTATTCTATTCTATCTATTCAAAAATAATCTAATATTAAAAAATTAATAAATAATAATTTCTAATTTAAAAAAAAAAAAAAAAAAAAGACGCCCGCTGAGTTTCTTGCCAATCTTCTCAGGACGTAGGCTAGTTCTTGTGAATTGGCGGTAGTTTTTTTGACGTTCAACAAGTATGTACTTTCATTTATGTTGAATAAAATTTTTTTGATTTGATTTGATTTGTTTTGTTCTAGTGGTTTTTGTAACCTGATTTCGTTTTATTGTGAAGACATTATTGACTTGGTTGTTTAAAGCATAGAACCTGAGTTTCCTGGTCGGACCCAAACTGACTGTTGTTAAGAGCTATTTACCAAATTATTTGTACATCAAGCACAATATTCAAGTATCGAAGAAAGTAAAAACTGTAAAATATTGGAAAAATCACAAACAATAAAATGAAAATAACCGAAGAAAATATTAAGAATAGTTTTAGAATGAAAGGAGTTATTTATTTAAGCCTTGCTTATTTATAGATTAATCTTGTACACCATTTATACACTGGTGGTAGGTACTGGTGAGATAAATTTTCATACTAGTGTCAACGTCAAATGACGTGATAATTGAAATTCATAATAATATTCTTATAGGAAACAATATTTAGTAGTGGCCCCCAAGTAGTCACAATTCGCATATAATTAGTGATTTAAATTATAAGTTTGAGCATTATTATAGATCTATTGTCAAGGACTATACTTCTATAATCACAGATTTCTCCAAGGCTACTATAGATATCTAAATAATATTGAAAACAAATATTAATGTAATCTCAATTTGACCACAGACTTTAACGATAAACAAAAAAGTATATATGCGTGTGCGTGTCAAAACTTAGTAGTGTGTTTTTTTTATTGATTTAATGTAAATACATAATTTAAAGAAAAATTGCATTTACACTCCTTCTCTATATTCTCTATAAGTGAGGGAAATTTCATACTCCTCTGTCAGCGCAATTTTCGTAAAAAAGAGTAGGTACAAAGTTTTTGCTTCACTTATTACGAGTAATATATAGATTACTGATACTTCTGTGAGTGAGTAGGCCGTTAAAATCGTCAATGTAATAGGAATACCGCGTGTCCCGCCCCGCCTCAATACTCCCCTGCGACTGTTCCTGACGTCACCCCTAAATCAAATGGCAGAATTTGATCATCTGTTTTTGGCAATTCTCGCACATTGTACGATGCACACAGATTATAGGTTAGAAAAAGAAAGAGAGAGAGAGTCATAGTGTTGTCTAGCCTTGTTGTTGGGTAAAGTTAATGAGACACGCGGTTCATTAAGCTACGTAAAATCTTCTAACCACAAACATCACAGTGTCTCAAGACAAAAGTCTTTGACCAATGTCTGTTGCCAGCGATGACATAATATGGCACTGAGACTGTAGTATCGCTTTAATATAATTATTTCTTACACAATATACAGACCTATCGAGGGGTGAAAGACTATTTGGTTTAACCGATATTTTTGCAACTTTACAGGAGAGCCATTAAAAGTTGAAAATTTGGAAAAAATATCAAAATAAAAAACTTCTTCAGCTATTTGAATTGGATTAAACTTACTTGAAGTTAAAAAAAAAAAGAACATTGTATTGTTGATACTAATACCAAACAAAATGAACCTTAAATTGCAAATATTAATGTCGCATATTAAGCGATATATTATATTATATAAGTCCCTGCAATATGATTATATATGATGATTATATAAATTATATTCCGGTTGTAGCTCATATGGGTAGTCACCACCCTGCTCATCTACCGCGAAGCTGTGTTGTTTCAAAGGGTTGAGGTAGCCGTTTACCTTACTCAGTCGGCGATGTATCGCGTTCCGATCTGGCAGGCAGGTTCTAGCCCAGCGGGGTATCCCGGAACACTAGCGGCATCGCCGGGCGGCCTGGTAGGGCCGCCGTACCGCGGAGACCGACGTCGTTGGTCGTCGACTATCGCCTTGACGTCCCGTCGGTCGGGCTTCCTCGGGGTGGCGCCGCGTGTCTGGTTGTAGTGTTGACCGCGGGAACCCTCCTACTCTGACCGGGTTCTGACCCCGGACGGAGATCGGTCGTCGGGTGTAAGAGTGCAGGGGAGTCGCTTAGTGCGGTAGGGCCCTAAAATTAATTGGGCCCGCGGTCTGCTCCCAATACCTTGCAGCCGTCTAGTCACGCATACTCCGCGCGCCCCCTAGGCGCGGGGACCTCGTAAGAGGTTCGGCCCCCGGCTCGAAAAAAAGCCGTTTACCTTAGAATTGAGGCTTAGACCTCATGCCTCAAGCTAGATAGTGGCATCCACTTGTGTGATTTTTACAAGTTCTAGTAACCATTTCACGTTAGGTAAAATTTGATTTCGTTCACTTGTTTGAGGAATAAAATAAAATTCGACGTGTGTTGTGTGAACAATTGATTATTATTGCTCACGATCGGCACATTACGAGTTTGGGGGCATCGACGGACCGCGTAAAATTAATTAAATGTCGATGCTTAGTCAAACAAGACAAATAATTATGCAGATTCTATTTAACGTGACTTAGCAATTTAACTTTATAATTAAAATATTACCTAGCGAATAATTTTACATGTATTAGTATTGGCATGCTTTCTGTCTGCCTCCCATAGACCCATATCAAAAACAATGTAATTAGGATAATCTGCCATCCGTGAATTGGATGCGATTTAAAATATTCACGTGTTTCATTAATGAGCGTTGCAGGTTTGATCCGGATGAGTCCGATGATCCGCACGTAGCGGGTATAAAAGGTAGAGTTTTCCCGGATTTCAATTAATTTCGCATTTGAGATCCGGTTTTCATTGTGAAAATTTCACGTGGTGTTGATTGGGTTTATTTATTTCTTTCGTTTCGACATTTAATTGAGGATTCTTTTTAATCTGTTTAGGTGGCTTCAGCTCACGGCTTTTGGGGTGGGCTTTTCCCAGAACTAAGCACCCTGATGCTTTTATTTATTTATTGGCATGCGTGAATGATCTCAACACCTGATGTTAAGTGGAGCCGGAAATTTAACTGCGAATTTCATCCATCGCCTTGATCGCCAAGGTCTCAATTCTGTAGTACTTACAGTGTCTGTCCTAGCCCTTCTAACAGCAATGTACTTGCATGTACTTTACACCCCGCTTGGGAGGTGCAGCGCCGTGTCCTGGTCGCAAAGATAGGACCGGACTTGTCGCTGCCTGGCGTCGTGGCGTCGATGCTTGGCGGTGACGAGTCCTGGAAGGCTATGCTCGACTTCTGCGAGTGCACCATCTCACAGAAGGAGGCGGCGGGGCGAGTGAGGCAAAGCTCTCCTCACTACGCAGAAATCCGCCGCCGCCGAGCAGGGGGTCGGAACCGGGGTCTCGTCCGTAACCCGGCCCCCTAAGAGTTTCAGGCTCCACCCGGTTAGTGCGGGAGGGAGCCTAGGCGTGGGGCGGCGTGGTAAGCCGCGTTCCCCCGACCGCTCCGGGGGAAGGTGTAGCGCGGCGCCATCAATGCGGGCTCTTGGCCCGTCGACCGAGGGGACCGGCGGTCGTGTCGCTGGCGGCCGCCGGTCCGGCGTCTGGGGGACGGCGGGATGGATGTAATATGCTCTGCGTAAACCCTGTCCCGCCGTCTCAATAGCTCCGACTGGGTTCCCACCCGGTCCGGGGTAGGGCGCCGGCTGTGAGCGGCAGGAGTTTTTAGTGAGGTTCAACTCCCACCTGCCGCGCGGTTGGGGATCCGGCGATTTTCTCCTGTGGAAAAAAAAAATGTACTTTACACAAACAAGTTATATCGGAGAATATTTTTATGATAAAGCGAGTCTATTATGTGAATGAATTGTTTTATTATTTTAATTAAGTTATTTTATTCTAATTATTGTACACGAAAAAGAAAATACAAGAAAAACAGATTTAAAATAATGTCAAATTACTATGTACAAAGGCGAGCTTATCTCTTTCATGAATTTTCTTACAGCAAACCATTAGCAGAGAGAAATACGATGTATAAGTTTTTCTAAATTAGTACTGATGGTGGCAATTAAGTGTTTTTGAATGTACCACTATGAGAAAATGAAACAGAATCACTGGTCGTGGCTTCACGGATTCTTCTAAAAGCTTATTACAATCTCAGTTAATTCCCACTGTTTTGTTCGGCCATTACCACGTGTCATCACATTTCCTCGAACCTTATACCAATACCAATATTACTGGTGGTAGAAACTCTTGAGAGTCCACGCGAGTAGGGACCGCAACCTCGCCTATTTCTGCCGTGAAGCAGTAATGCATTTCGGTTTGAAGGGTGGGGCAGCCGTTGTAACTATACTGAGACTTCCAAACTCACATCTCAAGGTGGGTGGCGCATTTACGTTGTAGATGTCTATGGGCTCCGGTAACCACTTAACACTAGGTGGGCTGTGAGCTCTTCCACCCATCTATCAAATAAATAAAAACTATATATACACATCATTCAGCAGAAGTGTATATGTATGTTTCTTTTTGCAAGTCGTTTCAAGTGACAATGGTTCTAAACGTAACAAAAAACCCCGCATACCAAATACCTCTCTCGAAGATACTGACCGAGAATCAAAATGCGATTTAGTTAACGTCACAAAGTCTTTACACTCGACAGCAATTAAGTGAAGCAGCGGACACTGTCCAATCATGCTCCTACAAGTGCCAGCCATTGATTGTAGTGGCCACGTTCTGAACACGGACGATTGAATGTGTCGGGTTATGACGAAGCTTGTCCACCGAGATTGGGTTAGCTAGGAACATAAACTTGTGTTGTATACAACAGCTTTCTACTTTTCTAACACCATTATATAGAAAAGTGAACGAGCTCATCGACCATCTAGTGTTAAGTGGTTATTGGAGCTCAAAGATATCAACAACGTTAATGCCATCAGCCATTTTGAGATTTAAGGACTATATCTCAACTGTATTGTATAGTAATTACGCAAATTATAATTTTGCGTGTTTGTTTTTATTATACGCCACTATTCCTTAATTGTGGATGTTATTGGTGAACATTTGTTACGTACTTATGAAATTGGTACCTGGTTTTGATACCTGGTAATTGGTTTTTGCAGGATTTGAAATTTCATAGTCACGTCACTCGGTACGAGTAAACGGGGCCTCCAATAAGCCACAACGACTTCAGACAGCTTTGGAGCCGTAAGACATTTGAATATTGTATCAATCAATTCACTTTTCGGTAATTTTTTTTAATTTTTTTTATTTATTGCTTATGTATGGACGACCTCACGGCCCACCTGGTCTTAAGCGGTTACCGGAGTCCATAGACATCTACAACGTAAATGCCACCACCCATTTTGAGACATGAGTTCTGAGTCTCAGCTTTTACAGTATAACGGCTGCCCTACCCTTCAGACCGAAACGCATTACTGCTTCACGGTATAAATAGGCAGAGTGGTGGTACCTACCCGTGCGGACTCACAAGAGGTCCTACCACCAGTAAAACTGCCCCCAAACTCGTAATATGCCGATTGTGAGCAATAATGATCAATTGATCACACAACACACGTCGAATTTTATTTTATTCCTCAAACAAGTGAACGAAATCAAGGTTTACCTAACGTGAAATGGTTACTAGAACTTGTAAACATCACACAAGTGAATGCTAAAGTGTCTTCTATATTTTATCATCAAACTTTTTAACGTTCTTCTTCTTTTCATATTACCTATCTTTGGAGCTTTCAGAATTTGCGATAAGTGATCCTAACTAGATATTCATTGAACGTTTTTTTTTATCAGTAGCTGCGGTAAAATGCGTAGGGAAGAAAAATTAGGCGCCAATTGTAACCCGATTTTGTTAAACCTTTAGTTAAACCTAAAGTACCTTTTTAGTTTAACGACTTAACCTAACCTAATCTATCTTAAGAAGGAGGGAGCCTGGAGATCAGTAATACAGGTCTTTGAACCTAGTACAGACATCAGCTCTTTCAAAGGCTTACAAAAAAAAAAATATAAGGTTAATTTATTTCCATTTGAATTTGTACTATACCTTTAAGAGAGAAATAAATAAATAATTATTATTATGAATTGTTTTATGGTAGATTTTTCGAATCAAAGACTCAATTGAGGTAAGGACCGATAATAAAATGGGTCGCTCAGATCAGGTCGATCAGATAAACAGTTCAAATAAAGAAAGTAAAGTCTGGAATATTTCCCTAAGAATTCCAAAGTAGATAGATAATGTTAGTCCTTAATGCGATGAGAACGTAGCAGCTGTACGGATTGGAAGTTAGGGTTAGCGTTCGAGCGATAGTGAAGTATAAAATAAAACATATTTTTAATCTTTAATCATTATAAGATTTATTTCTGTAATAAAAAGCGTTGACAAAATCATCCTCCGGCAAGTATTAGATATCAGAGTAAGTATAATTTATTAATTACTAACTTGTTATTATGTAATTACTAACTAATTATTAATTACTAACTATACCTGAAACCTTAGAACTCCATCTAAGCAATAAAGAAAAGAAAAAAATATATAATAATTTTATTTTTTATTGCTTAGATGTCTGGACGAGCTCACAGCCTATCTGGTGTTAAGTGGTTACTGGAGCCCATAGACATTACAACGTAAATGCGCCACCCATCTTGAGATATAACTTCTAATGTCTCAGTATAGTTACAACGGCTACCCCACCCTTCAAACCGAAACGCATTACTGCTTCACGGCAGAAATAGGCGGGGTGGTGGTACCTACCCGTCCGACACCCTGATACTATTTGGAAAGGCGGATCTCCATTTGATTCTAAGCTGTATGATGAGGATCTTAAGCAGGGAACTATTGCCTGGCTGATTTTCCCTGGCGCAGGCTCCGTCAACTAAGAGTAAGCCTTCGCTTTTACGAATACAAATTTCCAATGCGAAATCAAACCCACAAAATTTAAAAATGGTCTACTGTACGCGTGAGTACAAGCGTACAAGATGTTCAGAACCTACATATACATAGGTTTAAGAAAACTATTAAAGAACATCTGTGCAATAAAGCTTACTATAAAGTCAATGATTATCTAGAAGATTGCACAAAGTGGGAATGAGTTGCTCGCTCCGGGCATTTCAATATTGTAATAATTGTTATGTTATAATTATTTATTGTAAAAATGAATATTTAAAAAAATTTAATATTAAAAAAAATAATCTAATATTTAAAAAAAAAAAAGACATGCCCGCTGAGTTTCTTGCCAATTCTTCTCAGGACGGAGGCTAGTTCTTGTGAATTGGCGGTAGTTCTTTTGACGTTCAACAAGTATGTACTTTCATTTATGTTGAATAAAACTTTTTTGATTTGATTTGATTTGATTTGAGTAGATTAGGTATCGTAAAGCGTTCCCTTTTAAATGGGTAAGTGGCAACTTAACATCAGACAGGGCGTGAGCCTAATCACCCATATTCGCAAGAAAGAAAAAAAAAATGTTCCCTACCAATATCGTGTTCTACAACCACGAAAGCTCATTCTTACCTGACTTCCTTTAACCTTTGGAGCTTAATTCTGTATACTTCGCAAAAACCACGCCAAAGGGCACAGAATACAATTCGCAACAGATAAACAAACATCCGCCTTTCCCCCTTTTGTTATATATATTTATGATCCTATCAATTCATATTTTGTTTAATTTTCTCACAGAATTTAATGCTCTAGTATTCGTCTTATAGTCGAGCTACAAAATACGAGATTTCATTAGCGGTGATGTATTGAGAGCGATTTTGGATATTTTTAAAATTGGAGACCTTAAAATTTTTTGTCGGTTATTTTTATTTATGTAACTAAATCACGAATTAACGGTAAAGTTATGACTTTTTTCGAGCAGGATCCGAACCTCCCACGAAGTTTAGCGGGTACCTATCACTTGACGATCTGCAGATGTAGGGAGCAGACCGCGGGCTCCAGGTATTTTGAGGGTTCTACTAGGGTTAGACTAGGTAAAGTTATGATTATTTAAGATTATTTGTCTTAAATATTTATTGAAATATTTATTTTCACAAATATTCAGGATTGACTTCCACGGTGAAGGAGTAACATCGTGTTATAAAAACCAAACTCGCATAATTATAATTAGCGTAATTACTAGTGGTAGGACCTCTTATGAAGTCCGTCACTCTGCCACCACCGCTGTTACCACCACCCTGCCTATTTCTGCCGCGAAGCAATAATGCGTTTTGGTTTGAAGGGTGGGGCAGCCGTTGTAATTATGCTGAGATCTTAGAACTCATATCTCAAGGTGGGTGGCGGTATTTACATTGTTGATGTCTATGGGCTGTGGTAACCACATAACACCAGGTGGGCTGTGAGCTCGTCCACCCACGTAAGCAATAAATAAAAAAATTAAAAAAGAATACATTAAATAAGTTTTCTTGGTACAGCAATGCATCTCAATAGTTTACTGGTTTGATTTCCGTACTAAGAGCTGCGTTTACTATTTACAAACCTCTCATCGCATTTAATGCATACTATTTATACACGGAAACTACGGTTAAGATAAAGCCACCTATCGTCAAAAGCAATTTGTACAGAATTTTCTCGCGCGGCAACCTGATTGTAGACCAAGACAATTCAATTCAACGCTATGCCACCAATACTTGTATCTCGCTGTTTTTATGGCCACACTTCCACATATGATCCGCATAAATTATGTTCAACATTTCAATTGTAGCCCCTATAAAATAATTTTTATAATAACCTTTGAATTATTACAAGTATTTTATTAAATGATAATACGATAAAATATTACTGTACAAACAAGATTAAAAATATGTTTTAAAAATGTTATGTAGTGTAAGCAGAAATGTATGGATGTACCTAATTAAAAATTTTGTTACAGATTTGAATGAAAGCTTCTTTCTTGTATTCCTTACTTACTAAACATTTAAGAAGAGGTATTTTACCTACATATTTTATAATTTTATCTATTTTATACGTTTTGCTACCCGAGTAAGCAGTAATTAGATCTGTTAATGTTAGTTTTGCAAGGCCATTTACCATGCTTTGATTGGTTTTGGCTTATTTTAAATACGTGGTTTACTGGTGGCAGGACCTCTTGTGAGTCCGCGCGGGTAGGTACCACCGCCCTGCCTGTTTCTGCCGTGAAGCAGTAGGTAATGCGTTTCGGTCTGAAGGGTAGGGCAGCCGTTGTAACTATACTGAGATCTTAGAACTTATATCTCAAGGTAGGTGGCGCATTTACGTTGTAGATGTCTATGGGCTCCAGTAACCACTTAGCACCAGGTGGGCTGTGAGCTCGTCCATCCATCTAAACAATAAATAAATAAAAACGTGAAGATTTCTTTATTGTTCATAAAAGAGATGGGAGAAGATAATTAAGAACAGAATAGGATTAGGAAATGTTATATAATTATATTTTCGTGCCGGAAACAGCAGTAATGAACAACAATCCAAGAGGCTATAGAACAAATACAGATTAGTTTTTCAATCTAGTTCAAATTTCATAATTATAAAGATGAATAGTCGACCAGACTATAAGAGTTAGTGGCCCATATACATCATAAACTGTAGGCCGTGGCAAGCCTTACAAGGCGGAAGTCCAAATGATACTGCTATCCAATTTTACGGTTCACAGCGGTATCTATATCTAAGCAATAAAAAAAAACTATATATTAATACGCGAAGCAAAAACTTTGTACCTCTTTTTACGAAAATTGCGCGGACGGAGGAGTATGAAATTTCCCACATTTATAGAGAAGGAGTGCAGAATGAATTTTTTTTTTCATTATGTATTAATAATACATTAAATTAATTAATAAAAACATTACACACACTACCATGTATTTGACACACGCACGTACATAGTATATAATATACTCTTTGTTTATTGTGAAACTTTTGTGATTGTATACCATAGACCTCTATACTTCAGTGTTGTATACAGTCTGTGGTCAAATTGAGAATAGGTTAATATTGTTTATCTTTAATATTATTTGTCTATAGTGTAGTCTTGGCGAAATTTGTGATTATAGAAATATAATAATATAATAAGTCTTTGACAATAGAATCATAATAGTGTACAAACTTACAATTTCAATTAATTATAGTCGAATTTCGATTACTGCAGGACCAGTAGTATTAAGTTAATTCCTCAAAATTGTTTATTACATTATCAAAAGAGTTGATAATGGTTTCAAGTTCTTTATATTTCGCAGCTATAAGAAAAATAACGAACAAAACACATCTCCGACTATTAAAAGATCCATAATGTTATCAAATCTAAAAGCTTACTGAACCGAATATAAACACTGGCGTTTTTTCTCAGTTTTTTTTCAACAACAACAAAAAAAATATTACAGCAAAAAGCCCGACAGTCGAGCAAAGAAGATTCATATCACGTACTCGGGCAAAAAAATACGCAATCCTTTACGTGAACACAATTAAGGATTGCCGACGTACACGCGGAAGTGTATTTAACTTGCAGCAATACAACACGTTTAGTTCAAATATACTACTTTATTACAATTGTTTTTTGAACGCCCAAAGTAAGTTCAATTAATTCGCTTCTTTCATATTTATTGATAAGTTATCTTTATGTTACAATCATGTATGATGAGAATTTGTTTCGACTGATCGTGACGTGAATGTGTCCCTGTTAGCGTCAATGTCCATTGCCTTAATACACATATGCTCAACTTAACTATCAAAACGATAACAAGCTTAACCTACTACTTTTCATTACACTGTGTAGTTGTGTACGCAATTTGTCTAAGAAATTGAGTCTGTCGGCTTGTTTTTTCTCCGCCGTAGCGAGAAATTCCCTTTGCCTTGTATTCCACGAATATAGAGAAAAAAGTTAATTACCATCTCAATTATCGAGTCTACATGAAATAAAGTTACAAAGCTGGGATATTGTTTAAATTTGATCGCAAGACGAAACTATTATATCAAATCCTGATAAAACATACAGAGCAAAAACATCTCTAAGAAATTAGTCTGCCCCACAAATCATTAGACTTAACGGTGTACCACGGAACATAATTGCTTGTCGTGATGACGCAGAGTTATTTGCAGGTTCTAAAATAATGTTGTCTTATTATTACTGCTTAAGATGGATGACCACGCGCACGGCTCAACTGGTATTAAATGGTTGCAAGGGTCGTTTGAAATCTCTGGGTCTGCGGAGGGACTTCGGTTCCCTCTGTATTTTGTACCGTATGTTCCATGGGGAGTGCTCTGAGGAACTGTTCGAGATGATACCGGCATCTCGTTTTTACCATCGCACCGCCCACCACCGGAGTAGAGTTCATCCATACTACCTGGAGCCACTGCGGTCATCCACAGTGCGTTTCCAGAGATCTTTTTTGCCACGTACCATCCGGCTTTGGAATGAGCTTGACTCCACGGTGTTTGCCGAGCGCTATGACATGTCCTTCTTCAAACGAGGCTTGTGGAGAGTATTAAGCGGTAGGCAGCGGCCTAGTTATGCCCCTGGCAAACAAGGGTCAACGTTGAGGCATGAGATTTATAACGGCAGAATAGGCAAGATGATGGTTATATTTATACCAGCAATTATAGTTGTTATTATCTCCCTCTTAAAACACCTACGGTACATAATACTAAAAAATTAGATCCTGATACAAGAACAATCCAATATTCGCGTATCAATATATACGTGCTTCTTATATAGGACATGGACGATCAAATAACTACATTCACATGTTGATATCAGTCTCTAGTAATTACCACACCAGGTGGGACGCGATTCTGCTTAGATACAAAAATACCTTTTTTATTTCTAATTCCTTAATACTTATTATCAAATGATTGACGCGTAGCATTATAATTTCAGCTAAGTACGAAATCAATGGATATTTGTCACGCTCGCATACAGCTAACAATAGGATGAAAGAGCGAATTTTGGCGAAAATCACCCTATTTTAGGGAAAAAATCTCATTTTAATTCGACCTTTTGTTGGTCTTTTTTGTGTAAACATCATTATCGGATTAGTAGGCGCGTGCCCGCGTCGCGTCAGTTAAAAATGTGTGCAATTCACACGTGGTAGAAGTGAAACCTTCCAAAATTAAAATACAATTATCCTAAACGTCTTAAGTATATGTAAAATTTTGTCATTAGTAAATAATTGTAAGGTAGCGCCCTCTGTGAATTGATATTTTAATTTCACGTATAATCCTAAATTAAAATTCACTACAAGAGCTTTCATACACACGTTATTATTAAAAAATCTCACAGATGGCGCTGTATTAAATAGTATGTATATTTCTGTCTCATTCTTTGCTGGCTTCATCCTACACATTTTTGTATTTGTGTCTCTTACCTGTCGTTTTTTCCGTTGCATCCGGTTTGAAATCACAACGATTCTAAAGAAGTTTTCACTTCAAAAAAAAAAATGTGTGCAATTCACACGTGGTAGAAGTGAAACCTTCCAAAATTAAAATACAATTATCCTAAACGTCTTAAGTATATGTAAAATTTTGTCATTAGTAAATAATTGTAAGGTAGCGCCCTCTGTGAATTGATATTTTAATTTCACGTATAATCCTAAATTAAAATTCACTACAAGAGCTTTCATACACACGTTATTATTAAAAAATCTCACAGATGGCGCTGTATTAAATAGTAAGTATATTTCTGTCTCATTCTTTGCTGGCTTCATCCTACACATTTTTGTATTTGTGTCTCTTACCTGTTGTTTTTTCCGTTGCATCCGGTTTGAAATCACAACGATTCTAAAGAAGTTTTCACTTCAAAAACGTACAACTCTAGATTCTGTACTTTCTAGGTATTGTTGTGATGTATAGAATAGAAAAATACGTATTTAATTGGAACGTTACACAGTTATAGATCTCTTGCATCTCCGTAAACATATCGATGTGTGATGTATCCTTGATTATCCAGATGCATCGGTAAGGATTAAGAATTGTGATCGCATTCCTATCGAGTGATACGACTGATGTGCGTTTTTTTTTATATTTCTTTTTATTGCTTAGTTGGTTTGACGAGTTCACGGCCCACCTAGTGTTAAGTGGTTAGCCTATAGACATCTATAACATAAATGCCGCCACCTACCTTGAGATATGGGTTTTAAGGTCTCAATTTTTACAGTACAACGGCTGCCCCGCCCTTCAAACCGAAACGCATTACTGCTTTACGGCAGAAATAGGCAGGGTGGTGGTACAAACCCGTGCGGACTCACACGAGGTCCTATCACCAGTAATTAATACGTACTTAAAAACTGATGATGATGATGGATTCACGAATGACTTTTTATATTGCCCTTGTAGGCAGACAAGCATACGGCCCACCTGATTGTGAGTGGTCACTGGCGCCAATGCACTCGAGCAATGCCAGGGATTGAGCCAAGCCACTGCCTACCGACTTCCACGGTGAAGGAGTAATACCGCGTGATAAAAATCAAACCCGGAATAAAATATTATTTGCATAATTACTGGTGATAGTTTTTTGTGAGCACGCACGAGTAAGTAGTACCCCCTTGCCTATTTCTGCCGTGAAGCCGTAATGCGTTTCGGTTTGAAGGGTGGGGCTGCCGTTGTAACTATACTGAGACCTTAGAACTCATATCTCAAAGTGAGTGGCACATTTATGTTGTAGATGTCTATGGGCTCCAGTAACCGCTTAACACCAGGTGGGCTGTGAGCTCGTTAACCCATGTAAGCGATAAAAAAAATTATCAATTGCCTGAATTTCTTTAAGGGCTGTCGCATTCTACTAATGCACCCGCTTCCAATAGGATGAATGATCTAATAAAGAACTACAAACAGAATCTCAATGACAATACTTGGATCAGATATAAAATATGCAATTAGCGTAGTCAAAACTTCTGTACCCTGTACCTCTTCAACGAATATTCCGTGAATATGAAAAGACAAAATTGAAGAATCATAAAAAATAATTAGCTAGAAACACACTGATTTAATCTTGAATAAAAAAGACGTCTAAAAGGCGATCGATTAGATTCTGATGATAAGGTTTTTGTGAAGAACATATCGGTACAAAATACTTTTCCGTCGAGATACAGCTGATCAAACGCCGGATTATCGAGTAAGAACGTTATGAACGACTTTTCCAATTCGATTACAATCTACTAATGAATGTCGTATTGGAATATGTTTGTGAATTGGACACATGTAACTTTTAGACATACAGTGGACAAATATACATATATAAACAAAATAATCCAGATCAACAACATTTGGAGGGTGTCTACGCTTGGAACAAATAATAAGTCGGTTTTGTGGAAGTAATGTTATATATTTTTAGTATGAAAATAATAATTAGATAAAATATGTTTTGATTTTTTTTTAAAAAGGCGCCAAAGTCGTCAGCGAGGGAAAATGCACAGATAATATAAAAAATGTGCAAATGCGTTTCGTTTCACGCTGTGAAAATCTTGAGTGGAAGGAATATAGAGAAACGAATTGTTATGTCAAAAATTCCTGCCCACAATTCACCAAGCGCCAGTTTTTAAAGAATCGTGATTTTTTAAATATATTTTACTGCGATTTTTCGTTCAAGCAGTTTGGTGTTAAGCGGGAATCGGAGCCGAAGGATTCGGCCCACTTTGACACCGGGCGTGACACAAAAAGTTGTTGACTCAATTGAATTTACACAGCATAGCCTCTAATTCGTATCGATTATCTCTTGTAAACTCGAGTAAAACCGAATTAATATATATGAGATCGTAAAGTCAATGCGATAAGATTCAAATCGTAATTTACCCGTACACATACATATATAAGACTTCGATTACACGATACCAAAGTCAATACCGCTAGCAATGCTGTCGAAAATATACCTAGCGTGTTTAGTGCCAGCGTTCGCTTTGACGGATATCGACATAAAGTGCATGGCCAATAATGAAGAGCATCTATCAAACGACAGGCTCCTGGGCACTTGGTACATAATGTACACCTTCTCATTTATGGGCGGCGTCATACCCACGACCGCTTGTACCAACATCACAATCACGAAACCCACTGCCGAAGACTTGCAGCTGTTCAAAGACGAATACCTGGCCCCTGGCCTCCCGTACTCGTTTGAAGACAACCCTGTACTCTCTACCAAGGGTCAAGAAAATGGCATGCTGATAGGAAACAATAGAGCCAAATTCTATGTTCTCAAACCTAATGACGGATTTTTAAATCCATTTGGATACGAAGTGCAAGCTTACCAGTTCTTGACCGAGAAATTCGTGATGCATACTCCGTGTCCGCTGAGGGGAAACCGTAGGATGCTTTTGTCCAACGACAGACATGCAACGGTCGAGGAAATGGAGCGAGTGATCAAGAATACACGTGAATTAAACATTCTTGAGAGGAACAGATTTTGTGCTTAAACTACTTATGGTAATTAAAGTCTTGACGAAATATAAGAATAATTCGTTTTATTCACTGAGTCTACAGTAACCCGATGATAAGTGACTTACCACTCTGAAATCTTTGGAGTGACGGTAAAAGTAAATCTTAAAGTGACATAAAAGCTGAACCAAATCGTCTGACTCACAATACCAATAATTTTAAGAAATACACCATGCAGTATATAAACTATATAATGTCGCGTTCGCATGTGTGAATTGTAGGTTGTGAACATTTTTTTTTATGAAGCAAGGATTAGTGATGGCCTGAAAACCTTTATAGTTTCAGCAGGACAGGTGGGCGAGCAAGGGCTCAGCCAGGAGAGCTGGGATTTGGTAGCAGCTGCCCGAGCGCCTCTGAAGGAGACCTAACAACGCAAGGGCAGCTGTTTCGCGAATGCACTACTACCGGGACGATTTATAAGATGCTAAATATCCAAAAAAAGGAAGACGGCCAAAATGTTGGGCAGATGATATAAAGAGTGTAGCCGGCAGGCATTTATTTATTTAATATAAATATGGCCAAAAATAGAGAATATTGGTAATCTTTAGAGGAGGCCTTTGTCGAGAGATAAGCTGTTTTGAAAACCACACTGAACGCCGAACGTAATACTTGATGATAAGTTGAATTTAAATTTAATTTATTATTATGTAATTTATTAAGTTAGTAATTAATAAGTAAAACAACAATAAAGGCTTATTATTATTGTTATTAAATATTAAAACCTATTAATTTCTTGCCCGCCGATAAGTGGCGACGCGCGTGATAACATTGTCGCCACTTCGACATTTACAAGTTCCGAACAAAATTGGCATCGTCAGTAAAGCGCGCAAAAACATCCACGTGCAAAATATTTTCTTCGTATTAGGAAAAAGAAGGAAATTATGTTCGTAAAACTTAAATTTATTAAGAAAGCTATTTGTTAAGTGATGTTATTAATTATATTCCTTTGAATACTGTAAATTATTATATATATGTATATAACGATGTATATATCGAACCCGTCGCTTGCGACGAAGGGCTCGACGAGTAAATTAACCCCCACACACAGCCCACTGAGTTTCTCGCCGGATCTTCTCAGTGGATCGCGTTTCCGATTCGGCGGTAGATTCTGCGAAACACGACTCTTGCTGGGGCTCGTGTTAGCAATGTCATCAGGTTTGAGCCCCGTGAGCTCACCTACTAGTTAAGGCTACGCTGATATAGCCTCTCAAGGCTATCAGCTTAGGTAGGAAAAACAAAAAACAAAAAAACCCGCCAATGTAAATTTTAAATGAAGTGTAATAAATAAATAAATAGCCACGGCCACCTACTAGATGGACCGACGACCTAGTAAAAAGCGCTGTGTCTCGTTGGATGCAGGTGGCAATGGACCGGTCGCACTGGAAATCTATTGGAGAGGCCTATGTTCAGCAGTGGACGGCGATAGGTTGAAATGATGAAATAAATAAATAAAATAAAACTCATCATGATGTGACGCGAGCACCTTGTGCGACAAGGACAGCAAAAAGAAGGAGTAAAGTTTGCAGCAACGTCGCTAGCTGTGCGCCCAGTACGCCGCGCCGAGGTCTAATTTGAATAGTTTGTAACAAGCTCCAGTTGCAGTTTTGTTTTGTTCGTCTAGCTTTGCAGTTTTGGTCACGTTCCGCAAATAAGGTATCAAATAGCATTAGGTGAGGTATTTCCGTAATTCATATTATCTTTCCCAGAGTTTCACTTTTCGAAGTCGTCGTGGTCCAATGGGTGATACGCCCGGTGTACCTACCTAAGCGATGCCACTTTACCGGCGTTCGAATCCCGTAGACAGGTATCAAATATTCTAATGAAACATGCACTTGACTCATGTTCACGAACGTATTCCACGATAAACGAATAACATCGTGTAATAAGAGTCGTTACTGGAGCCCATAGACATATACAACGTAAATGCCGCCACCTACCTTGAGTATAATAGTATGATAGTTCTAAGGTCTCAGTTTATACAGTACAACGGCTGCCCCACCCTTCAAACCGAAACGCATTACTGCTTCGCGGTAGAAGTAGGCAGAAATTACTATACAAGTGACACTTCAAGCTTCAAGGGTGGAGACATGTCTCAAGTCGGGTGGCGACGCTTATGTCGTTGTTGTCTACGGACTCCGGTAACCACTTCACACTAGTGTGCTTAGTGCGAGTTTTTTAACGTTCTCGATAACGTAAAAGTTAACTCAAATTTGTATGGAGTTGGAGCGTTTGCCTACGTTTGCCGCTAGGGGCGCTGTTCGCACTGAGCACACAGGTGGGCTGTGAGCTTGTTCTTCGTGTAGTCACGTAACTCAAGCTCGTCTAACCAACTAACGCAATAAAAACCTCAAGATAGGAATTAAAGGGATAATGGTGCAGGGAGGACATAACGAATATGTCAGCTCGGGGTAACCTGGGCGCATACCCGCATTTGCTCATCGATAACCGGATAGCCTTTTGTCATAATATCATCTTGTAAAATCTACTGGCTTACAAAAACACGCTATTTCTCTTGGGTGCTTGTGTGGTTTTGAATTTCGTATGAGTTATATGGCCACTTACCAGGTGGACCGACGACCTGGTGAAAATCGCTGGGTCACGTTGGATGCAGGTGGCAACGGACCGGCCGCACTGGACATCAGTTGGAGAGGCCTATGTTCAGCAGTGGACAGTAGAGAGGCTGAGATGATGATGATGATGATGAGTCCAAAGTGAGTAGCGGTTCTACTAAGCCTCGGGCATCGCTTGAATTAATATTCAGTCAGCAATCACCATCGGGTATGTTCGTCTAACTCTAAATCAAATAAAACCAACTATAAATACCTAAATAAAAACGTAATAAAATATGTGTTTGCCGAAAACATTCGAGCGATAACTTCAATAAGGCGATATTATAAGAAAAATACGTAGAGAAAAAGAGCCGCGAGCGTCACTGTCGAAGGGAGAGCTCGAATGTAATAATATATACGATGTTCAAGAATAGGTGCAAAAACACCTTCTCTTAGAGTATTGTTTGTTTTACGAAGCGCCGGAGTAAACATCGTTTGTCTCCGGCCCCGGGCGATCGGTTGGGCCGTAAAACAAGCGACAATATAAATTACAAAAATAAGCTATAAATGTGTCGATGTGTTGATGTTCTCGAGATTAGATGTTATCATTATTTTGTTTTTTGTTATAATTATTAGTCATAAGTTCATAAGATATTAAATTAAGTATTGTTTTTAATTAATTGTAATGTGTGCCAATATATCATAAAATGTCAACTGTCAGTCATATTTCATATCGTCTAACGGCCGTTTTCAATAACCTATCTATCCCTAGTTTCGGTTACTAAAGATAGACAAATCTATATTTTTGTCCTTACTTACGTTCCAATAACCTATCGACGGGCAGCAGTTCCTATCGGATTTATCTATCCATCGTCGGGAGGACGGATAGCCTGCTAAAGATAGAACGCTCATACAAATCGTGCTTACTTCCGTTTCAATATGNGTTTCGTATTTGTAGTAGAACGAAACGTATCAAGAGGCTCGGATAAATCGGAGGGAAGAAGCTATCTACTGTTGGTTAAAGAGAGATAGCACTTATCCGTGATTGTGAAACGCAAACTAAGGACAGATACGCTCTTGCTGATATTCGGAGATAGCTATCTATCCGAAAACTCAGATACGTTATTGAAAACGGCCGTAAGTCAATTATTGTCACCCTTTAAACATTCTATATTAATGTCTTAGCTACTTTAAAGAAATTAGTCATATAAGAAAAGTTTTGTACTTACCTTAAAAATAAGTGTAGTCTTTAACTTAAAAGGGGAGATGTTAGGTAGAGAATGTAAACTATGGCAATACGGCCAGACTACTTCCGCCATTAAAACAAGACACACGCAGAGCTCGTCGTTTTATTATAAAATATAGTTATGCCAAAACCGGGCATCCTATGACTTCACAAGATGGACCTTTTCTCAATCATAGTAGAGAGCTCCATTAATTTGCTCGAAATGGTAAACTATCCTAATCGTATTGTTACACGCTGGGGTTCGGGATAAATAAAAAGTTCCACCAAAGTACAAATTAAGACTGTATTAGCATTTAGAACACTTAAAACACTTAAGGAACACTTTAAAATTCTCAAAATATTTCTTTCGTTTCGCTTCAAGTGATCCGTTCGCTGTTTCGCTTCGAGTAGTTTCGATTACTAACTGCTTTATGCCACCTCTGAAACGCTTTCATAGTCGATACGACATCCCTAGAATTTCAGAGAGAATTCTTCACAAGTCGAGTATTTTCGATTTGTGTTTTCGATATCTGACAATAGGTGGCGTTTTGTGAATGTATTTCTCCAGCGTTCTAGATGTTACTAGATCCTTTGCTATCCGTTCCGGCTATTCGGCAATAGATGGCATTCCTCTAATCGGCGTAACAGTATTATGTGTATGTATGTATGTTATTTACTTTTGTTTTATTACTATGTCCTTACTAAGATAATAATATTTTAAGAAGTCACTGTTACTTAAAAAATTCAATCGAGTTCATGCTGAAATGCTATTAATATTCTCAATTCATTCAAAGTCACTTCAAAACAAACTTGATTTCAAGAGTAATTTAATTATTCGACAAAATTCGATATAACGTAAACAAAACATTAAGATGTGAATCACGGTAAAACAAACAACAGTTCTAAATAAGTATTGATCGAAGTTACTACAGAGAAACGCAAGCTCTTCTTATACGACTGCTGACTAAATAAGAAAATGTTTATATTCAAAGGAATCCACAGGTCTCTAACTCTAATTAATTCGATTAATAACAATAATATATTATTTAGAACTGGCCCACGAGACTACCGCCATAAGGCATGTTGTTCCAATAGTTGTGGCGGTACACGGCTTATAAAGTTTCAATCAACACCTTAAGAAACTTTCGTTATCCAGCTGCGTCAGGGGTCTTATACAGAAGGCAGCTATCCTCAATACTGCGCGTATTGTGAGGAGGTTTCTCATTCTGGAGTATTAACCACTGGTGACTTATGTTGTAGACACCGTCATTGGCGACCACCTATTTTTATATATTCTTCTTTTTCTTCACCTTATCCCACTAGGTGGCAGAGCTAATTTTTCTTTTCCATTCTCTTCTATCAGCCGTCAGCTCAACACTATATACTGATATATATCCCTCTCTCTCTTTCTCATATCATCATTCACACACTCCATCCATGGCTTCTTCGGTCGACCTCTTTCTCCTCTACTTTGCCCTACCATTTCCATACATCTTCTAGTCCCATGCATCTTCTCTCTACGCATCACATGTCCATACCACGCTAACCGTCCGCTCTTTAATTTTATATACAATCTATTTTTATATAGTGTTTTAAAAAAATGTATTTTTTTAATATGCATAGTTTTTTAAAACATTATGTAATTAATATGATTTTAAATAAATATAGTATAATATATTAAATAACTAAATATGATTTAAGACAGCTGCGTGGCCACACACGGTCGGTAGGCTTAATGATGTTAGCACAAGAAATAATTTAAAACAATCCGGCGTGTAATGAACCGTAGCGACGATGGTTCTTTCGGAACTCCAACACGTTTCAGCATCGATTGTTAATATTTTGTTTTAAGATTTCCAGCATATGGCCTTCTTGCTGCGTTGTGCAGTCTAGCAATTGCTTTATGAGCTACTGGGTAAGCCCGACCGACCGCTTTGCCGAACTTTGATACGAATTTGGTCCTATCGCCACCAAACTTCACCAGGTCACTCGCTAGGACGATCGGAAGATTTCGGAATCTATGTGGAACAGACACACATTGACTTTTGTATATAACTACATCATAAGCATATCTAATTATCATAATGCAGTAATGTCCGCTAGAGCTAATAACAGGCTTATGCAACTAAAATGTACGTAATTATAATAGTAGTAGTTTTTCTTTTCTTAGGAGTTATTTGGGATTTTGGAGTATAATTGATTCTTATCATCATGTCCCAGAATGAATGGCTTTAAGTCGACTACATCGGGTCCACTCTCATTGCCTGAGCTCGAGAGGTTTCCATCAGCCCCGCCCCTCTCCTCCTCCTCCTTGCTGAGTCTTTGAGTTCACTCTACTACCCTGGTCAAACGGCAAGGTTCCAGCAATTGACTATAGTTTCTCACCTCGAATCGAAGCCAGATCCGTGTTACAATGGAATCATTAACCACTAGACTGATGGATGAATCGAACCTTAAGGTCCTTTACACGCTTGCTTCAGCTGATATTCATGAGCCACTCACCATCAAGTAGCCCAATATACCCGTCTACCTAAACAGGCAACAAAAAAGAACATTTAATAAAAAGTAGGCCATGTGATCGTCTGCCCAATGACGCTTAAACAAAACACGGACAAGCAATGGTAGCAGCTCGCTATAAATAGACTGTTTGAGTCGGAAACAAATTCAGTACTGCCGCTTGATTTCATTCACAAAGCGACTAGAGCATTTGCATGCCAAAGCGAAGCCAGAATTTATTATGTTCCCGCCTTGGTTAAACTTTAACATGTAAAAATAGGGGTGCGCTCTCTGTGTGCTTAAAATAGGGGTGTGCTATCTGTGTGCTTAGTGCGAGTTTTTTAACGTAAGCCCGTAACGTTTTTTTTTTTTTTATGATTGAAAGATTACTGGTGGCCCTGAGGCCTTTCCAGTTTCACCAGGACATGTGGGCGAGCAAAGGCTCAGCCAGGAGAGGTGGGATTTGCTAACAGCTACCCGAGCGCCTCCGAAGGAGACCTAACAGCTCAAGAGTAGCTGCTTCGCGAATGAATCTACTACCGGATCGGAATTGCGACCCGCTGAGAAGATCCGGCGAGAAACTCAGCGAGCTGATTCATGGGTTAGGTTGCACGGCGAACTCTTTGTCGAGTTCGACGAGTACGGTTACCGAGGTCCCTAAGNTAAGAAGAGAGGGCCCTATGGTCGTCGGGTGTTTGAACCTTAATTTGAATGCCGTTCGCGAGGTTACGGGCATTCGTGAAATTTATATTTTTGGCCTTAAGGGCCAGGCAAACTCGATCCCAAGCTGCCTTCTCCTGAAGGATAACCGGGGGAGGGGTCTGGGTTTTATTTTGTGCCACCGGACGCGGCGACGAAGTGGCGCCCGTAACGTAAGTCGTAAGTAAGTCCAGCGAATGCACAAAAAGCAACTACGATTTATTTTTTGACGTGACAACGTCTTATATTTCGATGGAGCCGGCTGCACGCACGAAAAAACATGAGTCATTGAGGCGTTCCATTTAAGGCTTGAAGTGCAAGCGAGAGCGCGCAACGAGCGACAAAGAGGCACAATCGGCCTCCGCGTTCGGCAGCGTTCGACATCTGTCTCTCTCCTACTTGAGTGAGCGATGCATCCGCGTGGACAGCTGCTATACAATAATACATTTACAAGTTTTCGTGAAGTATGAAGTTCAGTGAAAAGTGAATGTGGTGTCAATTGTCCATACAAAATATCTATCAAACAAATAAAATTTAAATTTTCTTTTGAAAAATGAAACCATTCCATCAGTATTTTCTTATGACGTCAGTAAACCGACTTTACAGACAACCGATTTTTTATTGTCTACCTGTATGCTGGCAAGGAGCGCCCCTAGCGGCAAATGAAGGGGAGTTGTTCCAACTCCATACAAATTTGAGTTAACTTTTACGCGATCGAGAAGTTAAAAAACTCGTACTAAGAAGAAAAATAGCAGCACCCCGTCTCTTCATGTGTGTTTCTTGAAAGGGGACCGAGAGAGACACCGGAGAGTCAATCGCCAGTAATTAAAAAAAAAACTGTTTTTCTTAGTTTTTTTTATTTTATTTATTTATTGCTTAGATGGGTGGACGAGCTCACAGCCCACCTGGTGTTAAGTGGTTACTGGAGCCCATAGACATCCACAACGTTAATACGCCACCTGCCTTGAGATATAAGTTCTAAGGTCTCAAGTATAGTTACAGTGGCTGCCCCACCCTTCAAACCGAAACGCATTACTACTTCACGGCAGAAATAGGCAGGATACCCAACCGCGCGGACTCACAAGAGGTCCTACCACCAGTAATTACGCAAATTATAATTTTTCGGGTTTCATTTTTATTACACGATGTTATTCCTTCACCGTGGAAATCAATCGTGACCATTTGTTGAGTACCTATTATTTCATTAGAAAAATTGGTACCCGCCTGGGATTCGAACTCCGGTGCATCGCTCAACACGAATGCACCGGACGTCTTATCCATTAGGCCACGACGACTTCAATTAGTTTTAGTTTAAGTTGTAGGTGTCTATGGGCTCCAGAAACCTCTTAACACCAGGTGATCTGTGAGCTCGTCCACTAATCTAAGCAATAAAAAAAAATCGAAGCGCCTGTTAATGTTCGCTTAAAAAGTGTCCCGTTTAAAAATTGCTAAATTGGTCTTTAAGATCCTTTATGTTTAGCAGTTTTTTTTTTGTTTTGTTATAGGAATGCTGTATTTATGTATGCAACATAAAGAACTACTTACTAGTTTAAGTAGATGACGTTGATTAAATACTGAATTGTATGAACAAAATACAAACAAACTTAAACTCTATGTTGCGCATGCAAGTCAACTTTGACCCACTGGCGTGGGATAGGTTATTGGGTCGAAACTTGACCGGTCATTGACTTGTAATATCGAGTGGCAGGGAAACTAGGTCGACAGATCCCACTAACCCAGAGTGTTGTATTTCAATGCGAAATGGATTAATATGTTTGTTGAATTCATGTTTTCTGATGATAGGACTTTATTATTTTTGGTTTACTTTTAACTGTATGGTATGAGCATGGAAGAATACTGCCCCATTACCCTAGCATGAGCAGCAGCGAACAGACATTTTTATTTATTGCTAAGATAGGTGGATGAGCTCATAGCCCAGTTAGTGTTAAGTGGATTCGAACACCGTTGCATCGCTAGATTATTCCTTAGGCCACGACTAATTCAAAGTGTTATTACTGCTGGTAGAGCTAATTTTAAATCTGTTATGGTAGGGATCACCATCGTACATACGATGGTCACCAAGCAGACATGATTTCCGGCTTGAAAGATTGTATAGCCAGTATTGTACAATTAAGACTTTGATATCATGGTTCGGGAAGGAGGACAGCTATCACGTTGTCATTTTTATGGGTTCCAGTAATTTCTATACAGAACCAAGTGGACGGAGAAACTGCTCACTTATCTACGCAACGACTAATGAAATAAACTAATCAACAATCAGTATAAATAGTTTTTTAATTTCGACATTTTTGTATGTAGGTAGGCGAGCACAGGACAGACAGGCAGAGTGGGATTTATCAACAGCCTGAACGCCGAAGGAGGCCTAACGTCAAATAGATGAAGTCTAAGTTTCTGATTTCAAACTAATTATTTAGAACGCAAAAATTTAAAGTGTGAAAAAACAATAAACCACGGACATTTCTTTCAAAACTGTGACGTATTGTAAACCTCTTATTGGTTCTTCATCTGGTGTGAAGTGGTTACTATAGCTCATAGACATCTACAACGTAAATGCGCCACCCACCTTGAGATATAATATAGTTCTAAGGTCTCAAGTATAGAGTTACAATAGCTGCCGCACCCTTCAGACCGAAACACATTACTGCTTCTTGACAGAAATAGGCAGGGTGGCGGATAGGCTGCGGGGACTCACAAGAGCTCCTACCACCAGTAATTACGCAAATTATAATTTTGCGGATTCGATTTTTATTACACGATGTTATTCCTTCACCGTGGAAGTCAATCGTGAACATTTGTTAAGTACGTATTACAAAAATTGGTACCCGCCTAGGATTCGAACACCGGTGCATCGCTCAACACGAATGCACCGGCCGTCTTATCCTATTAGGTCACGACGACTTCAATCTAACTTAAATCTTCTTAAATCTTTACAATTTATAAAGTTTTTTTCTCTATCCCCTACGAACAATTACAATAGTGTTTTCAGTTTCAGAGATTTGTCAATATGGAAAGAGCATAAGTCTGGGCATTTATCTCGTTCAGTGGAAGGCGCTATCTGTCGCCGTAAAGCCACCATTATTCTAGCCCGCTTCCCTCGCTAGCGACAATACTACAAATGCAACTTTATAACGCTTTATTCGTGACTGCTATTCACTTTTACTATTCTTTGAAATCTAAGTTCATTCGAGAATTTCCCTGAATCCGTTTGTCGCTTTTGTGGTATATGTCACTATCCAACATACCAATATACCAACAATCCCCACCAAGAGACAATAATCAAAAAGGAATTTAAAATTTAAGAATTTAAACCTTCGAAATCAGTAGTTTATTATATTACTAGTGACCCGCCCTCGCTTTGCTTCGGAAACATTAAAACACACATGAAACCAAAAAAATAAAATTAAAAAAAAATTTAAAAAAGTAGCCTATGTTCATCAGGGACAATGTCGGCTTCTAATGGAAAAATAATTTTTCAAATCGGTCCAGTAGTTTCGGCGCCTATTCGAAACAAACAAACAAACAAATCTTTCCTCTTTATAATATTAGTATAGATTAGTATAGATGGCCATCATCATCGTTGCTACCGTTAATAGATAACTAGAATATCTGATCATATGAATGTTTAAATAAGTATGTTATTATAAGATAAAATTTCTAAAATGTAAAAAAAAGATCATCTATATTAATTCTAGGAATGTGAATTATGACTTAGGATTTTACTAAACGATAAAGATTTCTAGTTAAAATCTTTATAATAACTTAAAAGCTCTTAATAATCTCTACGGCTATTTTCCATTTACGACATCGAAATGAAAATATTTTAGGGAAAATTGCTCTAAAAGGTTTCCGACGGAATGCTTAGCGAGGAGGCAATCAGTTGATGTTGACAGCGAGTTCTCTCTGAGGTCGGCGCTAGATAATTGTTTGGGCTGTAGCTTTGTAATGGCATTAGCAGATGAAGCAATGGATTGAATTGATCGGTAACAATTCCAACAGAAACGCATATATAGAGCGATTTTAAATTAATCAGTAAGTAAATTAGAATCATAATTATCCTCCACGTCAATACGCATATTAAACTGATGGCGGAAACGGGAAAATAATAATAATAATAATTTATTTATTTCTCTCTTAAAGGTATAGTACAAATACAAATGGAAATTAACCTTATAATTTATTTTGTAAACCTTTGAAAGAGCTGAAGCCTGTACTAGGTTCAAAGACCTGTATTAATGATCTCCAGGCTCCCTCCTTCTTAAGATAGATAAGGTAAAATATATTAATAAACTGAAATAATATTTGACCTATCCTTTTTTTATTTGTCAAATTCTTACCTTGTTACGTCTGATCAAAAATTAATAAAATAGCCCTTAAACATTACCCTGATCTTTATGCTTAAAACACAAAAACCCTTTTTATTTACGAACGTAATAATGAGCTTTAAACAGAACCACATCTTAAAGCTGCTCATCAATCAACCTGGTGACGTGAAGGGTTGAAATCCCTTGATAATTATCGATCTTAACTGAAAACAGGATTGAAAAGTTTTTTTTTCTTTTTTATTAGAACAAGCTCGTAGAAACTGTTTGCTTCGATCTTAATAAAATTATTCAGAGTATTTATTTGATCAGTTTTGTAACATTAGGATGTAATGTCGCTATCATTCATGCTTTATAAGTGTTTTTGATTGTGAATTTTCAGACTGTATTTCCTTCGTGATTTTTCTCTTAGGTGGTTTGTGAAGTCTGCCGTTATTACAAATACTAGTGAATTCTCTTTGATTTTAATTTAAAAGTAATATTGTGAAAGTATGTAATAATATTGCGCGTCTTGTAGCTGTTGAGTCCCGTTCAGAAGTGAAGGTGGTTGTGTGTTTTCTACGCGTTGCGGAGCTCGCCGGTCCGCCGGTTTGCCGCCCCCTACCGCGCCGCGCTGCCTCCGTCTTTCCCGACTTCGCGAAAGAGGAGTTGATGCGTAAACAATAAGAGTTTGACAAAATTTTGTGATCTTGGGAGCTAAAAGACAATCTTTATTTAGCAGTTTTTTGTAAAATTATCTATATTACTTTAAGGAGACTTAGTTTGGATTTTATTTAAATATCTCCCTTTTAAAATATAGATAATCGCCTAAAATCAAGTCTACTTTGAGCTGACTGCGAATTAGACTGCTGACAATGATATATTCTTGATGGTACAAGATATTTGGAAGAGGCAGAAATCTCGCTAATGACGTTCTGAAGGTAAGGCTGCATACTACCTACAAGTTCCGAAAAACAAACTTTGACTGCCGGTTTACCGTACAATATCACTCGCTCGGTGGAGGATCTTCTCTTTGTCGTCATCTCCCAAAGCTCTAAAACATTTGTGATGTTGCAAACAAAGTGAAATCCAACAAACTGAATATATCGAATAAGATAGACACTTGAGATACCACTGGACTTTTAGATTTACACATCCAACAAACTAAATATGTATATCGAATAAGATAGACACTTGAGATACCACTGGACTTTTAGATTTTCACTTTTTTGTGTTCTGTACATACCACAACAATATCTGGGTTTCTAAGGGCCAGTTAAATATTAATAAATATTTTTTAAATTAAAGTCCTCAGTGACAGATAGTGGCGTGGCTGTGCTCCTGATATGGTTGATGTTTGAATGGCCCTTACACTTTCCAAGGCAATAGAAGGTATAAATCAAAACACAGGACATTTGGGATTACGGATTCTAAAAAATTAGAAGAATTTTCGATAAATTTTCAATACAACTGAAAACGTTTAGGACCTTACGAAAATGCTTTAAATATTCGATTTGTATAATTTCCAAACTGTTGACAGTTGTGGGAATACACGTATTCTCCAAACTCATTCGACAAGTTAAGAAATCAAACGCGCGCTGAGTCGACTGCTTCCCCTGAGATTATTCCGAAATATTATACAAACTCGTTAGCAGCTATGATGTCGAATTCGGCAGCAAATTTAATTACCTGCGTAAGTTTATTTGTGAGTTTTAAAGTCGCTTTTTCTTGCAACGAAATTCCAGTAATTTTTTGTACTTACTCTCTTCTTTTTATCTCCATCTTATTCCACTGGGTGGAGTCAACACAGAGAATTTTTCATATCTCAACCCTCACTTCTCTTCCTCTTATATCGTCATTCACACACTTCATCCGTATCTTCTTTGATTCATTAATTAACTCTAATGCCAATAATTGCATTGAATCGATTCGTTGCATAGTATTGCAAATCTGAATTTAATTATTTTGACAAACCTAAGCCCAGAATTAGTGTGCCAAAAAATACCGACCGTTTGGTATATATTTGGCAAATATTCTGCTTATTTCTGCATTCAAACAGTCAACACTCCGTTACGAAAGGTATGAGAATGGATAAACAATACAGTTAATATTTCAATCTCATACCTATTCATTTCAAAGGGATGACGTGAGATTTTCCGCTCATCTATACTCCTCTCGTTTGATGGTAAATAGTAACGATTTCTCACTGACGCCAGCCATACCAGGGGAACAGTCCAGTCGCTGATTACTTGAGGATTCTTGGCAAATCTTGAAGAATGTGATTGAACATGGAAACTTCTGAATGTTACAAAATACTTTACTATACTTACTTGCTATACTTATTAAACTACTTAGAACCACCCTGTTCATCTAGAGTGCGTTTCCAGAGATCTTTTTTGCCAAGCAACATCCGGCTTTGGAATTAGCTCTCCTCTACGGTGTTTCCCGAGCGCTCTGACATATTTTTCTTCAAACGATGCTTGTGAAGAGTGCTTAAACGTGAGAAGCGGCTTGGCTCTACCCTGGCATTGTTGACGTCCATGGGCGACGGTAACTACTCACCATTAGGTGGGCCGTATGCCCGTCTGCATACAAGGGCAATACACAAAAAAATCTTCCCAACAATACACCCTAAAGATAATAGGATTTACCACATGCATATTTATTTAAAACTTCAAGACATCATCATGAACCGGACTATGTTAATACGTAAATTTCAATTATAAAGGCGTAAAGAAAATTTCTGCAAATCAAGAAAAGACAATTGCAATCATCTCTTATACCGGATTATTTTACCGGAGATAGGCAATAAAACGGCACTCGAGGAAACGAGGGGAATTTATATGGTGCGCCGGTTTTATTAGGGTACCGAAATAATAACGGCGACAAGGACTCGCTCTGAGAGTCTGACACCGATTCGCTCGTTAGGTTCTTGTACATGATTTCACGCTGATTATACGCTGGATCAAGCTGAGTATTTAGGAAAAATGGCTCTTAGTCTTTCAGTTAACCAAGCTGAAGTGGAAGTTAAGGCAGCTACTGGAGCACACAGGTAACGGCTCAATTTTAATATCAATATAGAAAATATCATATAGTGTTCTATTATTTTGGTAATACACAATCCCCCACTCCGGTACTCTGACAGCCTTACGAGACTGTGTTGACATATCGATTCGACCGAATTCTGGTAGGTATTGGACAAGTCTCTTAATATTCTAATGGATTGTTGAATAAGTCATGACTGATCCCGGAACAAAACTAAAAATTGGAATAAGGAATATTCCAGAAATCTTACGGAAGGTTCACGTATTTTTTTTAATTATTTGAAGATCATCGGTACTTGAAGCTTAGGGTTTGTCTTCTTTCTGGTCTAAAAAAACTTTGAGATATTATGTTATGTGTCCTACACATTACTTAGAGACACAGGGTAAGTTCTACTTACTTCTAACTTGATTACGATGTATATGAAAAATCTTGAAAACTTTTGAAAGCATTGGTGAGGCAGTTTATTTTTCCGCAAAGTTGATAAAGCCTGATGAGGCCAAGGTGCTTTCACGTGAACTCGCTTTCAGATTGGAAACTTAGGCTCGATCTACTGTTTCTGAATGAATATGTTAGCAATCTAGTTGTTTCCTTCTGATATCAATGGTCTCAATGGTCAATGATATCAATGAAAAGTAGTAGGCCTTGATAGGCAAGATAGATATTATGAATTTGACTGTTAGTTAAATTGAAGCTGAAAATATATCGAAGAATGGCTGTATTGGTATTTATCTTCAGATTAATAATCGGAAAAATATTACGTAAGATTAGCTAAACGTATAATCTTTTTTCAACGGTAAATTGTAAAAAAAAACTTCATTGCACATTTCAAGAAATGAGATACTTAGAATTTCAAACTTCAACACCTCTAAGGAAACATTGGAGGGATAAACAACTAGAAATAGGTACCATTGAACACTTCCTTCCTGCTTCCCACACAAATGTAAAGCAATTTGTGTCTCTTATCTGCATCGATACCTTTTACATTATTCTATCACGATACGACTTATCGTTACGACTGTTTTTTTCTGTTGGTTAATGGGTGTACAATTTCAAGGGCCACCCAGTGCTAAGTGGTTACCAAAACCATAGAGATGAAAAACATAAATTGCGTCACCCACTTTGAGAAACGACTGCTAAGTTCTTAATTTTCGTAGTTTTTTTTTTATAGGTGGACGAGCTCACAGCCCATCTGGTGTTAAGTGGTTACTGGAGCCCATAGACATCTACGACGTAAATGCGCCACCCACCTTGAGATATAAGTTCTAAGGTCTCAAGTAAAATTACAACGGCTGCCCCACCCTTCAAACCGAAACGCATTACTGCTTCACGGCAGAAATAAGCAGGGCGGTGGTACCTACCCGCGCGAACTCACAAGAGGTTCTACCACCAGTAATTACGCAAATTAAAATTTTGGGGGTTTCATTTTTATTACACGATGCTATTCCTTCACCGTGGAAGTCAATCGTGAACATTTGTTGAGTACGCATTTCATTAGAAAAATTGGTACCCGCCTGAGATTCGAACATCGGTGCATCGCTCAACACGAATGCACCGGACGTCTTATCCCTTAGGCCACGACGACTTCAAAATGGCGAGTAAAATGGCTACCTTTAAAACCGAACCGCATTACTGCTTAACAGTAGAAATAGGCAGGGTGATTGCTACCCGCGCAGATTTATCAGACGTCCTACTACCAGTCGTTACCAGTAATCACTTTTTTATTTTATTTTGTATTGCGTAGATGGGTGGACGAGCTCACAGCCCTCCTGGTGTTAAGTGGTTACTGGAATCCATAGACATCTATAACGTAAATGTCGCCACCCACCTTGAGATCATAGGAATTCTAAGGTGCCCCACCCTACAAACCGAAACGCATTACTGCTTCTCGGCTAAAACAGGCAGGGTGGTGGTATCTACCCTTGCGGACTCACAAGAGGTCCTACCACCAGTAACTACGCAAATTATAATTTTGACTTCATAATAAATGCTTATAGAAAAACCAAACCACAGGAACCAGAAGACCCCACACCGTTGCTGTATTCTGATCGGCTATTTTTCATAATTTTTTGGGAGGCAATAATTGCTGATAGTCCGAAGTCTTTCCAAGCGTATGAAAAGCACCAATCCTACTCAATATTTAGTAAACTCGTGAATTTTTCTATTAAATAATCTATCTAAAATAATACGACGAATACATGAATACAAATTATCTGAAAATCGTAACATGTAAATCGGGCAAACCAGAGAGGTCATTATCGCTTGACGCAGCTCGGATATCAGTTGTTGCCATTTCATATTAAATTATAATTTCAACTAGCTTTCTTGTTGTTGTTGTTGTTGTTGTTGTTGTTATTATCCTGTTCTGTTCTTGGGTAATATTATTTGATGCTTAAAATATCGATGCATAATATATTGATGCCGAAAATTATTAAATAATTATTTACTGGTGATAGGACGTCCTGTGAGTCCGCACGGGTAGGTGCCACCACCTTGCCTATTTCTGCCGTGAAGCAGTAATGCGTTTCGGCTTGAAGAGTGGGGCAGCCGTTGTAACTATAGCTGAGACCTCAGAAGTTATATCTCAAGGTGGGTGGCGCATTTAAGTTGCAGATGTGTATGGATTCCAGTAACCACTTAACACCAGGTGGGCTGTGAGCTCGTCCACCCATCTAAGCAATAAAAAAAAATCTTGCCAGCTAATTAATGTAACGACATATATTTTTTAGGAGACTGAAAATGTTCTCACTTTTACTAATCTTACCATTCGCTTTTGTGCATATTTGTAGTTTTCATTCTAAGTGTCGCGATATACTCGTAGTATCAACAAGGCTTGAAAATAAACTATGTTATTAATGTCATGTGTTAAGTGACATTTGAAAGAAAAAAAAGATGCTATAGAGCACAGTGCACATTAGCTTATATTGCCTTAAATAACTTCGAGAACGAAGAATGATATTAGAGAAATATTTAGTCGGTATTTCCGATTTCGTTTTTTTTTATTTATTGCCCTTGTAGGCAGACGGGCATACGGCCCATCTGATGGTGAGTGGTTATCGTCTCCCATGGACTTCAGCAATGCCAGGGGTAGAGCCAACAGCCTACAAACCTACTCGTGTTGTTGGTATCACAATAAGAAATATTTAAGAACAGACTAAAAATCAGTTCTTCTCAGAGGTGTAACTGCATTTCGACTCAGCAGTTTCCAGCGTATCGCGGAGACCAGTGTCGTTGGTCGTCGATGGCCGCCTCGACGACCCTTCGGTCGGGCGTCCTCGGGGTGGCGTCGCAATTATGGATGTAGTGTTGACCGCGCGAACCCCCCTACTCTGACCGAGTTCTGTCCCCGGGCGGAGATCAGACGTCGGATGAAATGTAGGGGAGCCGTTTAGAGGGTATGTCCCTAAATTCCATCCCTTGTGCCCGTGGTCCACTCGGAGCATTTGCGGACTGTCCAGTCCCACATAACCCGTGCACTCCCTAGGTGCGGGGGCCTTTTAGGAGGTTGGGCCCAGGCCTGAAATAAAAAGCTATTATAACTATTCAATCGAATCAAAGTATTCTTTATTCTTTATTGTACACACAGTTAATACAATATAATAATTGCGAAAAGTTATAAAATGGCGAGCTTAACTCAACAATTGAGTTATCAACCAGCTAACGGTTCTTAAAGAGGGAGAGCTTTACATAAGTGGGTAGAAGAGCGCAATCTAATCAATTTACTTATTGATACAACACAATAACAATAATAATAATAATAATAAAAGTATTTAACATCTTCAAAATTAGCCTATCAAAATCTGCGAACATTTATTAAGTGTATATTTAGATTAAATGATCTTCAAATTAAGCTCTATACGACTTTAGAAACTCCAAAAATAACACAGTACAAAAACAAATTTATGCAAGCCAAGAATTGATCATGCACGAAGACTCAGGATGTCAAAGTATATATGTCAGTAAATATTAAAGGAGGGACGAAATGGGAGGAAGAGAGCTGTTTATAGTTAATTAATTCTGGAGAAAGTTTGCAAGTCAGTCAAATAATATTAAAAGCTATAGCTGTGGGGGCGAAAGTTCACGAGTTCACGCACTAATTAACGGATAAGAACGTGGAGGGACTCGTAGCGTAGTCACGTGTGGACACCCGGTGAACACGTAAGAAAATTTATCGTTAAAAGATATTGTGAGCTAGTACAGGCTCTATACGCACACTGCCTATTTCTATCGTGAAGCAGTAATACCCACGTTTCGGTTTGAAGGGTTGGGTATCTCCGTTGTACTGTCAAAACTGAGACCTTAGAACTCATGTCTTAATTTGGGTGGCGGCATTCCATGTTGTCGATGTCACATATGGCCAATATAAATAATATAAACATACTAGACAATAACAGTGTGAACATAAGCCCTTGTAATATAATTAAATTCCAGAAGGTTAAGACAAAAAAATATATGGTTCCAAGTATGGTGCGGGAGACCATTGAAAAGAAAACAAAACACCCTAACACCAATATAGAAAACTGAAGACTGAAACTGGTGTTTAACAAACAGCTACGGTCTTCTTAACGTGAAGATGAAAATCCTAGTTAAAGAAGTAGACCTTAAAAGACTATTAGTTCGTTTGGTCAGTAAAGAAAAGTAAGGGTCTAAAAATATTTTAATATAAAACAGGGGCAACAGCACGATATTAACTTTAATCGTCCGTAACCAGGAAAACGTCGGGAAAATAATAATGACAGTATAAAACCCGAGATCAAATCGTTAAAATAGTTTTATGTCTGCGACAAGAGAAAACCGAAGAAAATACAATAAAAAAACAAGATTAAAAAAGGCCCTTATTCTCAGATTTACTAAAATGAAATTCTTAAAGACGTTCGTAAAGTTATATAGTTACTTATTTGAATAGAAGAATAAAATTTTATTAATAAACTTTATGACGCGTCTAAATAGCCAATGTTTTGTCCTGATGATAAACGCCAAATAGTTATAGAAGTAATATTGTCGTCTGTTTTTGATACGTTTTTTTATTTATTAGTTTATTATAGTTATATTACTTAGACAGGTGCATGAGTTAAGTGGTTACCAAAGCCCATAGACATCTACAACGTAAATGTCACCACCCACCTTGAGAGATGAGTTCTAAGGCCTCAATTTTTACAGTACAACGGTTGCCCCACCCTCCAAAACGTGAGCAAATTTCCAAGCAAGCCCGATGTCTTGATCCAGATAACGTTAAACGAATCTGTTACATGGCTTGATGCATTCCGGAGATTTAAAATTATGTTATAAAACATTCACCAGAGGATTTAAATTTTAAAGTCAGGATGAGTCGTATCATCCGATACAGGGTCGCGTGTACTTTAACTTCAAACCAAACTCTTTCAAAAAAAATTCAAATATGCGACAACATTTAGCTATACACGGGATATCTGATCATGTTATTACAAATACTTGTATCAAACTCATTAGGTTTTACAAGACCACCTTTAGCGTACGTGTATAAAGCTCAGATTTCATTACTAGATAGCGCATTCAACTGAAAATATATTTTTTAAATCAAAACATCAGATCTTTATGTTTTTAAACAAACGAACTGATTTATGAATTTATAACATTTTTCTCGTCTTGTAGCGTGCAACACTCGGTTACACTCGGGCATCATCGGTCGCGATCGGAGTTTCCGAACGCGCAGGTGTCCCGTGACGTCATACTTCGAGATTCGTGCGCGTCGATTTAAGTTTATTGTAAAAACGTAACTTTTTATTTGATTTCGTATCTTGTAGTGCCTAGCGTTGCTTACTCTTTTTAGTTTATATTATAACATTGTACACATTATAACTAGTCAGGTCATAAGTATTGTCACACAGTAAAAACTTTTCTTTTAGAATGCTGGCCACAAAAAAGTTTATTGAATTCGAATTTCGTATGGTTCATGAAAATAAAAATGTATACTTTTAGAATTTTACTCATTTTTAAATATGGAGTGGACGCTTAAAGAAGACCGTGTTGCAGTTATTGCGTTGCATCGTTGCGGTTACGCGCCAATTCAAATTTTTAACATACTGAAAAATTTGAATTTAACCAAAAGATTCGTTTATCGTACCATCAAACGATACAATGAAGACTCTAGTGTAGATGACAGGTCAAGAAGTGGTCGCCCTCGGTCTGTTAGGACTCCAGCAGTGATAAAAGCTGTGAAGGCGCGAATTCAAAGAAATCCCAAACGTAAGCAGAAACTGTTGGCCCTTCAGATGGGGTTAAGCAGAACCACGGTGAAAAGGGTGTTAAATGAAGACTTAGGGCTTCGGGCATATCGAAGAAAAACAGGACATCGTTTGAATGCTCGTCTAATGGACCTGAGACTGAAGAGATGCCGCGCTTTGTTGAAGCGGTACGCGGGAAAAAAATATCGGGAAATTCTTTTTTCGGATGAAAAAATTTTTACCGTAGAAGAGAGCTACAACAAACAAAATGATAAGGTGTACGCACACAGTAGTGAAGAAGCGAGCAACCGTATTCCGCGTGTCCAACGAGGTCATTTTCCATCCTCGCTCATGGTATGGTTGGGAGTTTCTTATTGGGGCTTAACAGAGGTACATTTTTGTGAGAAAGGTGTAAAAACGAATGCAGTTGTGTATCAAAATACAGTCCTGACGAACCTTGTGGAACCTGTTTCTCATACCATGTTCAATAACAGGCACTGGGTATTCCAACAAGATTCGGCGCCAGCTCATAGAGCGAAGAGCACACAAGACTGGCTGGCGGCGCGTGAAATCGACTTCATCCGGCACGAAGACTGGCCCTCCTCCAGTCCAGATTTGAATCCGTTAGATTACAAGATATGGCAACACTTGGAGGAAAAGGCGTGCTCAAAGCCTCATCCCAATTTGGAGTCACTCAAGACATCCTTGATTAAGGCAGCCGCCGATATTGACATGGACCTCGTTCGTGCTGCGATAGACGACTGGCCGCGCAGATTGAAGGCCTGTATTCAAAATCACGGAGGTCATTTTGAATAAACTTTAGTGTCATAAGAATCTATGTTTTGTTAAGTTCATTTTGGTATATGAATGGTTACATAATGAATAAACTTGTTTCAATTATTTTACAATAAACATGTGACAGAATTTATGACCTGACTAGGTATATATTGTTGAATTGTTGTGTTTGACTTTTATATGTTCGGAGTAAAATATCCCGCGAATGCGAAGGACAAATAACAAACCACAGTCTAATATGACGCGCTCTGCTCTTAATCAACCTTCGTGCTATTTACGGAGTGCTCTTTAATTTATATATTATGTCGGAGACGGTCATTAGTTTGGTAGCTAAGCGAAACGCAGCACGATTCCCGAGAGATGGCGGCGCGATTGCGATATCGTAAGATGTGGAATTAGTGCTTTACAAGCCGTGGCGGGGAGTAAAAGTATATATATATAAGAAGAAAGAAGAGAAAAGAAGGAAAAAGAAAGAGTGAAGATTATAACAGCGTGCCACTTCGAAGCTTGTTACCTAGTTTGCATGTCCAATTCCTAGTCTCACGTCTCGTAACCAGTAACAATGCGTTTCGTGAAGGAACCGCAGGAACTCTTCTGTGATTGAGTGTTTGGAGAAAATCAGATCTTTTGGGACTAGCTGAGCGGCAAAGTGTCTCATATTCAAGAGTTAATTTAAAATGGTACGGATCGAGTGTTGTACACAAAAAGTTCGGCAGCTATCTTTCTCAAACTTGAATTATGATTTTCAGTCACTATTTCCTTCAGTTTTGCGATGTTAATGTCAGTTGCATGCGATGACGACTTACAAGAGCGAGGGAAATCTTCTATCAAATCTCGACCTCTTTTAAACGCTTTGTGGTGCAAAGAAGCAAGTGCTTTTGATAAAGTCGATTTACCGGGAGCTTTCTGTAACATTTTCAGTCACTCCTAACACGAAGTTTCATTGGCAATGCAATGTTTAAGACAAACTCTTTGTTCGATGTTTTTGTCGACTATGAAATTTTAAATATGATATAATTTATTATATACTGATACTACAATACAAACGGATACAAACTGCGAGCCAAAAAGCAGTTGTGTCAATTTAACAAAAACGATAAATTAAGTTTAGGAACCGTAAATAAATAATTTATTTCATTCATTTATATAATAATATGTTTTGACTAAATGTAAAAAAACCTATCTTCCATGTTTATTTGTGATTAAAATACATCTTTATTGCTGTTCGTTAGTCTCGCTAAAACTCGAGAACGGCTGGAACGATTTGGCTAATTTTGATCTTGAATGTTTGTGGAAGTCCAGAGAAGGTTTAAAAGGTAGACAAATATGAAAATGCTCGGAACGAAATAAAAATAACAATTTTGTTTTTCCTTTGATGTGTCCCCGTCGGACGGATTCCTTTTGTTTGTTTTAAGTTTATTTTATACAATAGTTTAGGTATTTTATTTATCGATTGAGTCATTACGAAGTATGCCGGGTCAGCTAGTCATTAATATAATGCATAGCTCCAGTTTTCAAAGCAGCAAGCACATTAGAGTCATTAAATGAAACAGCGGTCATTCATATTCAAAGCAAGTAACTGAACTTCCAACTTATTAAAAGTTACGCGAAGATTTCCTCTTAATTAAAATATGGTCGGAGCTGCTACTGCTTTTGTGCTTGACTCTACATTTAAAAGCCCCACTCGGACTTAGCTGAATTTCGCAATGAAGCTTGCTTGTTTGCATACAGAGATATGCAATATTTGAGCATAAAATATTTATAACAATCTTAGAGAGAAAAGCTCACATAATATACTGCCCATGTGATTGTCAGATTTTAAGTATAATAATTATGTTTATGGGTTAATGAACTATTAGTCCACTCCATTCAGTATTAACAAACTTACTGAAATGGATAGGAAATACAACATAAGTCCCACCACATATTTTGACCAATGAAAACGAAATACTTAAATTTATTGCGTTACTACAGTGAGTTTCAAATTGTTGTTACCATGTGGCTTTTCAGCTGAAAAACTAATACAAGCTTAAAAGTAATATTATTCTCACCATTGTAATGTATTCTCTGTATACACTAAAACAACAAAGTAGATTTAGTCATAAAATATTTTAAACGTTTACAATCATAGCGTGACCGCACACAGCTACATTGTGTTTTACATACCCTAACATTGTACCGGTGCTGTTAATATAAATAGCGAAAGTTTGCCTGTACCTACGCGGAGTTTAATATTATTTGAAAATTATTGAGTATTTTTCATGTTTGTTCGAAATGCGTAAAATACTGACATGAGTTTGACTAAAACCTTAGAAATAGCACTTGTGGTAATTACAGGTGGTAAGACGTCTTGTGAGTCCGCACGCTATACTATTTCTGCCGCGAAGCAGTAATGCGTTTCGCTTTGAAGGGCGGGGCAGCCGTTGTACTGTTAAAACTGAGACCTTAGAGCTCATATATCAAGTTAAGTGATGGCATTTGCGTTATAGGTGTCTCTGGGCTCCGGTAACCACTTAACATCAGGCAGGCCGTAACCTCGTTCTGAGCTCATCTATGCAATAAAGATAACTGGACTAAGCGATATTCAAATGTCATTGAACAACTTAGTGATTCGTCAAAAGAACTGTAAAAACCAACGCGTCACAAAACGTAAAATGAGTAAAATAAATCCCAGATCAAATCGTAAAAGTAGTTTTAATTAGATACTTACCAAATGTGTTCTCATGTCAAATACACATAAAAATTATTTTTTCAAGAATTCACGCGGGCGAAGCCGCGTCACACAGTAAGTTATAAGTGTCGCGGAAACATTAACTCTACTTTTAGCGCAAGCAAGCCCTTCCCTATTACTAGTGATTACCCTCGCCCATATATATATATTACCTTGAGGAGACTCAAAGATAAGTTATTAAATCGAAATTAAAGAACAGACTGAATTTGTTTGTGAATGTACTCATAGCGTGTGTTGTCATTTGGGGTTGAATTAGCGCCGAGATAACCATAGTAATACACGAAAACAATGATAAGTCACGAATGACATTTTGCGATTGGTTTTAAAAGAAGCTGTAATGATTCGAATTTGATGAATGAAATCATAAATGTCGCCTATTTTGAAATTCGTATAAAAAAATTGAGAGAGTGGAAACCTATCCATAGCAAACTTATTTAGATTCATTTATAGATGGTAACAATAACTACGTGTCTTAGCACCCTATCAATGTCAAACTTAGTGAAAGTTGTGCATTAATGCTTGCACACAACTGAGAAACTAGGAATAAAATCAGTAAATTATAATTCCTAACGTTTAATGTGGAATGCACAGATATAATTAACACCGTAACCGTCTACGGTTTAATCTCCGAGGACTTTAATGTTGGAGATCCGGGAAGCTGTAAAGTGAAAACAATAAACGCAAGATTAAGTCCTCGCTAAAGTAGTTTTACTCTTCTTCTTCTTTGTCTTCACCTTATCGGTCGACCTCTTCCCCCTTTACCTTTTATTGTTGTTGTTGCTTATATTCCTTATATGGGTGGACGAGCTCACAGCCCACCTGGTGTTAAGTGGTTACTGCAGCCCATAGACATCTACAACGTAAATGCGCCACTCACCTTGAGATATAAGTTCTAAGGTCTCAAGTATAGTTACAACGGCTGCCCCACCCTTCAAACCGAAACGCATTATTACTTCACGGCAGAAATAGGCGGGGTGGTGGTACCTACCCGTGCGGAACCACAAGAAGTCCTACCACCAGTAATTATGCAAATTATAATTCATCCATTTCCACACATCTCCTAGTCACATACATTTCCTCTCTACGCATCACATGTCCATACCACGCTAACCGTCCGCTCTTTAATTTATCAAGGGCTAGTTTCACACTTCCTCTGATATATCCATTCCTTATCTTGTCCATTCTTGTCACTCCACACATCCTGCACAACATTCGCATCTCTGCAGTATTCACTCCTCTTTCATGCTTTACTTACGTCGCCCAGCATTCAAATCCATACAGCACGACAGGTTTACGGTAGGCAGCGGCTTGGCTTTACTCCTGGCATTATTGAAGTCCATGGGGAAGGTAACCTCTCACCATCAGGTGGGCTGTATGCTCGTGTGCTTACAATGGCAATAAAAAAATAAAAAATAAAAAAAAGGTCTAATGATCGTTTTGTAAATTTTCCCCTTGAGCTTAAGTAGTTTTTTTTATTCGTCGTCAGTAAATTATGTTTGACGTGTTCGAAAGCTGCGCTAGTGGCGGACGAATTGGAAAGACTTAACGAAATTTGCCTTAAAATCTGAAGCGCGGCCTGCGAGTGCACTGATGCTCGCCGCCGAGCACGTAATTGCATTTTGATGTACGGACGTTTTGCTGCTCTATACGAGGCCATTAGAATCGCGAATCAATTTTATTACCGATACATTTATTTTGGTGTTAAGCTATGACATGTCCTTCTTCAAACGAGGCTTGTGGAGAGTATTAAGTGGTAGGCGACGGCTTGGCTCTGCCCCTGGCATTGCTGAAGTCCATGGGCGATGGTAACCACTCACCATCAGGTGGGCCGTATGCTCGTCTGCCTACAAGAGCAATAAAAATATATATTTAATATTTAAATTTTTTTATTGTCATGTCAGGAAAACGAGTATATGGTCTGACTGATGGTAAGTATCGTCGTCGATCATAGACATCAGCGATGCTAAGAGCACAGCTAAGCCGTGACTTACTGGAAAACGTGATAAAGCTATATTTTCACTTTTCAATTTTCGTGGTCACCGAGGTAGACCCTAAAATTGTTTTCATTTATGGATGTTACTTGTTACAAAAATACCATGTATTATAAAAAAAATGTTGAAGATAATTACATCTCGTAGGTATATACGGTCACAATAGCATCTTTTTTATTCTCATGACAAAGCGGATGACACTTAAAGCTACGCACGGAAGAGATTTCCCATCTTAAGAGGTTATTCTAATGTCGCGAAGACATACGACCTAATTCTTTAAGTAGCGAACAGCTCGTGTACTATGAGATGAGTGGTGAGCTTGTTTTCCTATCTACGCAAATAAATAAATAAATAATAGGGATTATATTTAAAGGATCAGATCGACGGATGAAAGCGTGCAGAAGTTTTTTATTTATTGCTTAGCTGGGTGGATGAGTTCATGGCCAAGCTGATGTTTAATGATCACCGAAGCCCATAATAGATATCTAAAACGTAAATGCCGCCAACTGCCTTAAGATATGAGTACTAAGGTCTCAGTTTTTACAGTACAACGGCTGCCCCATCCTTCAAAACCGAAACGCATTACTGCTTCACGGCAGAAATAGGCAGGGTGGTGGTACCCACCCGTGTGGACTCACAAGACGTTCTACCATCAGTCATTACACAAATTATAATTTTGCGGGTTTAATTTTTATTACACGATGTTATTCCTTCGCCGTAGAAGTCAATCGTGAACATTTTTTAAGTACGTATTTCATTAGAAAAATTGGTACCCATCAGCAAGATTTGGACACCGTTGCATTGCTAGATACGAATGCACTGGACGTCTTATCCTTTAGGCCACGACGACCTCAAAAGTTGCTGTTTCTCTGGCCCCGTCCTAATTGCGAGTCCCCGCGTACCTACATCGCTGCCACTAAGTGTGCGAGAGTTAAGTCATTCGTATTTTATTACGTTTCTTAGAACTGAACACGAAATATTACGTTTTATATTTGAAAAGCGGACGTTAAATTTTTAAATGAAAATCGTTTACCATTAATATTGTTAACGTATAAGGTATGTAGTATGTCTATATACTGTTTCTTTATACTCATTTCTATTTATTTACTAGCCAAACCAATTGACGACCTACTGCTCAAATTTAACCTGCTTATGATCAGTTTACGAAATTTCCATATTATCCCTCGATTTTTTTCCAGATTAATCGCCCTTTTTTAAAACGTTTGTTTTAAAACAGCAAACATTTCAATCGAGAGAAATTCATTACGTGTGAACCAGTAATTAATTATTTATGTAGTAATTAATAATTGCATTGTGTTCGGTTGTATGTGTGGCGCGCATGGCGGGCGCGAAGCGTTTTTGCTTCTAATTAAGCCTTATTGGGCATTTGGGGTCTACATAAATTCGTAGAGGTACTACGCGGTGCTACAGTTTAGTGCTACGAAAACGTCTACGCCATTTGATTACGTACAAGGAAATTTTTATTTCGGTATTTGTTATACAGAGTGGTTCTCGTAGCTCAGCGATGTTGAGTGTGCTTCTCAACCGAAGGGCCATTACTTCGATTGTACCCACATGCTTGTGATCTTTGTTGTCAATGTACATAGGATGACGCACTCACAGCCCATTGGCTTTTGAGTGGTTCCTGTAGATCATATAATAATATGTTACAGCGTGAATGCCGCTGTTGACCTAGAAACATGCGGCGGAATTATACTGTACCAAGGCTGGTTCCACGCTTCAAGTAAAAACGCGCGGTTGCCTCCTCCTCCCTGAGTCGCATAGTAATATTTTGCCTGCAACCTTGCCAGTTACCATCAAATTTTCAAGCTTGTCACCGTTCTTTCTGAGAATGTGACCGAAGAACTAAAATATCCTCTTAAGACAGATAGTAAAGAGCCTGGTTTGGACATTGAGCTGTCTTAATATGGATGCGTTATTCGGATATGCTGTCCACCGAATTCGTAGCATCTTTCTCCAGCGCCACATCTCGAAGGCATCAATGCGGCGGCGATCAGCTGATTTCAGAGTCCATGTCTCAGCACCATAGATTTTATTGCTTAGATGAGTGGACGAGCTCACAGCCCACCTGGTTTTAAGTGGTTACTGGAGCCCATCTATAACGTAAATGCGCCACCCACCTTCAGATGTAAGTTCTAAGATCTCAGTATAGTTACAACGAAAAATTGGTACCCGCCTGGGATTCGAACATCGGTGCGTCGCTCAACACGACTGCACCGGACGTCTTATCCTTTAGGCCACGACGACTTCATAGGTAGGTCTTCTGTCCTGCCAAAGAGGTTGCACACCACGACAAATACACATCCTATTATTTAAACAGTTTTTACAACGATTTTCATATGAAATGAGTTTCCGGAAATTCACAAATGTCATAATGAGTTTGCTAATGAATTTTCAAGTATTATTACGAACACTGAATTCAAAGTCATTCCACATTCGATCTCGACAGATGTAATTAGCCGGCTCACAAACAGTATCAGTACGCGAAATTAATTAATTAATGATTACTCAATGAATTTAATTACAACAATGAGAGCTTAAAGCGTTCTCTCTTGATAATATCGGCATCTTTTCGGCGGTGGCTGTTTTGTGGAAAATTAATTAACAAAAGTTCGTATCGGTTTTCCGAAATATCCTTTGTGCCGACTCGTGTTGCGTAAATTAAAGAGATATTATAGGAATTTTCGATTTCACCTCAGGCTATCACATGTTCAGCACGTCTGCGTTGTCCTTGCCTTGTTTTTTTTTTTTTTATTGCGTAAATGCGTAAACAAGCTCACAGCCCACCTAGCGTTAATAAGAGTTCATAGACATCACGATGTGATTACCGCCATCCATCTTATTATACATATTGGCGCAGCGTTGCTATTTAGTTAATTAAGATTAGTATATAAGTTAACTGTTTCCTTCATGTTAATATTGTTGGATAACTATTAAGAGTCCAACGCATGTAAGCAATTTTTAAGACGGTATTGAAGAAAATCCATGACTAAGCTATTTCCACTTTTCCACTATAAATACGAGTGACTATTGTCGCACAATATTGGTGCTTTTATGTACCACAAGCACCGGTCACCGTCCTCGTCGAACCCGACGCTTGCGGCGAAGGGCTCGACGAGCGAATGAACCAATTCAAGTCGAGCCTCTGTGGGTTCGCCAACTAAATTCGCCAACCCCGGTCATCGTCCTCGTCCAACCCGTCGCTTGCGACGAAGGGCTCGACGAGCGAATTAACCCATAGACACAGCCCACTGAGTTTCTCGCCGGATCTTCTCAGTACGTCGCGTTTCCGATCCGGCGGTAGATTGTGCGAAGCACTGCTCTTGCTAAAGCCAGTGTTAGCAACACTCCGGTTTGGGCGCCCTGTTACGGCGAAGCTGAAATAGCCTCTCAAGGCTATCATCATATGTAGGAAAAAAAACGGACAAACATTCTGGCTTGAGCATCCAAACTAGGCAGAGCTCTCTGTTGTGATTTTCAGCGACGCTGACGTCATCATTTGCAAAAAAAACATCGCGCCAGTTACTCCGTCATACATTTTGTGTACTATAAACAGCAATCCAATCATTCGAATCGGAGCTCTGACTGCTTCACGGCTGAAGTAGGTGGTACTATAGTAATCTATCTCTGCGTGCTCAGTAAAAAAACAATTTGTCATCACGATTAGATCGATTATGTAAATTATAATCAGCTCTTTTGCTTTTTTTTTCCACAGGAGAAAATCGCCGCGCGGCAGGTATGTGGGAGTTGAACCTCACTAAAAACTCCTGCCGCTCACAACCAGCGCCCTACCTCGGACCGGGCCGGAATCCAGTCGGAGCTATTGAGATGGCGGGACAGGGCTTACGCAGAGCATATGATATCCATCCCGCCGTCCCCCAGCTCTTTCGACATTCATACTACGTATGTGTAACCTTCGAAGGAGTTGCGTCCAGAAATATCTTTCCAAATAACTACTTAATTACGTCATATTATTTTCTACCATCGTTCATTAGTAATATGATCGAAATATTAAAATGTATAAACGTGATAGTGAGATGAACATTATTTTATTTTTTGTCGGCAGAAAATAATATTGGAATAAATAAAAATAGTGTATAACGTGTTTGTCAAATAATGAATTTGCGACACGCACTTCAAATATTTGAATATCTCTAACCAATTATTTTGGTACGCCTCACTTAGCACCCCTTGTCGGTTTGGTTACAATATGTTTGGCTGTATTAGAGAAAAAAAGATGAGAAAATTTTTCACGATCACTACGTAAATGGTAAGCAGGAAAATACTTTAAGATGCTTTTCACTGGAATTCATAGTTTGTAACATTATTTTGATGACGAGAAAGTTGTAGAAAAATAAGAGAAGGGTGTAATGACAATTTTTTTTGAAACAATTCTAAGTAATTAACGAGCGATAATAATTATCATTATAATGAAACTATTCATATTTGGGGACAATGGCTCCATCACTCTCGGTAAAAAAAAAAGTGGTTTCATGGGACACCGGATAGGAACGAAGTTCCTTATTATTAAATTGTTAATTTAAAATTATATTTGAGGTACAAAGTTAAGTCGTACACTGTGTGCATTACTAATAAAAATCTTACGTTACGGACGTTTTTTCCCGGTTAGGGTATCCCTCCGCATCGTCCCATAAGGAACTTCGTTCCAAAAAGGATTCATTGACTTTCTTACAGTAGATTTCTCACACAACCATAAAATAAGAAAAAAGATGAAATTAATTGTCAGTTTTTTAAGCGTATTTATTATAGTTTTTAAACTACATTTTTTTTATTGCTTATGTGAATGGACGAGCTCACAGCCCACCTGGTGCTAAGGGGTTACTGGAGCCCAGTAATCCCGACATCCAGCCCATAAGTACATTACAGTGAATCTATTCGTCGCTTTTATTATTAACGTAAGTGTAATAAACGTGAAGTAAGTACGAACAGTTCGTAATTTTAATGAAACAATTTAATTTTGCACTGAAATCCAAAAGGTTTTCCTGAACTACAACTCAATAGAGTAAGTACCATTTGTACTGAATACATATTCACTGAACGAAAAGAACGAAGGAACTATTTCATAAGAACTGGTTCATTTTTCGGAACTGGGTTACCAATGTGGACAATTTTTCCCAAATCTAGTTTTCTTGCATTCAGATAACCGCTTGTAGCAAATAACAGTTGCGCCGTGAGCTATTCCCAATCATAGTGCAAATAAAACTTACACCTTGAGATTTCCGTATGCGAGATAGGGCACTTCGCAACTCAAACTTCTAAAATAAAAAGTGAATCTTTTTTGGGAAGAATTTGCATCCACGTTTTTTAACAGTGGCCTCGATTTTTATTTTTATTGCTACAGTTGGTGGACGAGCTCACGACTCACCTGATGTTAAGTGGTTACCGGAGCCCATAGACATCTACAACGTTAATGCCTCCACGTACCTTGAGATATGAGTTCTAAGGTCTCAGTTTTTACTGTACAACGGCTGCCCCACCTTTCAAACCGAAATGCATTACTGCTTCACAGCAGAAATAGACAAGGTGGTGGTACCTACCCGTGCGTACTCATAAGACATCCTACCACCAGTAAAATTACAACCAGTAAATTTTATATTAATCCACACCGCTACATAGCTATAGCGCGATTCAGAGAACCAGTAACGCCATCTATCGAATACTAATTAAAATACATACTATAATTATAGCTACTTTTATGGAAAGACAAACTTATTTTGCGGACAATTGAGTATAAGACCGTAAATTTTCTACGTAAAGGTAGATTTTTTACTCGCAAACGTAAGATTGTAGAGCACAGTGACAAAATACCTATGAATATTTCGTTCGATTGAAATTACTGTTAAACTTGAGATTTCTGTGACCCAGACCCAGACAGATAACAAAGTTGTCCTACAAGTATTCCCTAAATTATTGAAGACCGAAAACCGGTACCCTCAAAATCTATTAATCTAAACGTTCCTAGAGCCAAACCTTGGATTTTTTGTGTAAAAGAAGCCGTTACATCCCGCTGAATCACCATCACGTGATTATAATAACCTTTTTTTTGTAAGTACGCTACCGATCTTAAAATAAAACGCAACAATTTTCCATTAGCCAAAAAAATTGTGAACCATAACAGAAACATTATCTTAAGAAATGTAAATTGAGTTTTACGAACGCAAAATTAAAACAAGAAAATATTATTATTTGTATCGGCGACGGCGTCTAATTTACATATTAACAGGATGAAGGGAAGGAACTGCCGACGCATCTGTTCTACGCGGAATTTTCTTCAATTTCCCGCTCGGAAAATTGTTAAAATTATTTTTTATAATATTAATAAGCTCCGAAAAGCCTATGTAATAGGAAAGGTGCTCTCAAAAGGAATACTACGAAGTGGTGGTTGGTGGTAGGACCACTTGTGAGTCCGCGCGGGTAGGTACCACCACCCCGACTATTTTTGCCGGGAAGCAGTAATGCATTTCGATTTGAAGGGTGGGGCAGCCGTTGTAACTATACTGATACTTTAGAACTCATATCTCAAGGTAGGTGGCGCATTTACATTGTAGATGTCTATGCGCTCCAGTAACGACTTAGTACCATGTGGGCTGTGAGCTCGTCCACCCCTTAAGCAATAAATAAAAAGGAATACTTACGTCAGACGTCTTGATTAGACGTGAGGGATTTGTAATAGGCCGTGGCTTGGTTATGCTTCAGTCACTGTTGACCCCCCTGGGCGATGATCATCACTCATTATCAATTGGTATTCTTGTCTGTCCATAAAGGTAATAAGCCCATGAAATAAACCCGAAAAGGCGACGGTACCCGACATTAATCGACCTCAAATCGCTCAGCAGATGACATGCACTTAATTATCTCCGTCTCTTCGTCTATATTCTGGGTCATTTGTTGTGACCCGCATTAACCGGTTTTGACAGCTTATTACCAACGGCTATAACACAAAATCACTTACCGCACGAAATGTAATTTTGTTAAACGAAGGAAAGTTAGAGATGTTTTGAAAAAAAAAATTGCCTCACTATCGAGCCAGGCGGAGACGGGTCATTGCACTCGGATGGTCTCAGCTCATCCGCATTGACCTTCTTCACGGCATCTGGCTTTGAAGCTAATCTCCTGACATAGTTCAATATAGACTTGTTAAGTATTGGCCCTGGGTTTTTTTTCCTTGTGCAACTATAACTATTTTAATAAATATAAAAATTAATCGCTGTTCGTTAGTCTCGTTAAAACTCGAGAACGGCTGGACCGATTTGGCTAATTTTGGTCTTGAATTATTTGTGGAAGTCCAGAGAAAGTTTAAAAGGTATATAAATATGAAAATACTCGGAAATAACTAAAAATAACAATTTTGTTTTTCCTTTGATGTGTCCCCTGTCGGACGGATTTCTTTTGTTTGTTTTAAGTTTATTTTATACAAAAGTTTAGGTATTTTATTTATCGACTGAGGCACTACGAAGTCTGCGGATCGGCCATTTTAAATAAATTTCTCAAGGTTTTGCTTCTTTGATTTTGTCTTATTTATTGCACGCTGTTCGGGATTTTGATACAGGTAGCTATTAATCAAAGTGTTACTATTGTGCCGATTTGTTTGTTGTTAACCTATAAAATGTACGACTTCACTTTCGCTGACATATTTTGAAAGGCCGTAATAAAATGGAAGTGGAATGGACTGCCGTCCACGGTGCTTCCCGAGCGCTATGACATGTCTTTCTTCAAACGAGGCTTGTAAAGAGTATTAAATGGTAAGCAGCGTCTTAGCCCTATAGAGGCTTTAAACATCAACAACGAAAATGCCGCCACCGATCTTTCTACATGAGTTTTAAATGTCAATTATACACTACAACGGCTACCCCATCCTTCAAATCGAAACGTATTACTGCTTCACGGCAGAAACAGCCAATGGAGTAGTACTTTCCCGAGCGTACCCAAAAAAACACCCTATCACCAGTCGTTAAGCTATTATATTTTATTCCAAGTTTGATTTTTATCACGCGGTGTTACTCCTTCACCGTGGATATCGGTAGACAGTGGCTTGCCTCTGCCCTTGGCATTGTTGATGTCTATGAGCGACGGTAACCAGTCACCATCAGAGGGGCCGTAAGCTCGTCTACCTACATGAGCAATAAATAAATAGTATGAACAAGCTCCCGAACCATTTCACAATACAGACAGTGTCACGGTTAACGATTTGAATTCATAATTTTGTAAGATCTCTTTAGACGTCAAACCGTAATAGTGTTTTGCGATGCCAGTGAAAACTTTTGTGAGTCCGCACGGTTAGGTACCACCGCCCCGCCTATTTCTGCCGTGAAGCAGTAATGCGTTTCGGTTTTAAGGGTGAAGCAGCCGTTGTGACTCTCCTGAGACCTTAGAACTATATCTCAAGGTGTGTGGCGCATTTACGTTGTAGATCTCTATGGGCTCCAGTAACCACTTAACACCAGGTGGGCTGTGAGCTCGTCCACACATCTAAGCAATAAAAAAAAAACTGCAAGTTCTATTCCTCTCGAAGAAATCAAACCACGAATCGTTAGCTTCATGAATACTCGTAAACAATAATTACTAGCATAAACGAGGGTGTATTATCAAACCCGTGTTCAAACGACATGTCGTGCAGATGTCGCCTCTTATTACCGCCGCATGAACGCGCATTAGTGAGGCAGTTTTGGTCTTTAGTGGCGTTAATGTTTAGGCAGTAGGTTTGTAGCTGCGATATCTGCGAATGTTTATTGTGAACAGATGTTTGCGGTATTATGTGGGTACTGGAGAGACCCTAAGAACTTAAAATATGCCTTAGGAGCAGGGGAAAATAAGTAATAGACAGAGACGGAGACTTTACTGGTGGTAGGACCTCTTGTGAGTCTGCGTGGTAGGGTACCACCACCCTGCCTATTTCTGCCGTAAAGCAGTGATGCGTTTCGGCTTGAAGGGTGGGGCAGCCGTTGTAACTATACTTGAGACCTTAGAACTTATATCTCAAGGTGGGTGGCACATTTACGTCGTAAATGTCTATGGGCTCCAGTAACCACTTAACACCAGGTGGGCTGTGAGCTCGTCTACCCATCTAAGCAATAAAAAAAAAGACAGTAGTATTTACCATTAGTAGTGTAGACATGAACGATGTGGTGGGTTGGTCAGGAAATGACATAGAAGTTAACACTTCTAAAACGGCCTGATGATTGGTAAACAGTTGCTCGATTAACCCATGTTCACACGTGAAATCTTAAAGTCCTTTGCGTTTCTCGAAATATAGAAGTAAATAAGATTCTAATCTTTGCAATTTTATAGGTGATACTTTATTCCTTCCCTGATATTAAAAGCGTCTCCAACATAACTTAAACAAAACTCTTTTCTTCACCTTATCCCACTACGTAGGGTCGGCACAGCAATTTTTTTTCTTCCATTCTCTTCTATCAGCCGTCAGCTCAACACTCATTCCTCTCTCACTCATATCGTCATTCACACATTCCATCCATGTCTTCTTCGGTCGACCTCTTCGCCCTCTATAATATATAACTTGAACAAAACTTTTTACCTATAAAACAACAGATGCTGTTATTTTATTCATTAATCTCCTAATGAATAGCCCTATCTAGTTTTTAGATGCCACTTAGTCAAGTTGAATTACTGAGCATTCCTCTGTGGCCACAAACGAGTGACGTTCAAGCAATTTCAGTTTACGACATTCGCTCTTTTTATACCTCGATAAATTCTTAACGCATTCACATCTAGAACCGTTCATCTCGATTGCTCGAATGTCGTAAGATTCGAGAATAGTGTTGCTATTTTCGGTTTCTTTTAGTTGCTGTTATGCATATAATTTAAGTTCAGTTTGTTTTTCTTTTCATTCGAGACTGCTTTTTAAATTGTGATTGCGAGATGATCCTATAGCTGATCAAGACCGTCTGGCTTTACGATTCCGATTCAGTGAAACGACTTATCCCTTTAACAACCAAATGGAAAGTTTAATATTGTCAATCTTAACAAATGTAGTGTCGTCAAGGAATAATTAAAGTACCTTCTGGAAATTGATAGTTTGCTATTAATGGACGGACCTAAAGAGAGAGAGAGAACCTGAATCCCAAAACAAACACTAAGACTTGTTAGAAACCGTCCCCAGCATACAACATACAATATATTGTCTATAAAATTACTTCTTAATTTTTTGTTTCCGGCGCTTCGAATACTTTAAGGTTTATATAGTTAACATATAAAATTCAACCTTAAAGCAGTTTCGACAATGTCTACAATCAATTACAACCGAAAAAGATACAAGATACAAATATTTCCTGTAAGAAACATGTAAGACAGAAATTGGTCCTATTTCTGTCCTAAAACAGCCTTGTATTTCAACTATGATATTTGAGAATCAAATTTTCAAGCTTTGTTGGTTCAAAAAACGCGCAAGATTCTGATACGTTGGGACGATATCCATTAAGTCCCCATTAGTTTTACCTAGATTACGATTTAATCTTTTTGAATTGATGGTACTTATAAATGTGTACCACAATATTAGGAAAAGACCCATTGACATTTAATTTTAATGATGTCAGAGCCTTAAAAGGGCCTTTAATCGTCCTTCGCTCGCGATCTTGACACCCATTCAAGCGAAAAACTGTGGGCTTATGAAGGGCCGCCGGCGCGATGCAAACCCTAAAACTCTTAAGGGTGAACAAGATTTTAGGATAAAAAGCGATTTCCTTGGCACTTCCATAACTCAACGTCAGCACTTTTCCTGTGTGGGCTTTTAATTAATTACTTTTAATTATACTGAGCTATTTTTCAACTTAATTAAATAAGGTATTTTGGCCATAAATTATTTTGTATACGGCGTGTGTAAAAGGCGAGGTTTGTACTTTAAAAATTATCTTATTTTTTTGTTTCCATTGAGGTCAGTGAAATTGATCAATAGTAGTAAAACATAGAATCAACATTCCACGTTTCCATCCACAGCCATGGATAGGCAGGAGTGGCGCAGTATAATCCAGAAGCAAGTTATTAGAGGAGGCCACGACCTTCAGCATTGAGGATCATCAATGCAAGGAGGAGTAGAACGTAGATTAGTCAATATGACCCATTTATGACCTACTTGTGCCCATAGTCTTTAAAACCTGAATGCCGCTAAATATAAATTTTATTAAATCACTTGTATCCCAATCAGGAATGGATGACTACTTCGCGACCAAAATGAGCCCGATAGTGGTACATACTGTCTGGTCGTTACTGTTACTCTGGTCTCTGTCTGTCTGTCTGTCCTCATGTCTCAAGGTGGGTGGCGGTATTTACTTTGTAGATGTCTACAGGCTGCGGTAACCACTTAGCTCTAAGTGAACCGTGAGCTCATCCACCCATGCAATAAATAAATAAAAAGCGGCAGAAAATATTGACTATTTGTACCGCCAACCAAAAATCCGATTAAGTGGGTAAGTCATAATAATGCAACAGAGGTCGTGAGAGATCGTCGACCCTTTCGCTCTGAAACAAAAACGGATATTGTACTTTTAAATGAATGCTATTTTTCCATTTCCCGTCCCCAAAGTATGACGCACATTCGAAGCACGTTCCTGTGTTGGAATTTTTGCAGGAGACATTTATTCTGCAGTGACGTAGACGATCTCATGTCGGTATCAGTGCTCAGGACCCTGCATGAGAAGATAAAAGGATCCTTTAATAAATGCATATCACAAAACATCGTGTTTTTTTTTATTGCCCTTGTAAGCAGATGAGCATACGGCCCACCTGATAGTGAGTGGTTACCGTCACCCATGGACTTCAGCAATGCCAGGGGCAGAGCCAAGCCGCTGCCTACCGTGTTGATTGTAATGAGTTTGTTCTGTCGATTTTCTTCACGATTCTGGATGTAAGTGTAACTGTTGTTAATTTGTTTTGAAATTCGTGTTAAAAGTACACGAATCAGGTATATCAAAATGAAAGCTTCAATTGAAATTTTTATTGAGAAATATACTTACATAAATAGTTCGCATAACTGACACTAAAGGGTCATATTGCTTACAAACCCAGGAGCTACCAAGCGTGATACGAAAAATGGGGTCAATGTCACAGATATATTATATATTGCCAACTAACTGACCCGGCAGGCTTTGTAGTGCCTCAATCTATAAATAAAAGACCTAAACTTTTGTATAAAATAAACTTAAAACAAACAAAGACCAAAATTAGCCAAATCGGTCCAGCCGTTCTCGAGTTTTAGCGAGACTAACGAAAGCAATTCTTTTCGTAGCGTGCGACAATGGCATATCTTACATTTTTTTATTAATTTTTTAGGTGGACGAGCTCACAGCCCACTTGGCGTTAAGAAGTAACTGGAGCCCAAAGACATCTACAACGTAAATGCCGCCACCCACCTTGAGATATGAGTTCTAAGGTCTCAGTATAGTTACAACGGCTGCCCCACCCTTCAACCGAAAAGCATTACTGCTTCGCGGCAGAAATAGGCGGGGTGTTGGTACCTACCCGTGCGGATTCACAAGAGGTCCTACCATCAGTAATTACGCAAATTATAATGTTATGGGTTTGATTTTTTTTATTACTGCACTCGGGCGACACAGGGCGCAATAGAAATTCCCGGATACTCAGGTCACGCGACACGGCAATCGACAACTTAACATAAATGCACCTATTACCGCCAGTTTAACCCAGGATCAGATTGATAAGTAAAAAATAAGCAGTTGTACAATCACTGGCTTTATCTTTTTTTTTTTACGGTTTATTTCTTCGTCCTTTTATTTTATATACTATATAAAATAATTCTCTTTTCGCTCGTGTACGTTTGGAACATTAGAAGTATTTGTAAATGTTGTGTTTGACTTATTTCTCAGAGTAAACTTCCCGCTAATGCACTCAAAAATAACAAAGTACACAATTTTCTTTAAAACACATGAACCTTGGTAACCTTTCGTGAGATTCAATCGATGCTCTTTATTTTACAATTTAATACGGTTCTAAAAAATACCCTAAAACCAAACATGTTCAAAGCTAAGGCTTTTCATTCGAGTATCTAAATAAATATGAAACTAAAATTGGTTCTTATTATAAAATATATTTCGTTCTGATTCCGGTCACGGATAAAAAACTACACAAAGCGAAACCTGAATATGAAATGGACAAAAATTTCGAGAGTGCCATTTTCAACCCAAACCCTTTACACTAAAGCTCAATCCCTGGTCCCGAATTTTAGATACGACTTTTCGTTTTCAAAGCATTCAATATTATGGCTTTAGGCTTGCAACTAATTGTTTGCTAAGAAACAATATCGTGTTTACGAACTGGAACAGCCGTTGCTATTAAAACAATCGGTCGCGGAAATTCTGCGAGTACCATCTCGATAATGAATTCGGAAGTGCGCCTTGTTTGGTTTGGAAATTACGAAAAGCGAAGTAACAAGCGAAGTGAATACAGGAATTAGAGGAACGACTATTGTTGTCTCTTCCTTTGTTGAACTTTTTTTTTTTTTTTTTTTTTTTTTTTTTTTTTTTTTTTTTTTTTNATTCCAACAAGATTCGGCGCCAGCTCATAGAGCGAAGAGCACACAAGACTGGCTGGCGGCGCGTGAAATCGACTTCATCCGGCACGAAGACTGGCCCTCCTCCAGTCCAGATTTGAATCCGTTAGATTACAAGATATGGCAACACTTGGAGGAAAAGGCGTGCTCAAAGCCTCATCCCAATTTGGAGTCACTCAAGACACCCTTGATTAAGGCAGCCGCCGATATTGACATGGACCTCGTTCGTGCTGCGATAGAGGACTGGCCGCGCACATTGAAGGCCTGTATTCAAAATCACGGAGGTCATTTTGAATAAACTTTAGTGTCATAAGAATCTATGTTTTGTTAGGTTCATTTTGGTATATGAATGGTTACATAATGAATAAACTTGTTTCAATTATTTTACATTAAACATGTGACAGAATTTATGACCTGACTAGGTATATATGATTATCTGAGCCTTCAAACCTCTTCTAGGTGTCTTCTTTACCAGCTCACAATAAGTCCCTCTTTTTCTGGGGTCGAACCTCCTACGAAGGGCCCTGCGCCTAGGAGACGCGCGGTATATGTGGGACTGGTTCATGACTTCGAACCGCGGGCCTAAAGATCTTTCACAATAAGCTCTACCACAACCCACCACCCGTTTTCCCATTTTATTGGTTTAGAAGCTTAACAAAAATCTTACAATTGTATAAATCGCATAATGTGCAACATGTACCCTACATAGTAAGATATTACATGAATAGAACGTCAATGTCACTCGTGAGAGCATTCAGTCTGTCAGTTGTCAAGCTTGAAAAACGTCAATGTCAATGTAGGTTGCTTGTCTATGGTCGTCATTGTCACGTGGAGAGACAATCTCGATAAAGTCAGTTGAATTAGTACGTGCCATAGATGATACATTGGTACGTGCAGGGGGAGTCGATCATCTCACAAAATTCATCCATTCCCATCCTATTCATCTGTATTTCGTTGTGATTTCTAAAGTCACAAAGTCGATAAATGAGATATTGTTTAGTTATCTGCGAAATTATTTTGCGTTTGAACAAAATGCACGAAGACGGTGTATCGTGTAATAAAAATCAAACCCGTAAAAATTATAGCTTGAGTAATTACTAATGCCAAGGCGTATGAGCCCACACGGGTAGGTACCACCACCCTTCCTTTTTCTGCCGTGAAGCAGTAAAAACGGAGACTTAGAACTCTTAACAGCAGGTGGACTGTGATATCGTCCATCCATCAAAGCAACACAAAAAACTGTTCATATCCATACCCGTCACATATCTTCTTCTTTGTCTCCACCTTATACCAAGGGTGGGGTCGGCACAGCGAATTCTTCTATTCTATTCTTCTCTATCAGCCGTCATCCAACACTCACTTCTCTCTCTCTCATATCGTCATTCACACACTCCATCGATGTCTTCTTCGGTCGACCTCTTCCCCCTCTACCTAGCACTACATTTCCATACATCCCCTAGTCACATTTAAATTCGATTATTTCTTGAAAGTATCCTCTTCATTCCACATACAAACGTAAACCTTATCCATAAACTCCTCTTCGTCAATTTATGTTAACTTTTACTCCCAGGTACTCTCTTAAAACATGTAATAGGAAAAGACTGCCATTAATTTTGTAGTACGAACAGTTTATCAGACTCCTGAGTGAGGCTCTTAGTATCAAACTAAATCTAACCGCACGCTATTTAGATAAACCCCTACTGAATTGATGCGTCTGTTTGTCTCGCTCGATCCGTTTTATTTACAAGGTGCGTGTAACAACGACTGTTTTAATTTTGGATATGGCATTATTGTGAATTGTCAAATTGTCGTTTTGTTAGTTTGATATTTTTATTGCTCTTATAAGCAAATAGATGGACGGGCCGCCGCACCAACATCTCTATTCTCAAGCAGGTAAGAATAGAAAATACTCAAAGTCTATCCACAACTTGCCTACAAAGAATATTGCGGTATTTTGGTCATGTTGCACGCAGGGATACCAGTAATTTTGAACGCCTTGTGGTGACCGGCAAAATCGAGGGAAAAAGCCCTAGGGGTAGAGATCCCAAACGATGGTCGGACCAAATAGCGGAGGAGCTGAAAATACCTGTCAGCGACACACTCCACCAAACTACAGAACGGAATCGATGGAGACAGCTGGTTGACGGAATCAGCAATAAGGGACCGATTGAAGAGAGAGAGATAAGCAAATCAGCATACAGCCTACCTAACGAGGAGCTTTTAGCGTCGCTTTTGGGCCCGCGATGCCAGAGGCACAGCCAAGCCGCTTCCTACTAATTTAGATTTCAACCTAGCAAGTGCATAAAGTGCATCACGGATACTATAATGACAGTTGATTAAGGCAAGCATTTAGTATCAGACACATTAAAAACACAAAATCGAAAATATGTTGGTTTAATATGGAGGAGATTTCTTTTAAAGTCACATGAGCCACTCGATCCCTTGTTTATCTGTATGCCTTTCTTCTCTTTACAGCGAAGTATTCATGCGTTTAAAGGAGACTCTATCGCGTTCCTAAAATACAATCGGGTACCTTCATTACTGAAGATGAATGAATTGGCTATAAGGTTTCGTTTAAGTGTTCCGAAGGGCGATCTGAGTTACGAAAAGTTAAAACAAAATTAAATCTTTATTATTCTTCAAAATACCACGTCCAGAGCAACCAATGGTTCTATATTCAAAGACTATGTACAAACAGTTTTGCCACCGTCCGCAACATTATCGAGTGGGCAATAAACATGGATGTCTTACGATATTTATATTAGCTCCATATCTAGAATACAGAGCTGGTTAATGTATGAATATAACAGAATCAGAGTGGGTTGCTACGAATGGAGTTAAAGGTATATTTGATCTAGCAATAGCGTTGTGAATATGAAAAATCTAGTGATGTATAGGAATCTTTGATTGGTCTGATGCTGGTGTGCCCGTCGCTTCGCTGGTGCCGATGGAAGATCAGCGCCGCGGTACCAGCGGAGTGCCTACTTTTAGGCATAGTTCAACCGGTAATCTTTTCCAAGATTCGATATTTTTCCAAAATGCTTTTTGTTCGTCTAATTTTTCAAAATCTATGCTTGGATTATTTTTTATTGGTATTCATATACACGTCATTTCGGATCATCCCGATCCACTAACGGTGCTTTTAGGTACCTCAAGACCGCTCATCGTTCTCGTCAAACCCGTCGCTTGCGACGAAGGGCTCAATGAGTAAATTAACCTCACACAGTGACACAGACCACTGAGTTTCTTGCCGGATCTTCTCAGTGGGTTGCGTTTCCGATCCGGTGGTAGATTTTGCGAAGTACGGCTCTTGCTAGGGTTAGTCTCGCTGAAACTCGAGAACGGCTCGACCGATTTGGCTAATTTTGGTCTTGAATTATTTGTGGAAGTCCAGAGAAGGTTTAAAAGGTAGATAAATATGAAAATGCTCGGAATTAAATAAAAATAACAATTTTGTTTTCCCTTTGATGTGTCCTCCGTCGGACGGATCCCTTTTTTGTTTTAAGTTTATTTTATACAAAAGCTTAGGTCTTTTATTTCTCGATTGAGGCACTATGAAGTCTGCCGGGTCAACTAGTAAAAAATAAAAAGAACACAAAGGAGAACTTCAATTTTGAATATGGCTTGTTCATTATAAAAACAATAAGCAAAATATTACAGAATAAATGACGAATCAAACTTTTTGGGAGACAATTCATCTGTTTTACACGCTTTGAACTTTGACATTGTGTGAACACTGGGCAAAGTCAAACATCCCAGACCTTGTAACCTGTACATAGGATTCAAAGTTGTATAGCTAATTTCGGTATTCAAAAAACAAGTATTTGCGGTTCATGCATAAATACGTATCTCTTTAAGTCTTATTTTAAAGTCGAATATTGAATGCTTCAAAGTAAATAATACGGAAAATATATGTCTGTTTAAACAGAAGTTGTTTGTTAGCTTGTATTTGTTATGCCTTTGGAATAAAGTTTAAGTTTGCCTAACGAAGTTTTGTGAAATGACTATTTTAATTAATAACGTTGAAAATAAGTTATTAGTTCGTTAAATAAATAATAAATATAAAATGGAATTTCCTTTTTTTATAGTACAAGGTAAAATAACTGGCCCTAAGCCTCTAAACACCCTGTGGATTCCTGCGGCCACCGTGTAATTTGAGGTCGAATTTCCCGAAGGTTTTTTTGAATTTTTTTATTGCTCAGATGGTTGGACAAGCTCACAGCCTGGTGTTAGGTGGTTACTGGAGCCCATAGACATCTACAACGTAAATGCGCCACCCACCTTGAGATATGAGTTCTAAGGTCTCAAGTAATTTTACAACGGCTGCCCCACCCTTCAAACCGAAACGCATTACTGCTTCACGGCAGAAATAGGCGAGGTGGTGGTACCTATCCGTGCGGACTCACAAGAGGTCCTACCACCAGTAAAAAGTCCAGTCGAAGAAGTTTAATTTCATCTTTTTTTTTTCTTCCTATCCTAGTAGCCTCGAGGGGTTATTCTAGATTCACCGAACTAGTAGGTGAGCTTGTGGGGCTCAAACCTGACATCGTTGCTAACACTAACCCTACCAAGAGAATCTATCACCGGATTGGAAACGCGACCCACTGAGAAGATCCGGCGAGAAACTCAGTGGGCTGTGTCTGTGGGTTAATTTACTCGCCAAGCCCTTCGTCTCAAGCCACGGGTTCGACGTGAACGATGACCGGTGCTTGGGGTACTTATAAGCACCGTTAGTGGACCGGGATTTAATAACATCATATTTATCAATATACATACCACTAGCCAACAGAAAATGCAATTGTGGGAAGGGAATTAACGATGATGGGAAGATCTTCCACCGAGTGGGTTGTTATGGTTTGTTACTTGGTAGACAAACGGTCCGAATGTTATTGTCCGGCATTTGTTTAAGTGCAAGTTTATCTTGAAAATGTCGTAAGCGAGATTCAGGCATTTGTCAAATTATATCATGTAATACCCACCACACAGTGGCGTATGCTGGTTCCAAGATCTGACATGTCACTAGCGACCGTCATTGAGACAAGTCCACAACTCGCAGAAGAAAACAGCGGAGAGTCAAACAGAGAGAGTCTTAACTCTCTTTCTGTGTCTCACTTCTTAGGTCTACGCGTAGAAAGCGGTCTCCCGCTACCAGCACTCTAACGTACCCCAGAGATGATAAGAAAAGCGACCAGTCGGTCTTGTATTGTGTTTCGACTCGGTAGACTGGTTCTGGCCCGGCGACAGATTCCGCCGTCTGGCCAGCGCTCGTTTTCTCCGTTTCTCCATTGGCCAGATGTTTCTAAGAACATGGCCCTTCACTAACAAAGAATATATCGTAGAAGATACCTTTATAGGTTTTATAACCGTCATTGCATATAAGAAATCCGATAAAATTTGAATCCTAAAATCAGAAAGACAAGTTTTCATGTTATACAAGTTCTGAACAACATCGTTTGGACAGTTGGTCTACTCAGTAAGATCCTAAGCTCGGTGGAAGATCTTCCATTCCGTCTCCGTACTGCCATAGTCAAGCCATTACCTACAACATAAAGCTCTTTTCTAATTTGCAAACGAGCACGGCAAAAGTAAGATTAAGCCCCCAAGAATAATGTAATAACGCAATTACTGTGGACAGTTCTGATTACCGTAGCTGATCTCCACGAGCGACCTCATCCTGCAATCGTTACGAATAATTAACGTATTTTATAGCCAATAAATAATAATATCCAGCAAATCCTTGGTCCAAAGAGTTATATAAAAGCCAGTGTGAACCGAAATCATAACTACGGTACGACCGACCTAATCCTATCCCCATTACACAGGGCTACCGGCTAATTTAACTGGACCCCTCCGCTACACAAACAGCGGAACAAATGGCCGGCCATTACAATTTGCCCAGTTAAAATCGTACTCGGTAACCTATAGCCTTGATGAGGACCGTTTAGGNTTGGTCCAAAGAGTTATATAAAAGCCAGTGTGAACCGAAATCATAACTACGGTACGACCGACCTAATCCTATCCCCATTACACAGGGCTACCGGCTAATTTAACTGGACCCCTCCGCTACACAAACAGCGGAACAAATGGCCGGCCATTACAATTTGCCCAGTTAAAATCGTACTCGGTAACCTATAGCCTTGATGAGGACCGTTTAGGACAAACGACTTTAAACTGTATCACGATTTACGTCACGATACGATTTCTTATGACGAGGTGGAGTCACGGGGCTCGTCACCGAGGATGGGCCTTATTCTGGCTTCTTTTTCCTAACACTTCGCTGGTAGCCTAGGGGGCTATTCCAGCTACAGTCGGACGGGTATCTGAGCTCACGGGTTCAACCTGAGAGAATTTACTAACACTAGCCCTAGTAAGAGCAGTGCTTCGCAGAATCTACTACCGGATCAGAATCGCAATCCACTGAGAAAATCCGACGAGAAACTTAGTGGGCTCGTTTTAGAAAAACCAGGTAGAAAGTTGTGATAATGGTTCTTTGCCTTATATAGGGAACAACAGGCGCGCTCCGGATTTTGTTGTTTGGAACTTTTTTTTACAAATTTATCTTGTATAATTATATTGTTGGTGCGAATATGATTTTTGCTACCCATACACCGGAGACCCAACTCGATACTGCTCACTTCAAGGTCCCCGTCACTGAAGCCGTTCTGTAGTGCAACTAAGCTAGTGCCCGCCGTTACTAAAAATATTTTAAAGGAATATGGTAAAAGTATACATGTACAATTCGGCAAATCTAAATTTTTTTAATATTTTTTTATTGCTTAGATGGATGGACGAGCTCACAGCCCTCCTGGTGTTAAGTGGTTACTGGAGCCCATAGATATCTATGACATAGATGCGCCACCCACCTTGAGATATAAATTCTAAGGTCTCAGTATAGCTACAACGGCTGCCCTACAAGAGGACGACGAAACCTTGCAACCAGGTCATTGTTTACTGGTTGTCCAATATGGCAATAGAGCCACCCAAAAACGTCCGCAACTAGAACCTACAATCCCAGAGAGTTAGCCATCAAACCTACACAATGTCTAAATCGTGACATTATGAAGCTACCTTCGAAATCCTGCCCGGTAGCTTACAGCTTTTGCTATTAATCAATGCACGAAACTCGCGATGAATTATTGAGGAACGGTCCACAGAGTGATTCCAGGTTCGGACCTTTATATTTTATTGATAGTTTCTCAAAGGATTCCGCGCTACCGCAAATATTTATCAAAACAAATTTCAGTCTGGGGACAGTTTAATCCGTTACGGCCTTTGCGTGGATTCCTCAGTTGGCTGATCGATCTTGAATATTATATTGACCTCGCCAGCTATCTCGAATTTAATAAAACTAGTGATCCCGCAGTAGTCGAAACTCGACTATAATTAACTGAAATTATAAGTTTGAATATTATTATGGTTCAACTGTCAAAAACTATTATACTTCTATAATCAGAGATCTCGCCAAGACTACACTTTAGACGAATATTAACAAAGACAAACATATTAATCTATTCTCAATTTTACCATAGACTTTATGCAATAAGAAATTTTTGACAATAAACAAATAGTATACATGCGTATGTGTGTCAAATACATGGTAGTATGTGTAATGTTTTCTTTATTGATTTAAAGTATATTTTATGCATTATTTTAAAAAAAAGGTGCATTGTGCACTCCTTCTCTATATTCTTTATAAGTGTGAGAAATTTCATACTCCTCCGTCCGCGCAATTTTCGTAAAAAGGGGTACAAAGCTTTTGCTTCACGTATTAATATATAGATTGAGAAACGCGACCGTCCAAACTTTTCAAATCGTTGGAAAACGCGGTACTACCAAAATACGAAATTACTGAGCCACGAACGCCTTCAAAATCTAATTAAACAGTAATTTACCGTATAAGAGGGCAATCACGTGTAATTTCGTAATTAGTGCTATTAATTGCTCCGAAATTAACAATCGATCGGAATATTTTAAAGGTTATCTAATACACAAACCGTAGACGAGTAATTAAGCAATTCGTTAGGATCAAATCCAATCAATGTTTCCGATTTAATTTCGTGTTCATTATGGATTATTTTAGCGTGTACATGCGAACAGCTAATCCAATTATTCTCAATGGTTTCGCATATTACTCAGCGTCAATGATCAATAGTTTGTTATATCTAAAGATTACACTTCTTGGAAAATAGAAAAAAACCTTCTGAAAGGATTTCTATTTCGCAGCTGTCATATCTATCATTCAAGTTTACTGGGCTACTTATCCGTTCGATTATTTACTGGCCATATTATATTTATGAAGCGTATTTTAATGGAGGTTTGTAGTTAATTCATTAATTAAAATCTATTAGGCTTAGTAAAAATATAATTAACACGTGCGTTGAATAAGCACTTTGAATTCGGCAAAGAAGTTTTTGTGGGGGATTCCCCTTTCATATGTAACGGGTTTTGAAATAGAATTTGTGTGACGTCAATAGTCCCTATAGTGTACTCTTTGCACGAAATCGAAACACTCTTATTTCCGAATGCATTTCCATTTTGTTTATTGGTCTAAGCAACTAAATATCGTGTCGACAGTACTTTTCGTAACGGTAAAACATCTTCAGTATTCTTATTATTGCTTGGAAAACGGACACTGCTCTCTCCATTCACTGGGTTGCCCACGCAATTCGGTGATGTTGCAATAGATTTTTTTATCAGCGACAGACGGTTTTTTTAATTTCCGCGCCAACGTGGCAAGCCTACTTAACCAGACGTGTGACGTCACACAGAACACTACGTCGGTGAATAGTTTTTTTTTATTGCTTAGATGGGTGGACTAGCTCACAGCCCACCTGGTGTTAAGTGGTTACTGGAGCCCATAGACATCTACAACGTAAATGCGCCACCCACCTTGAGATATAAGTTCTAAGGTCTCAAGTATAGTTACAACGGCTGCCCCGCCTTTCAAACCGAAACGCATTACTGCTTCAAGGCAGAAATAGGCAGGGTGGTGGTACCTACCCGCGCGGACTCTCAAGAGGTCCTACCACCAGTAATCTATCCAGTTATCTGTCTGTTTGTCTGTCTGTTTGTTCCGGCTAATCTCTGAAACAGCTCGACCGATTTTGGCAAGACTTTCACTGATAGGTAGCTAATTATATAAGGAGTAATTTAGGCTACTTTTTTAGACGGTACGACCATAGCCGCGGATAACATCGCGGGACTCAGCTATTCAATAATAAAATTTAATGTAAGCGAAGTGAGGGCGGGTCGCTAGTCTGTAATAAACTTAGATACTATTCTGCTTAAAAAATATACCAAACAGTGTATGACCAGTATTGTTCGTATGCAAATACAATGTAACCTAAATCTTTTTACCTAATGATAGTCTCTTATAAATCTTGCTATGGACAATTACCCTTATGATATTCGGGGCATACCTATAAAGAAATCTACCATTAAGATTCATATGAGTTCGCCCTAGATTTCGGTATGCGACCGAAATAAATACGACTTTGCTGCTCTATTTGAAAATGTTTTACTGATATAGCTTTTTATTCGATCGTATTGGGTTTTTTTTATTTAATTTCTGATGGATTTATCTCTAGAGCGGACAGAAGAAGCGTACCTGGCCTAATGGGTAGCACGCCCGAGGTATTCATATTTAGTGATCGGACCCTGTCGGTATTAAAATCTTATCCAGTGTGTTTTCACGAACTATTTCCTCAATTATGGTATACTCATCCTCATCATCATTATCCTGCCCTTCTCCCAGTCACCTGGGGTCGGCGCAACATGTTTTCTCCTTCCGTACTCTTCTATCATATACCATTTCTTCGCTCACTCCCTTCTTACCCATATCGTCTTTCACGCAATCTATCCATTTCTTCTTAGGTCTACATCTTCCTCTATATCCTTCCACATTCGTAGTTAACATTCTCTTACCAACCTCATTTTCATTTCGTCTCATCACATGTTCATACCATCCCAAACGCGCACTTCTCCGCTTCTCTGTCACAGGTGCCACTTTCAGACTTCCTCTAACAAATTCATTCCGTATTCTATCCATTCTCGTTACTGCACACATCCATCGCAACATTTGCATATCTGCTGTATGCAATCACCTTTCATCAATTATGGTTTACTCGTAATAAATATTCCGAGTCGTTCCCACAATGGTCATCATTGTGATTCCTTAGTAGTTTTCTCACTGTTTCTCTCCTGGAGAGTTTTGGTAGCTAGCTTTTCCAGTTGTTAGCTGGTTAGAACTCCGTCTAGGATTTCGACCTTAAGGCCTTTTGCTTTCCATTTTACGAATACTAATGAGTTTTCTAAGGCTATCAGGATTTCTACGGGCTACGTGACCGAGATGTGGCGAGTAGCCATCATCCAACACAAGATATTTGACAGATGCCTGAATCTCGCTTACGACATTTTCAAGATAAGCTTGCATATGTACAAGTTCCGGACCGTCGGTCTACCGAGCAATATCACCCGCTCGGTGGAAGATCTTCTCTTTGTCGTCAAACCTTTCTACAGTGCTCTGTGATGGCTACCGCCACACTTTTTCTCTCGAGACATCTACTCGCCACAAAGACATACGGTTGACAATCGTTTGACAGCCGTTAACAGAAATCCCAGAGAGTTCCCACAGCTGAGTAACAGAACCCTACGTGTTTATCCGAAGCAGCCTTGCTTTCGATTTCCAAGTGTGAATGTGGCCACGTGAAACGATATACAATTAAAAGACATTCGGACGATTCAACACATCTTTTACAGCTAGTCTTTGGGCCATTAGTAGTAATACTAGTAGAGATCAGAAGTCACGTGTAAATTATCCTGTAATAAGTATCTGGCAGCAGTATGTGGCACCACGCATGGTTCCATATCGATCGATGACTTAGGTTTGGCGTTGTTGAGTTCTATAAATCGCCGCCCCGCCTCCTAGGAGTCTCCGAATGCTGTAATCACCCAAGTTATCCATCAGAGAAATTTCTCTCGAAAATTTCCATTTCTTCCTAAGACATTGATGAAAGCGACAAACTTTATCAATAAACTGTCCTTTCGAAGTTCGAACTAATTAAAATCAAACAATAGACCCTGCGAGGTACTTTCTTTTGGAGTGTTTTAGCGTAATTTATGCTTGAACGAACTCTTTGATCGGCTATCAATAAACTTCACGCAGATTTCAAGAAGAAATTCTTCATTTTTATACCAAAAGTTCAAAGATAAACTCGCAAACCCGCAAAAATATAATTTTCGTAATTACTGGTGGTAGGACCTCTTGTGAGTCCGCACGGATAGGTACCACCACCCCGCCTATTTCTGCCGTGAAATATTTGTATATTTCGGGCTATTTGTTGGAATTTTAACTGGCTTGAGAAAAACTTGTTTCTAGGTATTTGCGTTCGATTTTGGGTAACACATAATCAAGGATTTCCAAGGATTTCTCCTACCAGTTAAGTAAGAATATCAGTAAATATTCTTTTCACCGTATGAAGGACGTGGAATCCATTTTGGGGGACGATCGCAGTTTGGGGGCGCTTTATTCTCATTGGGGGGTCTATGGGCTTCGGATTCTCATTTAGGACCATGAGCTCGTGTGCACAGCAACGACCTGTCAAAACAATACCTAGTTCCAACACGTCAAAGATCATATAATGACTGGCGTAAATCAAGTCACTAAAATTATTTGTCCCATTTTCATAAACCTGCCGCATTGCAGTGAATAAAGTGTATAATCTAAATTGCGCAATAACCATCAAAAGAACTTGTCGTAATTTTTACGTCAGCAGACATAGCACGCAAGAATATCGATAAAATAATCAGTTATTCGATCTATATCTATCTATCGAGAAAAAAATGTCTGAAACAGCNCAAGAATATCGATAAAATAATCAGTTATTCGATCTATATCTATCTATCGAGAAAAAAATGTCTGAAACAGCGCCCCTACCGTGCGTAAAAAGAACTAATTTTGACAGCACTAATGATCAAACTTGTTTTCGTATTCAACACGTCACTTTGCATCCTCCCTATCCAGCGATCGGGAGGAAATTTTATTTACGTTGCCATTGCAAAGCGTGGCTGCTTCTCCTCAGGAATAAAAAGGACTGCAGCTAACCGATATGGCGATTAGTTATTCTACTACTGCCGCCATTTAATTTAGTTTGCATGTATACTGTGGTAGTGAAGCGAAAACTATTAATAGGTATCTAAAAACTTTTTGAATTTGAAATAAATAATAACATTATTAGACCGAATTCAAGCCAATCAAATAGCAAAAAGCAAATATTTTCTCAATTAGTAGCGAAACAAGTAAATAAATATTTGAATCGTTGTTCATATTAATGTTATTTTATATTATTTTTGTAAATGTGGCGACTAAAAACACAAAACATCACTATCATTATGCCGGTCACTCACATGCGCGCAAACATTCCTACATTGTACGAATGTTCGCGCGCATGTGAAGGGGCTGTCAAACATTCATTCGCAAACTTAGCGGCTGTGCAAATGGGTTCGGTATTCAATTTGCGATCGCGCTTGCGCTTCCTCCTTCCTTGTTTACGAATGTCTCACGAATTTCTCCTCTTTTTTAATTCGTCAATAGAACATTGAAGAGAAAAAGGGTTTTTGAAGTGAAAACTTCCTTAGAATCGTTGTGATTTCAAACCGGATACAACGGAAAAAACGACAGGTAAGAGACACAAATACAAAAATGTGTAGGATGAAGCCAGCAAAGAATGAGACAGAAATATACATACTATTTAATACAGCGCCATCTGTGAGATTTTTTAATACTAACGTGTGTATGAAAGCTCTTGTAGTGAATTTTAATTTAGGATTATACGTGAAATNTGTATGAAAGCTCTTGTAGTGAATTTTAATTTAGGATTATACGTGAAATTAAAATATCAATTCACAGAGGGCGCTACCTTACAATTATTTACTAATGACAAAATTTTACATATACTTAAGACGTTTAGGATAATTGTATTTTAATTTTGGAAGGTTTCACTTCTACCACGTGTGAATTGCACACATTTTGTTTTTTAATTCTTTCCCTGGTGTCATTAACAGCAATTCTGTTTTTATGGGATTTCTTTTGATTTTCCATATGATCGATTCATTTTGCAGGAGTTCAATGAACTCCATCACCTTGGTGTTGTTCCAATCCATGATGTAGGTACGCTATACAGTAGACGTCACGATCTATGAAAATGGCGAAACTCGTGGGCGCAACTGGTCACACAAATGTGTGGGAGACTACGCGAAGGATCGGGGTTCGCGTGCTTTGATGTTCATTGAAAAACCGACACAGCTTGGAAAACCACGAATGCAGCGAAAACTTTGCATAATCATTTTCAAATGTAGTCCTAAACTTGCGGGTTTGCGTATTCGTGCGAATGTGAGTGACCGGTATTAGGGCAAGACTACCCTTTGAAACGCTTTAAGGTTTTTTCTTTAAATGTCAAACAAAACATAAATAAAATGTGATATGTATATAAAACGAATTTAAGTTTTAAAATCTTAATGTTATGGTCGAATTTCAATCACAGCACGAACTTTTATAATGAGTCTAAATGTATATGTTACATAGAAGTAACATTTTAACATTACTTTTTTTCAGTGTACACATTGAAAATAAATAGAAAACATAAAAGTCAAAATCGCGTTGTTTTTTGACGGTTCGTTTTGTACAATCGTCTCAATTTTAAGTCGTCGGGCCTAACGGATAAGACGTTCGATGCATTCGTGTTGGGCGATGCACCGGTGTTCGAATCCCGCAGGCGGGTACCAATTTTTTTAATAAAATACGTACTCAACAAATTTTCACAATTGATTTCCACGGTGAAGGAATAACGTGTAATAAAAGTGAAACCGGCAAAATTATAATTTGCATAATTACTGGTGGTAGGACCTCTTGTGAGTCCGCGCGGGTGGGTACCACCACCCTGCTTATTTCTGCCGTGAAACAGTAATGCATTTCGGTTTGAAGGGTGGGGCAGCCGTTGTAACTATACTCGAGACCTTAGAACTTGTATCTCAAGGTGGGTGGCGCATTTACGTTGTGGATGTCTACGGGCTCCAGTAATCACTAGGTGGACTGTGAGCTCGTCCAAGCATCTAAGCAAATAAAAAAAAGCAGTGCAACAACTGACTAAACAACATTTTGACTATTCATTTAAAAGAACATTAAGGCTAAATTTACTATATCGAGTGGCGAAAAGTTATTTGGTATAAGCTACATTTTTAAAATTATATACATTAGAGCCACATAAAGTTTAATATTTGGAAATAATATCAAGATCAAAAAAATCTTCATCAATTTGAATGGGGTAAACTTAATTTAAATTCATTTAAAAACATCGAATTGTTGATACTAATATCTATATATATATATATATATAAATGAATTGCCGTTCGTTAGTCTCGCTAAAACTCGAGAACGGCACGACCGAATTGGCTAATTTTGGTCTTGAATTATTTGTGGAAGTCCAGAGAAGGTTTAAAAGGTAGATAAACATGAAAATGCTCGGAATTAAATAAAAATAACAATTTTGTCTTCCCTTTGATGTGTCCCCCGTCGGACGGATTCCTTTTGTTTGTTTTAAGTTTATTTTATACAAAAGCTTAGGTTTTTTATTTATCGATTGAGGCACTACGAAGTCTGCCGGGTCAACTGGTACGAAATAAAATGTACTTTTAATTACATAAATAAATGTCGCTTAAACCAAATAGGCTTTTACCAACATCATCAGCATCAACAGTTCGATGTTTTGAATTGAAGTTCAATTATGTCTAACTTCATTCAAATAGCTGAAGAAGCTTTTTTTTGCTATGATATTTTTTTCCAAATTCTAAACTTTGCTTTTTTTTATATTGCTTATATTGGTGGACGAGCTCACAGTCCACCTGGTGTTAAGTGGTTACTGGAGCCCATAGATATCTACAACGTAAATGCGCCAAACACCTTGAGATATAAGTTCTAAGGTCTCCGTATAGTTACAACGGCTGCCCCACCCTTCAAACCGAAACGCATTACTGCTTCACGGCAGAAATAGGCAGGGTGGTGGTACCTACCCGTGCGAACTCACAAGAGGTCCTCCCATGAGTAAAGTAATTTCGCTTAAGCCAAATATCGTTTCACTCCTCGATATGCATCTATTACTCTCATACGTACGATAAATACATATAATTTGTCTCGCACTAATACTCTGTTCATACTAAGCAGAACATATTGGTCGAATCAATGGTTCCAATACTAATTATGCCCAAACTTGGCTGGAACTATTTCCCGGAGATAGGCCGTATTACTCAGGGCGGGTGCGGTGCGACTGTCAGAGGGAATTCAGTGTAATTGCATACTGGCCGCCCCAAAATCAAATAAGATTGGATGCGAGAAATATATTTCAACTCATTATCTTACCAAGCTTTCCATTAGTTTATTCTATAATCTATATATTAATACGTGAAGCAAAAACTTTGTACCTCTTTTTACGAAAATTGCGCGGACGGAGTAGTATGAAATTACCACACTTATAGAGAAGGAGTGCAGAATGTTTATGTGTTTTTAAATTATGCATAAAAAATACATTAAATCAATAAATAAAAAACATAACACACACTACCATGTATTTGACACACACACGCATGCATACCATTTGTTTATTCAACAAGTCAAACTTTTTTATTGCTTATAGTCTGGTCAAATTGAGAATAGATTAATATTGTTTGTCTTTATTACATAATAATTGTCTAACGTGTATTTTTGGTGAAATCTGTGATTATGCGAATAGAAGTAAATAGTTTTTGAATCATCAAGTCGTTGTGGCCTAAAGGATAAGACGTCCGGTGCATTCGTATGTAGCGATGCAACGGTGTTCGAATCCCGCAGGCGGGTACCAATTTTTCTAATGAAATACGTACTCAACAAATGTTCACGATTGACTTCCACGGTAAAGGAATAACATCGTGTAATAAAAATCAAACCCGCAAAAATTATAATTTGCGTAATCAGTGGTGGTAGGACCTCTTGGGAGTCCGCACGGGTAGGTACCACCACCCCGCCTATTTCCGCAGTGAAGCAGTACTGCGTTTCGGTTCGAAGGGTGGGGTAGCCATTGTAACTATACTGAGATCTTAGAACTTATATCTCGAAGTGGGTGGCGCATTTACGTTGTAAATGTCTTATGGGCTCCAGTAACCACTTAACACCAGGTGGGCTGTGAGCTCGTCCATCCATCTAAGCAATAAAAAAATCAGAATAGTGTACAAACTTGTAATTTAAATTAATTATAGTCGAATACCGACTACCGGTGGACCACTAGTAATAATAATAATAATATGGGTACCAGAGATTTATAAGCATACTAAAAATGTTTCAATATATAATAAACATACAGACAAAGCTCAAACAAACTTTTTTTTTCTTTTCTAAGCTGATGGTTAAGAGAGACCATGTCAGCGTCGCCGGGCTAGTAGGTGAACTCACGGGGCTCAAACCTTACGATGTTGCTAACACAAATATTAGCAAGAGCCGTGCTTTGCAGAATCTACCACCGGATCGGAAACGCGACCCCATGACAAGATCCGGCGAGAAACTCAGTGGGCTGTGTCTGTGGGTGAATTTACTCGTCGAGCCCTTCATCGCAAGCGACGGATTCGACGAGAACGATGACCGGTGTTTGGGGTAACTAAGAGCGCCGTTAGTGGATCGGGAGGATCCGAGATGACGTGAAACAGACCTGTTAATCACACATTGCTTGCTCGATGTGGGATCGAACTCACAACCCTCAGCGCAATAGTCAGGGCCGCTAATTACAACACAAAGTCAATCGAATAGTGAGAGCTCTACTCTTTAACTTCATTTAAAAATCAATAGAATGAATTTAAGTAAAAAAAAATAATTACACACTGCGGTCATCTTATTGTTCATTTTGTTCTTTGAGAACGATCTGCAGATTTTTACTCCCTCTTGGCTGAGCCTTTGCTCGCCCATCTGTCCTGGTAAAACTGGAAAGGCCTCCGGGCCACCAGTAATCCTACAATCATAAAAAATATATATATTAATTTTCAAAACCAAATATCTGCTGTAACCTTATTAACCCTCTGCAATTAGTACCACAACTTTACCTATACAATAATCGAACGGACAAGTAACAGAGGCGAGCTTCAAAAACTGTAAATACATGCTGCCAACCGCACAATGCACTCTCATTGTGCTTACGGCCGATTAGGGCTTTAGCATATCTGGTTAGAACGCCGTATTGTGCTTCGCTCTAGAATCAAGACTGTGCATAGTATTATTATGAAGCTAAAAATTACTAAACTCTATTTCCTTTTTTTCTTTTTTCCGACCTAAGCTGATTGATATAGCCTTGAGAGGCTATTTCAGCGTAACCTTAACTAGTAGGTGAGCTCACGGGGCTCAAGCCGGAGTGATGCTAACACTGACCCTAGCAAGAGCAGTGCTTCGCAGAATCTATCACCGGATCGGAAACGCGACCCACTGAGAAGATCCGGCGAGAAACTCAGTGGGCTGTGTCTATGGGTTAATTCGCTCGTCGAGCCCTTCGTCGCAACTGACGAGTTTGACGAGGACGGTGACCGGTCCTTGCGGTACCTAAAAGCACCGTTAATGGATCGGGAGAATCCGTGATGACGTATTTTGGGCAAATTTCCTTACTAATTCAACTACTTTTTTATGGCTTTCACTGGTAGACGAGCTAATGGCCTATCTGGTATTAAGTGGTTACCAAAGCCTATAAACATCAACAACATAAATTCCGCCACCCACTTTGAGACACCAGCTAAGTCAAGTTTTACAGTTAAACAGCTGCCCTGCCCTTCAAACCATACCATAAGAAAACTCAGTCAAATCCTGCTGTTGCTTCAATGATAGCTATTACGTTTTTGTGTTTTGAATGCCTAGTTGAGAATATGAAACGGACTATTTTCAAATTCACACACCACATGGCGGCTCTTCAAAATTTGCCAAAATTGTACACAAATTTTTCGGACAAATCATGCCGTCTCCAAGGCTTAGTCTGGAAAAGCTTCTCATTCCTGGTCAAGCGGAGGGGTTGTGAGTCAAAGACAGGGTATTAACAAGATTTTTGGACATTATAAGGAGAACAGTTGGAGACAGCATCCAACAGGCGGCCCTTACAGCGGACCGATCTTCATAGAAATATTTATATACGTGTGGTCGCGATCCTTAGTAACGAGAGAACGACGAAGAAGCAGAAGACAGAGCCTCCTTAAGTTTTGTACTTATAGTGTCAACAGTCCAAATACGCATCCTCAAGTTTTTCGGGCACATCACTCGTACACATCACAGTAGATTTATCTAAAGCATTCTGGGCAAGTCAATTAGCTTCGATGTGTGTTTTCGCTATCTGACAATAGAATATGGCGTTGTACTTCTCGAGCGTTCTCGATGCTACTAGTTCCTTTGATATTCGTTTTTGCTATTCGGCGATAGATGGCGTTATTCTTACCGGCGTAACAGTATTGTCAACAACAACAATCAACAAAGCCGATGGCCTTAAAATATGTCAGAAACTTAAACTTATCATCTTTTTACCCTCCCCCTACATCTGAGGAAGGCACAACGTGTCCTACTCTCTGACATTTCTGATTGCCTACTTTGTGTTTCAAATTGTCGCTCAACAATACCAGATCGGTAGGTAGCGGCTCTTTTATTGCTGCAATAAAAAAAAAAAAACGAATAGGTCTCTTTCATTAGATTTGGTAAAATTCATCCAAATATCTTTTGAATATTGCATAGCTTCGCCTAAAACTGGATCAGAGCTTTTTGAGTCAGTAAAATCTGGTCCGTCGCATTTGGCTCAAATCCTATTTCTAGTTAGGGTTTATATTTTACCAGTCCCGCATCCAAATTCTGTTCGGACAACTCTCTAACTCACAATCTAACATAATCACTAATCCTTTGGTTGGGCTCTAGATTAAGAGATAGATACATAATTGATATTTATTTGTCGAATTTTTTACGACTGTTTTAGTTGGGTGTTTTGGTTTAGTACTCACTGGTGGTAGGACGTCTTGTGAGTCCGCACGGGTAGATACCACCACCCTGCCTATTACTGCCGTGAAGCAGTAATGCTTTTCGGTTTGAAGGGTGGGGCAGCCGATGTGACTATACTGAGACCTTAGAGCTCATATTTCAACGTCGGTGGCGGCATTGACGCTGTAGATGTCTATAGGCTCCGGTAACCACCTTACCAGCTCGTGGACTGAGAGCTCGTTCAAATATCTAAGCAATAAAAAATATAGGCTATGTTTTTTTTTGCAAGCGCGGAGAACGGATAACTTAGAAATATACTTCAGGAGAGATTGCGGCTCAATTAATCTTCAATGGTTATCAGCGCTAACTAGCATCAGAAATTTCTGTGGCACGACCAATTCGCCACACACTGTAATTTTTATTTTTTTATTTTTTTTATTGCTTAGATGTCTGGACGAGCTCACAGCCCACCTGGTGTTAAGTGGTTACTGGAGCCCATAGACATCTACAACGTAAATGCGCCACACACCTTGAGATATAGTTCTAAGGTCTCAGTATAGTCACAACGGCTGCCCCACCCTTCAAACCGAAACGCATTACTGCTTCACGGCAGAAATAGGCGGGGCGGTGGTACCTACCCGTACGGACTCACAAGAGGTCCTACCACCAGTAATTACGCAAATTATAATTTTGCGGGTTCGATTTTTATTGCACGATGTTATTCCTTCACCTTGAGCACTATATCAATTAAAACAATTGACGTACATATTGGCAACGACTTTGTTCACTATACGACATATTGGCGCAACCCCGCTATTTATTTAACTAATATGGTTAGAGTTAACTATTTCCTCAATGTTAATAATCTTAGATAACTGTTATAAGTCCAACGCTTTGCAATAATTTCTTAAGGCGGTATTCAGTAAAATTAATGAACAAAGAACCACCACTGTTCTGCTATAAATACGAGTGGCTATTGTTTGCGGGACACACACTCTACAAAACTTGCATACGCCCCGTCATGACGTATGCAAGTGTAGTGTTTGCTGACGCGGCCCGCACCAACTTGAAACCCCTTCAAGTTATTCTATCTCGTTTTTACAGGATAGCCGTCGGAGCACCATGGTTCTTAAGGAGCGTGGACCTCCATGATGACCTGGAGCTTGACTCAGTCAGTAAGTATCTACAGTTAGCATCGTTGCGCCACTTTGAGAAGACGGCACGACATGAGAACCCTCTTGTCGTGGCCGCTGGGAATTACATACTCGATCCTGTAGACCTTAGATGGGTGGACGAGCTCACAGCCCACCTGGTGTTAAGTGGTTTCTGGAACCCATAGACATCTAAAATGTAAATGCGCCACCCACCTTGTGATAAGTTCTAAGGTCTCAGTATAGTTTTAAAAACCACATGGACCTAGTTTCTCCGTCATACACTATACTCTATTCTGAGTATAAGTTTCTAGTTTCGTGAACGTGACGACGATTGTGTGATGGGCATCAAGCTTACTAGGGTTGTTACAAGCTCACTATGTTGGGTTCATCTAACATATAGGCTAGCTCACAGGGTTCAGCCTGATGAATTTGCTAACACTAACCCTAACAAGGGCTTCTTCTTAGTTGCATACTTCATTGCTGAAGGTCGTATCCCTGAAAGCCCTTCGTGGCTCTTTGTACCATCAGCTTCCATTTCCTTCGGTTTTCGGCTTGTCTCAGGGCGGTCAGAACAGAGAGTTCAGTGAGCGCAGTTCTGACCAACGGTTTGGCGACCGGCCGGCGGGTCTTTTCCCTTCTACCTTGCCCACCAAAGTCAATTTTTCAAAGTCGTCTGGTGGCCGCCGAGCAATGTGACCAAAGTAACCAAGAATCTACCACCTACCACCTAAATCGCGACCCACTAAGAAGATGCGGCGAGAAACTCAGTGAGCTGCGTCTGTGAGTTAATTTACTCGACGAGGACACGAGAACAGTGACCGGTCTTGAAATGCCTAAAAGCACCGATACTGGATAGGGAGGATGCAAAGTGACGTGTTGAATACGAAAACAAGTTTGATCATTAGTGCTGTCAAAATTAGTTCTTTTAGGGGCGCTGTTTCAGACATTTTTTTCTCGATAGTTATTCGATTATTTTATCGATATTCTTGCGTGCTATGTCTGCTGACGTAAAAATTACGACAAGTTATTTTGATGGTTATTGCCCAAATTTAGATTATACACTTTATTCACTGCAATGCGGCAGATTTATGAAAATGGGACAAATAATTTTAGTGACTTGATTTACGCCAGCCATTATATGATCTTTGACGTGTTGGAACTAGGTACTTACTTGACATATCGATTCTGTGCACACGACGAGCTCATGGTCCTAAATGAGAATCCCTAACCCAAAGACCCCCAATGAGAATGAAGCCCGCCAAATTGCGATCGTCTCCCAAATGGGTTGCAAGTCCTTCATACGGTGAACAGATTATTTACTAATATTCTTACTTAACGGGTAGGAGAAATCCTTGGAAATCCGTTTTTTTTTAAAAAAAAAGATGGGTGGACGAGCTCACAGCCCACCTGGTGTTAAGTGGTTACTGGAGCCGATAGACATCTACAACGTAAATGCGCCACCCACCTTGAGATATAAGCTCTAAGGTCTCAGTATAGTTACAACGGCTGCCCCACCCTTCAAACCGAAACGCATTACTGCTTCGCGGCAGAAATAGGCAGGGTGGTGGTACCCACCCGCGCGGACTCACAACAGGTCCTACCACCAGTTCAAAACTTGATTATCTGTTACCCAAAATCGAACGCAATTACCTAGAAACAAGTTTTTCTCAAGCCAGTTAAAATTCTATCAAATAGCCCGAAATATACAAATATTTTACGCTCACATCATTTCTCTATTCAGCAACTACGTCTGAACGTGTTCATGCAAACGAGAATTTTGTATTTGACATTTTCAAAGATTGAAATCTGTGTTAAATTCCTAGCGTATTTCATAAATAAGAGCGAATTAAGATTAAATAATGTAGATGTGTATACTGTCTTCAAATTATATTGTGTTTTTACGTGAATTGGAGGTGTTTACGAAACTTATGGTACTATGGTGGGGCCAACTGGCGCCCTCCGACCAGACTAAACAGTTTTTTGGGGAATTGAAAAGTTTTTGAGGTAATTCGGATATTATTTAAATTCGTGTAGGGCAGCCGTGGTACTATTGAACTGAGACTTACAACTCTGAAGGTGGGTGGTGGCATTCACGTTGCTGATGTCTGTGGGCTCCGGTAGACACTTAACAGCAGATGGGCCGTGAAGCTCCCCATCTAAGCAATCAAATAACTATAATAACCAAATAACTGAATTCTTAATAAACTTCTTCTATACATATAGAGATATATCTATATACATTTATCATATTGTAATTAGCGTAGAGCTATTAGGCGAACTTCACACGGATAAGATAGTCGAGTTTCCAAAATAAATCATTTGGTTGTTGATAATTAGTTGAAAAGTAATAAAAAGGTGTACTACTATATGATTACACAGGCTTGTGATACAAATGACAATTTACGGTGCCTTGAGGTAGTTATTTTAATTGAATGTCTTAATGGCGAATTCGATGGTGTTTACATGTAACGATGTTTCAAATTTGAAATACCAATAAAAATGAAGTGGCCGTCATGAAATAGTTGAAACGTGGCAAAAATCTGAATCGCGCTAACAACATTTTCAAAATTATCTCCCGCTAATTTAACACTAGATGATGACCGGGCTTAGCTCGTTTTTTTTTTGTGATAACGCCATCTTGTTGTCTTTAAAGCGGTTAGTTGCCCTCGATTAAGAAAAATAGTATTATTATTCGCCAATAGATGTCGGGAAGAGTTGATTATTGAAAACACGAATAAAACAACATTTTCTGAAAATAAATCGTAGCTAGATCGATTTATCGCCCCCGAAATCCCCTGTATACTAAATTTTATGAAAATCTTTGGAGCCGTTTCCGAGATTCAGATTATATACATATGTATTAATATACAAGAATTGCTCGTTTAAAGGTATAAGATAAGACTCAAATAAAAATGTTTTGAGCGTTCCGTCTAAAATACAAGCGGGCTTTTCTTCATTCATTTGTTATCCAGCAGAAAACATTAAGACTAATTAGAAAATAACATCCTACTACTTCTAATATTTTACCCGCAATATCTAGTCTATCTATGATTACGGCGCCGGTGATTGTTTGAAACGAAAACCAAATGCGCGATATTACTCTATATTTTTATTTTATTTTTATTGAAAGAGTACTGGTGGCCAGGAGGCCTTTCCAGCTTCACCAGGACAGGTGGGCGAGCAAAGGCTCAGCCAGGAGGGGTGGGATTTGCTAACAAGTGCCCGAGCGCCTCCGAAGGGGACCTAACAACTCAAGAGCAATTGCTTCGCGAATGAATCTACTACCGGATCGGAATCGCGACCCACTGAGAAGATCCGGCGAGAAACTCAGCGGGCTGATGTATGGGTTAGGTAACTCTATAGATTAATGGTCCCATTCATGTCATTCGAAACTTTTATTATACGTGCAAGGCTATCGTTACAATTACCTTAGCGTGATTTAAATTTCGGCGCATTTACGGTACCGCGATGTCTAGTACTGCGAACTCGCCCACCCATCTAAGCAATAAAAAAAAGCTCTAAAAATCGTTTCAAAATCGTGTCGCCACATGTAAACGTCCATATTTTCCGAGGCGCAATCACGGTCGCCCCCGGGGTTGGTTATAAATATTGCTGACGTGTCGTAAAATAATAAATAGTCGATAATAACCGCCGAGAAACGAAACACGATACTCGACATCAGATTTATGTTACTCGTAACGAGATTAAAATGTAATAAATAAGGTTTTTTTTTCTTCTTCTCTTGAATATTTTTAATTATTAACCATTGCGATTTTCAGCTGTTTTTTCGACTTCGAACCCAACGGTGCTGTGATATATTTACCAAATCACCTTTTTGCATTCAATACATTCGTAATAAAATAAATAATAGTTTAAAAAAACTAACAAAATAAGCTTTTATAGAAAATCCGACTAAAAAATAGAAAATAATTTGTAATAAATTTGAATCAAAAATAGTGTAAGAAAAAAAAATTTTATTGTAAAAAAGGCGTGAGGTGCTTTTCAGGATACTATCAAATAACCCTTCTACTCATATCTGTTCCTAAAATATTTATAACTGCTGATACTATGCAACCCACGCTTTTTTTTACAATAAAATCATTTTTTCTTACACTATTTTTAATTCAAATTTTTAAAATTTATTTTCTATAGTTTAGTTGGATTTATTATATTTCTATTATTCTATATTTCAATTATTTATTTTTCATTTATTAGTTGAATTTAATTTTTTTTCATTTTTTTTAAAATATTGAATTGTTATCGGTCCTTAATAAGTATTCCAAATTTCGAGGGACACAATCATATTGAAAGATTCCGTTACATACATACGTCTGAAGCTAATAAAAGCATATTAAAAAGGTTTATTTTTGTTATAAAATTTCTGTTAACAAATTTTTTTTTCCTAATTCCAAGGAGTATCGGAGTCCGATAAGTCATTTTGAAGGCAAAGCCAAGTTGACGTCAAAAATGTTGGGAGTCCTCAAAAGACGAAAACTTGAGCTTTACAAAGCACAAGTCCGGCCACGAGTATTGGACTGCTTCCTCCCCTCGGTCAGAGCTTCCAATTATTTATCGTTTGACTCTCTACAGCAGAGGGCCGTCCGTATTGTCAATAACCCCATTCGCGCAGATCGTTTGGAAGGAGCATCTGGACTTATTTAATGTTTGCAAAGCTTACTATAAAGTCAATGATTATCTAGAAGATTGCACAAAGTGAGAATGAGTTGCTCGCTCCGAGCATTTCAATATTGTAATAATTGTTACGTTATAATACTCATTGGAGAGATGGCGCGACATCGTGAGACGCATCAAGTCTGCCCCTTCCAACACTACATGATGATCACGACCACTCTGTCAAGAGTGACACGACTGAGAAGAAGAAAAAGAACTCATTGTAAAAATGAATATTTAAAAAAATATGTAATATAAAAAAAAACTAATATTTAAAAAAAAAAATAGGCATGCCCGCTGAGTTTCGTGCCAATTCTTCTCAGGACGGAGGCTAGTTTTTGTGAATTGGCGGTAGTTCTTTTGACGTTCAACAAGTATGTACTTTCATTTATGTTGAATAAAAAAATTTGATTTGATTTTATTTGAATGACTCTCATAAGGAAGGACTTCGGTTTTCTGTGTATTTTGTACCTTATGTTCCATGGGGTGTGCTCTGAGGAACGGTTTCAGATGATCCCTTCATCTCATTTTTGTCGTACCGCCCGCCAAAGCAAACCTCATCACACTACCAGGAAACACTGTATTCATCCGCAATGCGTTTCCAGAGATCTTTTTATCATCTGGCTTTGGAATTAACTCCCCTCTGCTGTGTTTCCTGAGTACTATGACATGTTCTTCATCAAACAAAGCTTACGAAGATTATTTAGCGGTAGGTAAAAGCAGCCGCAGAGTGCAACGCTTTTATTTGAGCTCAGAGACATAACAACGTGAACCCATCATCTTCGTTCACAGATGACTTCGAAGTCTCAGTTGCAATGTCCAAAAGCTACCCCCACATTTTTTTTATTTTTTATTTTTTTTTATTGCTTATATGGATGGACGAGCTCACAGCCCACCTGGTGTTAAGTGGTTACTGGAGCCCATAGACATCTATAACGTAAATGCGCCACCCACCTCGAGATATAAGTTCTAAGATCTCAGTATAGTTACAACGGCTACCCCACCCTTCGAACCGAAACGCATTACTGCTTCACGGCGGAAATAGGCGGGGTGGTGGTACCTACCCGTGCGGACTCCCAAGAGGTCCTACCACCAGTAAATTCAATTTATCTTCATTCAATGTATCTAAAATTTCAACACGAAACCATGAACACCGGATAATTCCACTCGCGAATATACGGCACACGTCGAATTGTGTCCTAATAATTCTCAATTATACATCTCGGTAAGCGTTACCGAAATACCGGTGCTAAAACATTCAAAACACGTCAATCGACATTACAAATCGTACGCGTTAACCGCGAATCGCTTACATTGCATTAAAGTATTCAGCGCTTCAGAGACGCTTTGGGAAAGCTTTTTGTGAACATATTGGAGATAATCGTCCAATGGAGAAAATAGCATTCGGATGAAAAAGGAAATGTGGTGTCGTTTCTTAGTCATTGAAATCATCAACCAGATCTATGTATATATAGAAATCATGACTTCAAATAATAATAAAACATAATTAAAGCGATACAAAATCTCAACCATTATGCCTTAAACACGTCATTACGGATCTTCCCTATCCATTAATGGTGCTTTTAGGCACCTCCAGCACCGGTCCCCGCCCTCGCCGAACCCGTCGCTTGCGACGAAGGGCTCCACAAGTAAATTAACCCATGGACACAGTCCACTGAGTTTCTCGCCGGATCTTCTCAGTGGGCGCGTTTCCGATCCGGTGGTAGATTCTGCGAAGCACTACTCTTACTAGGGTTAGCGTTAGCAACGACATCAGGTTTGAGCCCACCTACTTGTTGGGGCTACGCTGAAATGTTCTCTCAAGACGATCAGCTTACGTATGAAAAAAAAGCAGAATTGCCAAAATCATTGTGGTTTAATATCACCTACGTCGCCAAGAGCTGTCATCTGGTGAAGAGTGCGTTCTCTGACAGAAACGGAAGGCCACCCTTCTACACTTAAAACACTGGAAAAATTAATGTCAAACCTATCTATCTATTTTTCAGTCCACAGACTTCCACTGCTGGATATAGGTCTTTCCCAAGCCTCGCCACAACAACGGGTCCTGCCATGCCTGCATCCTGCGGATTCCCACAATCCTCAATAGCTCGTCGGTCTACCTTGTGCACAATCTTTTTTTAATCATGAATGGGACGGATGGATTCTGACAGTTTTTATATGGGTTGTGAATTTATTTCCACCCAATAGCCTCACAGCAAGAGCGCCAGTAATTCCTACCCTTCAGGCAAATGAACGCTTTGCAGCAAAAATATTTAAGACAGCTATGCCTACTCGCGCGGACAGTACACTCTGGAGCCAACCATTAGCGCGGTTTCAAAAAAAAAACTTTGCAACAACCACCCCGCATTACTCACTACGCAAATACACAGCAAACACTAATTATTCACACGTCACGTCGGCAATAAAACTGATATATGGCCGTTCTGCTTAATTAAATTTCGGTTCCAATTGCAATTCGGACGTCGCTAGTGAAAACCCGCGGTCAGTAGCCAGTTGATTTCGGGGTTACAGCGAGAAATGCTTAGCTTTATACTATCCGGGGTTTCTAAGCAGTTTCTTCTTTTGTTTGTGATTGAGAGCTTACCTTGAGGCCTTTCCAGTTTCACATGGATAAGTGGGCGAGCAAGGGCTCAGCCAGAAGGGGCGGGATTTGCTAACAGCTACCCGAGTGCCTCCCAGGGAGACCTAACAACTCAAGAGTAGCTGCTTCGCGAATGAATCTACTACCGGATCGGAATCGCGACCCGCTGAGAAGATCCGGCGAGAAACTCAACGGACTGATGTTTGGGTTAGGTTGCACGTCGAACTCATTGCCGAGTTTTTTTTTATTTCTTTTTTATTGCTTAGATGGATGGACGAGCTCACAGCCCACCTGGTGTTAAGTGGTTACTGGAGCCCATAGACATCTACAACGTAAATGCGCCACCCACCTTAAGTTCGACGAGTACGGTTATCGGGGTCTCTACTCCTAGTGTTAGAGCGGAAAGCGTCTAATGCAAGGGTTATTGGATCTGATGGATCTTTAAGGACTTGTCTAGGGCCTGGTTTCCCTTCAAAACATGTAAATCTTTCGCTTTTTTCTTTTTCTGAGACGTATGACGAAGCTCACGGCCCGCCTTGTCGATAGTGGTTACCGGAGTCCGTAGAGTCTTTAGTAGCCATCACCTGCCTTCAGACGTGAGGTCTAAGTCTTAATAGTGGCTTTCTGACCCTTTACACTGGAACGCGCGACCGTTTGGCGGAAGCAATACAGCAGTGTGTTAGCTACCCGTAGTACGCTTGTATAATACTCAGAGAACGATGCCCATTGTCCGGTGAATTACTTAGTCGTCTTTCTCGAAACGGGAATAAGAGGGGCGTTATTATTCTAGCCACACTCAAACAAATCAGTAACTAATTACTGCATTGACTTCTTGCACAGAATTGGCTAATGCTATAACCGATGTTGAATTAAATGAAAGTATAGGTAACGGTTTTACAAAACGTAGTTTTATTTGCGAGAGACCAGGAAAAGGAATCACATACTTACATAGATTATATTAAAGTATAAACTAGAGATATACTCATCACACCATGAGTCTTCTAATATATAAAATTTTCGTGTCACAATGTTCGTTCCCATACTCCTTCGAAACCGCTTGACCGATTCTCATGAATTTTTTTATGCATATTCAGTAAGCCTGAGAATCGGCTACTATCTATTTTTTATACCTCTAAGTGATTAGGATTGTCCACCCCTAACATATTTTTTTTTATTTAGACTTTTTTTTTTGTTATAATGAGGTATTATGTGGTTGAATGAGGTTTTGTTATTTTTATTATATATTCCCTCATCGTTCGCAGCACTACATACCTCTTTCACTCATTTACCACATCCTTACACACTTACAATAGGTTAGTTTTTTTTTCTACACTAGAAATTCCCTAGAAATCTTATATATGGCAAAACAATGTTTGCCGGGTCAGCTAGTAAACTATATAATAGAATTCAACTTTCTAATTTCAACAACAGATTTCTATTGGTTACATTGGAACTCGGAGATCATTATAGTACAATTTCATTAGAATAGCAGAAGCCCTATGAAGCTACGGCTCTAACGGCTACTATAAGAGGTCTCATTTTGTAATCTAATGTGCGGACATTGTTAATGGAAATGTGCGGCTTCGAATTCGCAACCCTGCATCTGACAAGACAGGTGTTTTCCATACAATTTGTCTACGAGTGACACAGTTGTATTCACTATACTAATTAATTCTTCACTGTTCACTTCTAATAATTCATGTGACTTGCAAATTTGTCTATCTATGCGAATACTCATTAACAAATGGGACGATGTATCTGACGTATTCTGTTTTTGCCGACTAAAATAAATGTTAGGCTAGTATTTTACGCTTTTTTAACTGATTGTAAGGTATCCATTGCTGAAATTGAAGACAGACCACACTCAATCTCTCCGTACCATGCCCAAGATCTCGCGGTAGACCCAATTAACGCTAGTTGGATGTGGTAAAGGCGGATATGGAGGAGAATAACCTCACCCAGAAGGATGCTGAAGACCTGGCAGTGGGGGAGTTCAAGTAGGAAAGCGGACCCTTGCACTAGACCGGGAAAACGCTAAGAAGAAGAAGAAGAAAAGTCTTACGCTGTAATATGTTTTAAAAGCAATGTTTTAAAAGCGTGCGTCCACCACTTATTTACGCTTTCGTTGGTATGCTCAGGGAATCTGTTAAATAATTAAGTAAGCCATTAAGGTCTCGTTGGTCTAATTACTAGCGATCCTTAGTCCTTAGATTATTAGTCTGTTATATTTTTGTTTGTTCAGGATCGGGGATATACATGCCCTTGTCTCGGGTTTTCGATGTGAATCTTCTTCTGGTGTCTTCTTTATTACTGAGGTACCTGATTTTCCCTCACGAGAGATTAATTTCTCTTTAACTATGCTTCTCCATCTGTGTCTGTTCTTGGCATCACGGGTAGCTTCATGTTGAAAGTTCCGAGATTTTGATCAGACCTTCTGATTGGGCTACGGCCTCATGGTCCTAAGAAAGCTAGGCTTAAAGGTTTAGAATGGGGAACCTTTAAAAAACTAAGAACAGCTGATCCATGTTGTTAATTTAAATAAACACTGTGTTATTATTATCTCATTTCAGATTAACATCACGCCATCTGCCTCTGGGTTAGATACATGAAAAACCAGATCCCTAATTAGTATTTCATTCAGAAATTCTAAAAGAAGAAAAAAATGTAACGTTTTTGGAAAAAAAAACGAATAACATTTGAAATGCTTGACAAAAAGTTGTGAGTTTATAACTTATGATACACAAATTTCGCCTGTAAACCTTGGGTTTAAAGCATATCTTTGCTTGAAAAACCTTATCGAGCTCCATCTTTATTTCACTGATAATGCCTTAAGCACCAAATTCGATTTTATAGGATATTGGCATTTAAACACGGTACAATTAAGGCGACATTCCCGTGATCTTCAAACGTCATTGAGTATTTTATGTCAATAACAGAAAATGGGTGGCCATTTTCTCTTCATTGAAGAGGTACTGTTAGGACCGGTGATGTATACATCCTTTTTTGTTTAGGGTTCACTTGATTAAAAGTAATCCAATTTTTTATTACTTTGCTTGTATTGAAAGCAGACTACAGGTTTGAAAAAGGACATTAGGACTTTTACTGTAATTTTAAAATACACACAGTGGCACAAGGCAGCAACCTTACCTGAAGATCAACCGGCTGACTTTCTTCTTGGACCTTCTGAGTGGGTCGCGATTTCAATCCTGTACTAGATTCACACGCGAAGCAGCTGCTCTTGAGCTGTTAGGTCTCCTTTGAAGGCGCTCGGGTAGCTGTTATCAAATTCCATCCCTCCTGGCAGAGCCCTTGCTCGCCCACCTCTCCTGGTGAAACTGGAAAGGCCTCCGGGACACCAGTAATCCCTCAATCATAAAAAAATGGTACGAGGCAAATAAAATAACTGGAGACGTACTGTGGTGATTCAAATGAGATGTAATTTTTCTTTTTGGAAATGGCCAGACAGTTTTAGCTCATACCCATACTACCTGGAGCCACTGCGTTCATACACAGTGCGTTTCCAGAGATCTTTTTTGCCACTTACCATCTGGATTTAGAATGAACTCCCCTCCACGGTGTTTCCCGAACGCTATGACTTGTTCTTCTTCAAACGAGGTTTGTGGAGAGTATTCAACGGTAGACAGTGGCTTGTCGCTGCCCCAGGCATTGCTGAAGTCCATGAGTGACGGTAAACACTCACCATCGTGTTTACGAATTACTTTCACGATAAAGAAATGACATTGGTTTTATAAAAAAACACTCATTAACTTTTTTTTTTACAAGACGTCTTTACGACATGTGGCCATTATGCTAAATTATAATGATTGCGGGTTTGCTTTTACACCCTTCCCAGCATGCATACATTATGCAAACTAAAACTATTAAAGGTTTGATTTTTATTACACGATGTTATTTCCATCAGTTAAATACGTATTTCATTAGAAAAATAGGAAACTACCGAGGGAATTCGAGGACCGGCACATTCACATTACTCCATTTGAATGCACCGAGAATCTTGTTATTTAGGCCACAATTACTTCAAATAAATTTATAAATATGTATAAGTTATATTGTATACTAGCGACCCGCCCTCGCTTCGCTTCGGAAACTGTAATTTATTGTTGATTTCTCCACTATTTAATGGATGTTATTATACATATGAACCTTTTTCTTCAATCACTCTATCTAGTAAAGAAAACCGCATCAAAATCCGTTGCGTAGTTTTAAAGATTTAAGCATACATAGGGATATAGGGATAGAGAAAGCGACTTTGTTTTATACTATGTAGTGATTAGCGGCGCCTATGCTGATACCACAGCTGCAGAGTATGCGTGTTTTTTTGAAGGGTGGGACAGTCTATTTATAATACAAATAAGTTAGGAATTCAACCTCATGTCTGAAGGTGAGTAGCAGCAGATACATTTTGAAGTCGCCGTGGCCTAACGGATAAGACGTCCGGTGCATTCGTATGTAGCGATGCACTGGTGTTTGAATCCCGCAGGCGGGTACCAATTTTTCTAATGAAATACGTACTTAACAAATGTTCACGATTGACTTCCACGGTGAAGGAATAACATCGTGTAATAGAAATCAAACCCGCAAAGCTATAATTTGGGTAATTACTGGTGGTAGGACGTCTTGTGAGTCCGCGCGGGTAGGTACCACCGCCCTGCCTATTTCTGCAGTGAAGCAGTGATGCGTTTCGGTTTGAAGGGTGGGGCAGCCGTTGTAACTAAACTCGAGACCTTAGAACTTATATCTCATGGTGGGTGACGCATTTACATTGTAGATGTCAATGGGCTCCAGTAATCACTTAACACCAGGTGGGCTGTGAGCTAGTCCACTCATCTAAGCAATAAAAAAAAAAAAAAAATTTAACAGTCTTCGGTGGCTATTCAAAATCAGATGGATTCTGATGGCACAAAAATGTAGCTGTTATAATAAGTATTTTTGATTGTTTATTAAACAAAGCAGTTTAATTAAAATGATCCTAGTCAATATCTTGTGATGAACATTGCCTAGCTGTAAACTTTTTTCTATATAATCCCTACGGAACCTTACAAGATAATAAAAACGCGTTCTTCGCGTACATTTCAGAAACCTGTGTTTCGTTTTATACGAAGCGGCTTACTTGAACTAAAATCGATCTCACAGTATAATTGAAACAGACATTCAAATAGTTTTATTGACGATAAAATACAATTATACCCTGATTAAGTTGCAACGAGAGTCAGCGGGAGGCCTTTAAATTCGCCGACTCGGTTTCATTGGCAACGACCTTTTAAATATAATTTGTGTAATTACTGGTGGTAGGACCTCGTGCAAGTCCGAGCGGGTAGGTACCACTACCCTGCCTATTTCTGGCGTGAAGTAGTAATGCGTTTCGGTTTGAAGGGTGGGGTAGCCGTTGTAACTAAACTCGAGACCTTAGAACTTATATCTCATGGTGGGTGACAAATTTACATTGTAGATGTCAATGGGCTCCAGTAACCACTTAACACCAGGTGGGCTGTGAGCTCGTCCACCCATCTAAGCAATAAAAAAAATAGTCAGCCTTTAATAATAATAATACAGTCTAACCCATGCATCAGGTCGCTGAGTTTCTCGCCGGATCTTCTCAGCGGGTCGCGATTCCGATCCGGTAGTAGATTCGCGAAGCAGCTGCTCTTGAGTTGTTAGGTCTCCTTCGGAGACGCTCGGACAGCTGTTAGCAAATCCCACCCCTCTTGATTGAGCCCTTGCTCGCCCACCTGTCCTGGTAAAACTGGGAAGGCCTCCGGATCATCAGTAATCCTGCAATCCTTAAAAAATAAATATATTATAGTGCCAAACGTACTGAGCATGGATGCGCGAACAACTTCCACGTTGAATGAATAGCATCGTATAAAAAAAAGAAAAAAGTATTGTGATTTTATGAAACCACGGTAAAAGTGAAACTCTTTTTCACATTATAGACATTTAACTCTGACAAACAACATTTACATTAAGCACTGACAAAAACAAAAACAAAATAGCGTGGAGCACTGGTACAAATGAGTGATAGTCTATACACTACACGGTCAGCTGCTGCGAACTATAGGGGCCGCCATATTGGCCTTGGCTGCTCTGACGAACGCTTTTCACTTTATTCGTACTTCGCGGCCGACCGTCACGCGACATGCAACACACAGACGAAAAAGTTTGAGTAGATGTAATAAAAGTTTCACTTTTAAAAACGGCAAAATATTGGCTGTGGGTCGGCTTATGAGCCCGTATAAGTGGCAGTGGAGTGAAGCAGTAATGCTTTCCGAATTGAAAGATGGGGCAGCCGTTGTACTGTAGAACTAAGACTTTGAACATAAGTCTCAGTGCGGATGCGGAATTTACATTGTCGATCTCCATGGACTCCGCTAACCAATTAACACCAGACGGGCCGTCTCGTTCACTGGTATAAGCATTAAAATGGCTATGATTTTTACTGTCGTAGGCAGATCAGTATGCAGCTGATCTAGTGGTGTGTGGTCGCTATCATATAGACGTCTTCAATTCCCGGCCCACAGCCAAAACGCTGCCTATCATCACGTCATCGATTATCAATCTATTGCGATAAATCAAATAGGGACCTCTTGAACCCATTGAAAATTCTCTGAACTACCCTGTCTCTTTCTCAGCAACGAACTACGCTAGGAGCTTCGTGTCTCAACTATACTTACTGCTCCATATTTACACTGCCCTTCCGTTTTATCGCGACGTAGTATCGATGATTGTTTACTTTAATTAGTGTATTAATTAGCTATTAATTAAATCAAAGTTCACGGGCGCCATTTTTACACGTCACGGCGAGCCAATTAGTTCTTATCGATACTTTTTTTTTTTTTGTCAACAAACAACACCTATAGCTTAAGATTGCCAGAGATAGCTTCATCCCGTCTCAATTCTGTGGCGAATTCTTTAATTATGAGCCTGAAATAATTGTACCAAATGAATATTTAGCATTAGCGAAGGCAATAAAAAAATTTAATCTTAGCAGATCATATTTTATTCCGATAATCATTGCAATTATCGCCAGTTGGTGGATATAGCCTCCTATAAGGCTTCGCCAAAATGATCAGTCCTGCGGAGCCCTGATTTCTGATAATAAAGTTGCTAATTTAATTAAAAGCAGTTCAAACTTATTACGGCCTTTTTTTAATTATTGCCCTTGTAAGCAGAAGAGCATACGGCCCACCTGATGGTGAGTGGTTACTGTCGCCCATGGACTTCAGCAACGCCAGGGGCAGAGCCAAGCCGCTACCTAGCGCTTTATACTCTCCACAAGCCTCGTTGGAAGAAGGACATACATACATAGGAACAAGGACATACATACGATGAAGGGCCTACCTGCGGTCTATGTTTATAGACAACGTGAATCCCGCCATGTTCTTTTAAAGGAGACAGTGGGTCCTATCTCTCTCACATACTGCAACGTGACAATGGTTTATGGCTGAAACAGCCTGTACTCGAGAAATGTTATATAACAATAGTGACTAATAAGAACTGCACTGTAGTATCCAGCGATAAATATTGCACATTGTCTTTTGGAAAGAGACGGCCGACTTATTTCGGCTTCGTAGAGCGCTATCTCTGTCTAGCATTTGCGAAAAATTACACAGAAAATTACATTGGGTTCTTGGGTGAAGACTATGTCCTACAGCGGACGTCTGTGAGCAGAAAATAATAATAAAAAAATATACAAAACCCATATTTAGCAAAGGGTTCAGTAAAATTTTCGGAACAAAGAATATGACAAAAAATATGTTGCCAGCTTAAAAATCGAATATGCCAAAAGTGGGATTTTTTAATCGTTATCGATGGTAGCCCTACATAAAACGCACCTGCCCGTTTTTTACGGGGACATTTACAGCGATCGTAAAATAAATATTCATAAGAAATGCAGACGTATATGTGTGGAGCACTCGTAATGATAGAATGAGTGAATTTTGTATTAATTTTTTTTTTTTTTAAATCGGCCGTTGTGCATTGAATGCGTCAACATTGCAAAATAATCAATATACTTCGGCGTAAGCCTTGCGATTATAAACTATTTGTTTATTGGATTAGCGTTAGATTAACTCACGTCCTATACGTCACGCTTACACTAGTGGTAGAGCCTTTTGTGAGTTCGCACGGGTAGATACTACCACCCTGCCTATTTTTGCCGTGAAGCAGTAATGCGTTTCGGTTTCAAGGGTGGGGCAGCCGTTGTAACTATACTTGAGACCTTAGAACTTATATCTCAAAGTGGGTGGCGCATTTACGTCGTAAATGTCTATGGGCTCCAGTAACCACTTAACACCAGGTGGGCTGTGAGCTCGTCCCACCCATCTAAGCAACAAAAAAAAAACGTCAATATATTACTACAATATATAAAAGGTCAAAGGACATATATTCCCTTTAAACTGCAGTTTTCTTATTTTCTGGTGGCAGGGCGTAGCGTGTACGAAAGCAGGTACCAACACCACTATCACTACCGCGAAGCAGTAATGCCTTCCAGTTTAAAGGGTGGGGCAACCGTTCTACCATAGAACTGAGCGTTACAACTCTGAAGATAAGCGAGTATTTATGTTGTTGATACTATCGTGCTCATAGTTCGCAATTCTTCGGTCATCATTCTCGTCGAACCCGTCGCTTGCGACGAAAGGCTCGACGAGTAAATTAACCCTCAGGCACAGCCCACTGAGTTTCTCGCCGAATCTTGTCAGTGGGTCGCGTTTCCGATCCGGTGGTAGATTCTGCGAAGCACGGCTCTTGCTAGGGTTCGTGTTAGCAACGTCGTCAGGTTTGAGCCCCGTGAGCTCACTTACTAGTTAAGGTTACGCTCATATAGCCTCTCAAGGCTCTCATCTTAGGTAGGAAAAAAAAAACGCTATTCTTAGCTTATAATCAGACCTTGCCACGTATCTACAGAAGCTTCACAATACAGGCAGGGTGGCCTATTTCGATTGTCTCAATTACAAAACAATTTCTGATCCAATCAAAGCTCAAGTGATACTCGAGTTTGATACAACAAAGCGACACTCTAATTAAGCTTTCAAATTCGATCTAATTGTTTATTAGTTACAATACACAGGCAGCGACGTTCCATCAATGTGTACGTGAGGCTGGATTGAGTGGCACGCTTGAAGGCTTCATATCGGGACAAGGTTGAGCTGGTAGGTAATATGATAAAGTAAGAAAATCAAAGTGCCGAGCGTGTAGAGACAAATCCAATTGTGTCGAATTTTTAACCAATTTAAAAAAATGTATGTTCTCGATTCGACTATATTTTTTATCTGTGTTAACTCAAAACTCGATTTTAAAGTGAATCGATTTTGATGATTATTTTATCTGAAACCATTGGTGCTTCTCATGTGGTCCTTTTCAATTGTTAATGTGACCAGTATTTTTGACTTATCCCTAATAATGCATCTTTAGTTGAATCGACTACATTGATGATATCTCATTTTATTTTGTCGACGTCGCCTTTATTTTTTTTAAGTTTCGTTTCTTCATTTTACATTAGAGATCGGAGTGCGTAGTGAGGTGAGCGTCAACATCACTTAAACAATGCCCGACATATTCCCCAGATATCGTCTTTCGGCCTATTTATATCAGTTAATAAAAGGCGTGAGACACAATAAGCTCACACAAGAAACAGCAAGAATACGACAGTGACGCGTTTGACATTTGATATAGGTTTGACAGTTGACGTATGTGTGTATCTCACAAAGAAGGCAAAGGAATGTTGCCAACAAATATAGGGTAATCGAATTCATAGAAAATAAGAAACTAGTCAAATTCTAATTAAACAACACTTGATGCTCAATTAAAAAACTGTATCAGAACAGAGCCTAACTGAAGTCTCAATCGAAACAATCACGACTCACTCACGCTACTCAGCACGTATTGCAAAAACTACATATAATCACCGCTTCCCGCTGTTAGTCATTGATTCTTTTCATTCAATGTTCGAAGGAATTTTAACAAGCAAAAAGTTGGCCACGCGACCGGCTGATGCTGCGGACACGAGTATAGGCTTCCATACGGCATGATAAAACACAAGTACAAAGATTTTAGGTGTGATTTTAGTACAATACCAGCTGGCCCGGCAAACGTTGTTTTGCCATATAAATTATTTCTAGGAAAGATGAATGACCTAGGTACCGACTGCAGCGCCGTCTGCCGGGCTGATTTGTAAATCTAAACCACTCTCGAATCCACCTGAAGGTACACAGAAAATTTAACTATCGGTCCAGCCGCTTAGGAGGAGTTCAATGACAAACATACGCACAGAAGAAATATATTAAGATCGTGTGAAGTGTGATCGTGATTTAACTTTTTGCTTTGGTGAGCGATCTCACGGTCTACCTGATGTGACCAGAGCCCATAGACATCAACAACGTACGGCGAACTCGAAAGCTCACCCGAGACCTTGCGTCCAGACAGTAAACCAGTCCAGTTTGTTTCCAGAGGTCTTTTTTGCCACGTACCATCCGGTAATGGAACAAGCTCCCCTCCACGGTGTTTCCGGAGCGCTATGACATGTCCTTCTTCAAACGAGGCTTGTGGAGAGTATTAAGCGGTAGGCAGCGGCTTGGCTCTGCCCCTGGCATTGCTGAAGTCCATGGGCAACGGTAACCACTCACCATCAGGTGGGCCGTATGCTCGTCTGCCTACAAGGGCAATAAAAAAAACAGAAGTTTTCTAGGAATCTACTAAAATAAATATGACAGTACACTGCTAACGTTCCGCTGCATTTATATCTTTTACAAATTAATAAAATAAAATTAGACTTTCCACACATAGGTTTTTTTACATAGTTTTTTAGAAAACCAAGTTAAAATAGAAACGGACAGGCTATGTCTGCCAAAGTTGTTTTAATTATAATTTATTTTGAAAAAAAAAAACCTGGCCAGTAAAAAAATTAGGTAATAATAATTTCTAATCAGATTCTACGCCTACTTTTAATGATGATAAATCCAAGCTGCAGCTTATAAAACTATAATAAATCAATTACAACATGTATTAATGTGAAGCGACTGAAAGCATTAAGAGCAAAAACAAATAAAAAATAAAATTTCGAAAAAGGTCTACTATTGTATCCATACGTATCTGCGACTATATTTGTTGATGCCACAGATTTCGCTACGTCCAAGTATCTTAGTACTAACCCCGTTTTGTGTCGGAACTTTTCTTTTGTGTTTCGACACAACGTGAGCGGCACTGAGTATTAGCATAGTTAGTGGCGTCCTCTGTGAAGTTCCCGGGTCTGAGTTTGTTAACTCAATAACTTTAGTATCGAATTTGTAACTTTAGTATTTAGTGGCGGGTATTTCGGACCTCGCAGTAGATTCCGGTTTGAATACTAGTTTACTAGCGTTAGTAAAGTCCGTTAGTATTGAATACACACATCTTAATGCTCCGTTCCACGCTCTTTTCATACGTTTCGTTCTAACCAATCCTACATTAAAGTCTGAGAAGCCACAATTATTAACACCATCGTCAGACATCGTAGGGGCGAATAGGGTGATCGAGCTAAGAGAAATATTGAGTACGCCAATCACTTTGTTGTCTTAGACCAATTTAGAAATCTACTCTTGACATAAGCAAACGAAAATGAGTGACAGCTCTTAGGATGGAGGCACCGCTTTTCAAGAAGGCTGGTTGGTAAGTGTGATGGTGAGGTCGTAACACGAAGTTAGCCGAGTTCCGACGATACCGCAATCGTGCTGCCATCTCTCGGGAATCGTGCTGCGTTTCGTTTAGCTACCAAACAAATGACCGTCTCCAACATACACCCGGTCACCGTCCTTGTCGAACCCGTCGGTTACGACAAAGGGCTTGATGAGCGAATTAACCCACAGACACAGCCCACTGAGTTTTTCACCGGATCTTCTCAGTGAGTCGCGTTTCCGATCCGGTGGTAGATTCTGCGAACACTGCTCTTGCTAGGGTCACTGTTAGCAACACTCCGGTTTCAGCTCCGTGAGCTCACCTACACGTTAGGGTGAAGCTGAAATAGCCTCTCAAGGCTATCAGCATAGGTAGGAAGAAAAAAGAAAAAAAAAGACATACATATTTTATATATAATAATAAGCCCCAATTATAGATAATAAGCTCCAATCAAAAAGAGTAAACAAATCTGTAATCACACAATATTTGCCCGGTCTGGGAATCGAACCCACGACCCTCGGCGCAACGGTCAGGAGCGCTAAATGACTAACACCTAGTCAGTAAATGCTAATGAGCCTGAAACACTTACCCGGTAGGCACTACAATGCGCTTACTCCTTGACGCCAAACCAAAAAAAGCCCCGATACACATCACAGCTTATTAGTGTCCAGATTTTCGATACAACAAAGCTAACATTGAATTATTAAGCTAACCGAAAGCTTTTCGAGAGTTTTTTGTATTGTATTCAAAACAATGAAGAGCTTTTATGTTCCATATATTTATTTACGAATATTTTAGTATTCCCATTCACTTTCAGACTAATACTGTGGGCGCGATATTGAAACGGTTAACATTGAATATTACGCCACGATTTTTGTGTTAGCAGTTGTTTTTGGAACGAAGTTCCTTATCGCGCGTTGTGAAAGGGGGCTAGACGGAAAAAATTCTTATGAAAAGTTGTCACGACACTTTTTAGATTCGTCATTCTGACCAATCAACATGTAGGCGCTTATCGCGTGACATTGCTCGTATCCGATTGGTCCGCGTAATGAGTACAGTTTCTCGAGATAGCGTTTCAACAATAGTAATTTAGTACATAGTATTGTTTTTTTTTTCTTCATAATGCCGTAATTTATTATTATAACTTAAAAAAAAAATTACAATTCCTTCACTAATTAATCGAAAGGAACTTCGTTCCATCCGGGTGTCCCTTGACACCTCTGAAGTTTTTTTTTTTTTAATACATGTCTGAAAAAAACACCATTGTAATATGATTTTTGCGAAGGAGTTTTTTTTTCTTTTTTTTTCTACCGAAATCGAGCAAGTAGTTAAGCTCACGGGGCCCTAACCTGACGATATTGCTAATACTAGCCCTAGAAAGAGCAGTGCTTCGCAGAATTTACCACCGGATCGGAAACGCGAGCCAGTTAGAAGATCCGGCGAGAAACTCAGTGGGCTGTGTCTATGTGTTAATTAACTCGCCGAACCCTTTGTCGTAAGCGACGGGTTCGACAAGAACGGTGCTTGAGGTACCTAACAGCACCGATAGTGGATCGGGAAAACGAAGTAGCGAAACACAAAAACATCAACATATATTCATCAAAAGAAGGTAAATTATTTAGTTATTCCAGGCACTTAGTAACCGAAATCGTCATAATTAAGTAACTATTTGAATTTAGTGCGTCACGTGGGGCATAGGTGACATACACCGCAGTCAAAGAGCTAATCTCGAATTTTTTTAATATAATTATATTATTTCTCAGGTTTCGAATAACTTTAATAACTTTTACCACGGTGAAGGAATAACATCGTGTAATAAAAATCAAACCCGCAAAATTATAATTTGCGTAATTACTGGTGGTAGGACCTCTTGTGAGTCCGCGCGAGTAGGTTGCCGAGCGCTATGACATGTCCTTCTTCAAACGAGGCTTGTGGAGAGTACTTAATGGTAGGCAGCGGCTTGGCTCTGCCCTTGGCATTGCTGAAGTCCATGGGCGACGGTAACCACTCACCATCAGGTGGGCCGTATGCTCGTCTGCCTACAAGGGCAATAAAAAAAATAAAAGGTACCGCCACCCCGCCTATTTCTGCCGTGAGTGATACTTTTCATTGACAACGCCGGCGAAACTTCGGATAATATTGTATACTAACTATTATTTTTTTTTTGTTTGTCTGTAATTGTATTCATTAATTTGAATTTTACTACCAACTTTGCCTAACATCAGCCGGTTCTGATGAAGAACTTTTAATATTTTTTATGTTCGTGTTTCGCATGCTTTATTTAACTGGTGGTAGCGTCTTCTGAGCCAGGTATTTTTTTTTTATTGCTTAAATGGGTGGACGAGGTCACAGCCCACCTAGTGTTAAGTGGTTACTGGAGCTCATAGACATCTACAATGTGAATGCACCACACACCTCGAGATATAAGTTCTAAGATCTCAGTATAGTTACAACGGCTGCCCTACCCTTCAGACCGAAACGCATTACTGCTTCACTGCAGAAATAGGCAGGGCGGTGGTACCTACCACGCGGACTCACAAGAGGTCCTACCACCAGTACGAAGATACCACCATCCTGCAATTTCTGCCGCGAAGTGCACACGAGCTTAATGAATAAACAGCCGCACCTGTTCCGCACAGCCTACACCAACGTGTAGGTGAGCTCACAGGGTTCAAACCGGAGTGTTGCTAATACTGGCCCTAGCAAGAGCAGTGCTTTGCAGAATCCACCACCGGATCGGAAACGCGACCCACTGAGAAGATCCGGCGAGAAACCCAATGGGCTGTGTCTAGGGTTAATTCGCTCGTCGAGCCCTTCGTCGCAAGCGACGGACTCGACGAGGACGGCGACCGGTGCTTATGGTACCTAAAAGCACCGTTAATGGATCGGGAGGATCCGTAATGACGTGTTTTGGGCGACGTCGACACTCTTACCACACATAAAGCGGTAAATAAAAATAAAAAATAGCTTCAAATATCTACCGTATAGCTGTAGCTTGTGTAAAACAATGTTTACTTTTCGGCATTAGATTCAGGTTTCGTCCTTCAGCATTGATTATGATAAATGGTTGTTGTGCTCACTGTACCGGAGATAAAAAGGGTCCTTTTGACTTACTGCGTGTCGCGTCAACTGTGTTAGCGGAATTTCAGTCTTGTTCCAATGCAGTGGCGATGAAAATAACGGGTATCTTTATGTATTTTAATGGAAATATTATTTTAGTTTGTTTTGTTAGAGTCGCAAACTTTAACTGCTTTTACGTTTTTCCGCTGACTCGGTGATGCGGCAGTTAGAACCCCTGTCTGTTGGGTCGAGGGTCGATCACACCTGGTGTTAATTGGTTACCGGAGCCCATAGACATCTGCAATGTAAATGCGGCCCCCACCTTGAGATATAAGTTTTAAAGTCTCAGTATAGTTACAACGGCTGACCTACCCTGCAAGCCGAAACGCATTACTGCTTCACGCCAGAAATAGGCAGGGTGGTGGTACCTACCCGTGCTGACTTACTAGAAGTCCTACCACCAGTAAAGTAAAACAATACAAATTAATGTTTTCAAATTAGTATTCGTTACTACGAAGAGTGACGGAAACCCACTAGTCCCCCGTTAGAGATAAATAATTAATACAATTTCAGTTTTATATCGCGAGCCGCATGAAGCAAATTTTTAATAATTCAAAACATTCACCGCAACTGTTCAAATTGAACGACGTACATAAAAATAATTGTTAAATTCAGAACCATTTTAATGGAGGCAAGTGTAACAAAGTATTATACACGCATACAATATAAAACTGAATACATCGCCGTATTGTATTCAGGCGAAACTGGACATTACGCGCACAGAATATGGGTGTTATTCGCAAAAACGCTTACGTAAATTATCACCTATTCTCGCGTTTAATATGAATAATTCTACCACATATAATGTAAGGGCTTTGTTAGACAAAATGTTTGAGGAAGCATGAACAAATAAAGTTAGTGGGTGGTCTTTAAATATGGACGGTTTGTATATGGACTATTTATATATGTAAAATTAGGTTGGCAGATAAGGCACGAATTATCGATGTAAATTCGAAATTTTAATGAAAAATCTTTATACAGAATAACATAAACAATAACAAAGAAGAGACGGTTAGCACTCCCCTTGACAAGGATGGAACACGCAATTTGGTTAAGGCACTAATACCAAACATTTTGAAGTCGTCGTGGCCTAAAGGTTAAGACGCCCGGTGCATTCGTATCTAGCGATGCAACGGTGTTCGAATCCCGCATGCGGGTACCAATTTTTCTAATGAAATACGTACTTAACAGGTGTTCACGATTGACTTCCACGGTGAAGGAATAACATCGTGTAATAAAAATCAAACCCGCAAAATTATAATTTGCGTAATTACTGGTGGTGGGACCTCTTGTGAGTCCGCACGGGTACGTACCAGCACCCCTCCTATTTCTGCCGTAAAGCAGTTATGCGTTTCGGTTTGTAAGGTGGAGCAGCCGTTGTGACTATACTGAGACCTTAGAATACATATCTCAAGGTGGGTGGCGCATTTACGTTGTAGACGTCTATGGGCTCCAGTAACCACTTAACACCAGGTGGGCTGTGAGCTCGTCTACCCATCTAAGCAATAAAAAAAAACATGCGTCCACTGTTTTGGTTATGCTTCTTATATCTTTGTATGACGGATTCTGTGTGTTATTCTTATGTTGAGCATGCTGCGTTCTATTCTCCACTGACACGCTATTAATTATTTTTTTATGTTACACGTCTGGCAAGCCTATGTAAGACATAAAAGGGTATTAAATATATAAAAAAATTAACAAATCTTTACACAACAAACCTGTTTGACACAAGACGGTTCGGCGGCCCCAGGTCCCAAAGCGCGTCGAGCATCCAGTAATGACGTCATAAACTTTCAACCCTCATCTCTGCCCTAAAACAAGTCAACTCCGAAGATAGGTATCCGTGGAAACGCTTCAGTCAACATTATAGAGAATTCATAAAGCGTTCCGGCGTATAAATGTCGGTGCCGCTGACCTTTTCGCATTTACATTATTTTCATTTAGGTATCTGTGGAAATTTAAAATAAAATACCAGCAATTTGGAACGCCTTGTGGTGACCGGTAAAATAGAGGGAAAAAGGCCTAGGGGTAGAGGTCCCAAACGATGGTCGGACCAAATAGCGGAGGAACTGGGGATGCCTATCAGCGACGCACTCCGCCGGGCTGCAGGGCGGGATCAATGGAGACAGTTGGTTGACGAAATCGGACGGAGTCACGATCCTCGGCAGTGAGGAACCGATCGAAGAGAGAGAGAGATCTAAGAAACGTGTAACGCTTCCAAAAGCTACGTACAGAATATAGAATGTAATGAAAAGAATGTAATGTGCTACGTATAGAATGTAACTATAACTTGAGACCTTAGAACTTGTATCTCAAGGAGGATGGCGCATTTACGTTGTGGATGTCTATGGGCTCCAGTAACCACTTAACACCAGGTGGGCTGTGAGCTCGTCCAACCATCTAAGCAATAAAAAAAAAAAAAACAAGTCGTGATGAACGTTGTTCAAAAGTGAATGTTAGCGCCTGGGATCTTGAAGGGGACTTTTCTTTCAGTGTCTATTTTCTCGTCTACCCACAATTTGGACGAATTGAATAGGCACAAAGATGAATTTGAAAAGGCCTGATTTTTTAAAAGGTCGTGGCTTGCTGGATCAGAGGGCCTAACATTTTTTCTGATTAATTACGTACTCAAAAAATGTGGTCTCTGGTGGTGGTGGAGGTGGTCTCTGAGGGGGGGAGTGGTGTGGTGACTTACACATGATTGCGTAGTTCACAAGTCTGTGTGAACGGCGCAAGGTGCGCCGTCGCAGATTCCTGCGCCAGTCGTCCGCAGACCTCTGACCACGAAGCTCACGTCACATTTACTCGCATACGCCTGTCTCGATTGACTAAGTTTATATTGAATGTTTAGTGTGTATAGTTTATGTCTCTTTCTTTGCCTGGACTTTTTCTTACCGCTTGCTGTGAACTATTCAACTGTGCTTGTGCTTGTCGCTTTTCTCCTTCTTATCGTTTTTATGTAATAAATTGCTGTGTGTGTGAAATTGGACATAATCATTCCGGTAACGGATCTAAACCCCATATTGCCTGAACCAAGACTCACGCAGCAGACCCCATATTCACGATTGACTTCCACGGTGAAGGAATAGCATCGTGTTATAAAAATAAAACCCGCAGAAATTATAATTAGCGTAATTACTGATAGTGAGGCGTTTTGTAAAGCCGCACGTAGGTACCACTACTCTGGCTATTTCTGCTGTGAAGCAATAATGCGATTGGGTTTGAAGGGCGGGGAAACTGTTGTACTGAAAACTGAACCTTAGAACTCATATCTCAAGGTGGGTGGTGGCATTTACCTTGTTGATGTTATGGGCTCCAGTGAACACGTAACACCACGTGGGCTGTGAGCTCTTCCACACATCTGAACAATAAAAAAAGTATGAAATACTATCTTCTTAACTATCAAGAAGAATTACTAAAGTAAAACAGAAGAAATACGGAACTTTTAACTACTTCGTTTGAAAACGAAGCACTGGTTATTGAAAATTTTAGTCAATTTATTATTTACGTCCAAACTTGTCAATAAAATATGCAGATATCAATCACACAATTTATATCAATGAACGCTTCGAAGAACCATTATTAATCTATTTATTAATACGTGAAGCAAAAATGTTGTACCACTTTTTAAAAAAATTGCGCGATCGGAGGAGTAAGAAATTTCGCCCACTTATAGAAACAATAGAGAAGGAGTGCAGAATGCTAATTTTTTTGTAATTATTCGTAATAAAACATAAAATCAATAAATAAAAACATTTCGCACACTACCACGTATTTGACACACCCATGCATATATAATAATGTTTTGTTTATTGTTGAAGTCTGTGGCCAGATTGAAAATAGATTAATATTGTCTTTAATTTGTCTTTTATATTATTTCTCTATAGAGTAGCCTTAACAAAATCTGTGATCATAAAAGTATTAAAATCTTTGACGATAGAACCACAATAATATTCAAACTTATAATTTTATTAATAATTATGGTCCTGTGCTGTGCGACCACTAATATATCATAATAAATGCAAAATACATTTAATTAATCTAACTGATTTACGTGCCCGAAAGCGNAATTTGTCTTTTATATTATTTCTCTATAGAGTAGCCTTAACAAAATCTGTGATCATAAAAGTATTAAAATCTTTGACGATAGAACCACAATAATATTCAAACTTATAATTTTATTAATAATTATGGTCCTGTGCTGTGCGACCACTAATATATCATAATAAATGCAAAATACATTTAATTAATCTAACTGATTTACGTGCCCGAAAGCGAATCAATGAACAAAGCGAAACCTTTTGTGTGACGTTTACAATTCTAATTTAAATTAACATATTTGGTTAACTTCGTATCACCTTATAGGCATACGATAATTGGATGTTGACTGCAATAGGAATTTGTAATGACGGGGCTTTGTTGCAGCGGTTTCCATTGAAACCAGGAAGCGAGCGTAAATTTAACTTGCTTGTGATGATGACAGCGATCCAACCCTGGGATTAGACACCTATAGCTCTAACACTAGGAGAAGGGACCCCGGTAACCGTACTCGTCGAACTCGACAAAGAGTTCGCCGTGCAACCTAACCCATGCATCAGCTCGCTGAGTTTCTCGCCGGATCTTCTCAGCGGATCGCGATTCCGATCCGGTGGTAGATTCATTCGCGAAGCAGCTACTCTTGAGTTGTCAGGTCTCATTTGGATGAGCTCGGGTCTCTGTTAGCAAATCCCACCCCTCCTGGCTGAGCCCTTGCACGCCTGGTAAAAGTGAAAAGGCCTCTGGCCCACCAACCAGTAATCTCTCAAACATTAAAAAAGACGGCGGTCCAGTATCCTACCGTAGTCTCGGTGATAGTGTGGCGAGCATTATCTTGTTCATCATCTACCTCGGTTGAGGTCGATTTCATTCAAGGGTCGGACTTGGGCTATTCAGTAATAGAACTTTTCGTTAGCTTCACTGTAACACACCCCGTCTACTGACCTCCTTCTTACCTTAAGATTTTAGTGACTGGACGACAATGGCTATTTTATTTTTCCTAAGCTGATAACAAGTAGGTCAGCTCACGAGGCTCAAACATGACGTCGTTGCTAACACTAGCCCTAGCAAGAGCAGTCCTTCACAGAATCTGCCACCCGATCACAAAAGCGACTCACTGAGAAGATCCGGTGAGAAACTCAGTGGGCTTTATCTGTGGGTTAATTTACTCGCCGAGCCCTTCGTCGTAAGCGACGGTTTCGACGAGAACTATGATCGGATAATTTGCTCGATACTTTAATTTGGTATCATCTTTTGTGTTATACGTCTGTTATCTACGCCGAATCTCCAATCACGGATACCACATAGAGCCTATAAACATCTCTGCCCGGGTAACCGTTATCCAAAATATTCAATCTTGATCTTGCTAGGCTTCTTCTCTTATAGTAAGTATAGTTTCCATCTCCACCATGCAGCGTCCATTTGCGGTGACTGCCAAGTTCATCTGGCATTGAGTTCTGGTGAGCGCCATGATAGAACTATCTTCAAAAAATATACATTTAGTATTTTCTACGGTTTTGGTGAGTTGTCGATATAAATAAACTAGCTGTACCCGTCCGCTTCGCTGGGCACTTAAAATTAACTATATTATTTCTCACCCCCACAAAGATTCTCATCTTCAACGCCCCCGCAGCTGGTGTAGGGAGTCCAACACTCATATAAACATTAGCCTATTCATTAAGTACATGTATTTTCTACATGGATACCAAGTTTCAAGTCAATCGGATATATGGTTCAGTAGTCATAACGGAACATCCGTAAAAACCACTGTAGATTTATATATTAGTATAGACTCCTTATACCGATTAATCTTGCGTTTAACGTGGTTNCAACGCCCCCGCAGCTGGTGTAGGGAGTCCAACACTCATATAAACATTAGCCTATTCATTAAGTACATGTATTTTCTACATGGATACCAAGTTTCAAGTCAATCGGATATATGGTTCAGTAGTCATAACGGAACATCCGTAAAAACCACTGTAGATTTATATATTAGTATAGACTCCTTATACCGATTAATCTTGCGTTAAACGTGGTTTAACCTTAATTATTTCTTTGTGAAGCCGCGTCTTAAATTGCTGTAAAATACCATTAGCCGTTCTCTCATAACGTGTATTGGTCATTTGACAAACTGTAATAGATTTGTGTGCATTATAGAGACCAATTTAGTGGATACTAAATTTGATTTATTTACCGCAAATGCCCGTTGCGTTTGCGTTAGTCACAATGGATACTTAGAATTTAGTAATTCTTAGTAATGCATTTCTGTTGTGTGTGAATCAATAGTGAAAGTTACGAAGTAAAGTTTGACTCTAAAAAAAACCTAACAAAAAAAAGTTGAGTCCGTAGTCACCGCCGGTTTTAGTTCAATCGTGAAAAATCTATGCAATTTAGTGCGAAAAGCTTAAACAGTTAACATAATAATAATAATAATATACAAAATATACAGAATTAAAGGTAGAAATTTTAAGAATCTGGAAAATGAACAAAGTCTACATTGTACCACTGGTGCTATCCAGTGCAGGCGTCATACCTAAACACCTACTCCAATCTTTAAAATTATTAGACATAGCAGAGAACACGTACATGACCATGCAAAAAGCCGCAATATTAAACACATGCCGTATAGTCCGTCAATACTTGCAGGAAGACTTAAATATTCTGCAAGTAGAAAATGAAACTCACTTGGCATAGGCCCGTGATCTTCATTATACCGAAATATCTTAAGTATTTCGAGAAACACAATACAAAAATAATAATAATTATAATAATAAGCCATTTATTTCTTGCTTTTAGAAAGTTAAAAAATAATAATCTATATATTAATACGTGATGCAAAAACTTCGTATCCCTTTTTACGAAAATTGCGCGAACGGAGGAGTATGAAATTTTCTACACTTATAGAGAATATAGAGAAGAAGTGCACAATGCTAATATTTTTTTTAAATAATGCATAAAAGATACATTAAATCAATAAAGAAAACATTACACACACTACATACCATGTATTTGACGCACACACGCATGCATACTATTTATTGTCAAACTTTTGTTCTTGACGTCTGTTGTCAAATTGAGATTAAATATTGTTTGTTTTTGTTAATGTTTTTTATAGTGTAGCATTGGCGAAATTAGTGATTATAGAAGTATAAAATACAATCATAATCGTGTACAAACTTACGATTCCAATTAATTATAGTCGAAATTCGACTACTGTGGGACCTCTAGTAATAATAATAAGCCATTTATTTCTTGCTTTTAGAAAGTTTAACAATAATAATAAATATAAATGTATGTATTAATATTTAGGATGCAAAAGAGAGTTTTTGTAATGAAACAGTTGTTGTAAAATTTAGTTAGCAAGAACCCCGGATTGGGTAATGGTCTCTATCCTGTGCTACGTCTATCCAGCTTGGGCCAGCTGTTCGTCTGAGGTCGTCTTCCCATCTGGTTAGTGATCTCCCTCGACTTCTCTTGCCCTTTGCAACGAACAGTTAACATAAGCAGATCACAAAGTGGGTACCGAAATTCAAGTTGCACTATCTATGCTCTACAGTAACCATTTAATATCAAGTGGGCGATGAGAGCAACAAACACATTCTTGTATTGCTCAATCTCAATTTGAGATTCTCGTCAATTCTTTGATTATGATTTATCGATATAAAATCGATAGGCTAATCGATCGTTCCGAGATATCGATTAATAAACTTATCGACTTGTGTGGTCGAAACTAGTTTTGATTTAATTATGACCGCCGGTTTTACATGCGCTTTTCTCGTATTTTTGTAATATTCATCCTTATCTAATTTCGATTATAAGATGTTTCTCGTTTGATGTGAGTAATTTTTCAAATGCGTTTCTGTTTTCGCTTGCAACGTATGTTATTTAATGTGGCAAGAATTTTTTTTTTGGTAGGACGACTATACGAATTTTTTTGGAACGAAGTTCCTTATGGGACCATGCGGAGGGGTGCCCGAACCGAACGTCCGTAACGTAAGATTTTTATTAGTAATGCACACAGTGTACGACTTAACTTTGTAATAACGTACAAAAAATAACATATTTTTTTATCATTCATTGATCACGATCTCAGAGCGTTCGTTTGCGCAATACACTAACTCTTATGCAAACAACCGTGAATGAAGTGTACCACAATAAGTTCGTACGTTACCGAATGACCGTGGGTTGTTGCGAAACCTCCAGTTTTATTTTCTTTATATCTCGATTAGAACTTCAAATTAATATTTTTATAATAAGGAACTTCGTTCCTATCCGGTGTCCCACGACTCAAGTGTAGTTACAACGGCTGCCCCAAACCGAAACGCATTACTGCTTCACGGAAAAAATCAGTAGGGCGGCGGTACCTACCCGTGCAGACTCACAAGATGTCCTACCACCAGTGAATTCCAGAAATACAAGATTTCTAGAAATTTATTTCCAAACCTAACCACCTTAAATAATTCTCAATCAACATGTGAAACCAGCTTTCCATTCATACGATTGAAATACGAGAAATCAATTAACTTCTGTTTAATTGAAATCACAGAGCGTGCCTTGATTAGCATTTAACGGCATCTATTAAAACTTAGAAATTACGACACGTACAAACAGCAATCTAGAACTTTGTATCTTAATACGTATTTCTTAGTATCGAGCATAAACTTAATCTAGAATATTATAGAGTTCATTTGGTGTTATAAATAATATATAACAGGGAACAAATCACACACGGTCATCCGGTCCCAAATTAGGATTCCCTGTGTTACCAGGGACTGAAATACATACTTGAGACCTTAGAACTTATATCTCAAGGTGGGTGGCGCATTTACGTTGTAGATGTCTATGGGCTCCAGTAAACCCTTAACACTAGGTGGGCTGTGAGCTCGTCCACCCATCAAAGCAATAAATAAAAAAATAAAAATAAAAAAACTTAATTTTTATGGCTTGATTTTTAGGCCACTAGAACACTACTAGTGGCTATTAGATGTCGGTTGATTGGCAATATTAGGTGAGCACATAGGTAATCGACTCTTCATACCCGATCCTGTAGACCAAATGGTAAACAGTCGACGTCGCCCTAAACACGTCATTACGGATCCTCCCGATCCATTAACAGTGCTTTTAGGTACCACAAGCACCGGTCACCGTCCTCGTCGAACCCGTCGCTTGCGACGAAGGGCTTGACGAGTGAATTAGCCCATAGACATAGGCCACTGAGTTTCTCGCCGGATCTTCTCAGTGGGTTACGTTTCCGATCCGGTGGTAGATTCTGCGAAGCATTGCTCTTGCTAGGGCCAGTGTTAGTAACAATCCCGGTTTGGGCCCCGTGAGCTCACCTACACGTCAAGGAGAAGCTGAAATAGCCTCTCAAGCCTATAAAAAAAAATCGACTCTGGGGAAGCCATTGGCGTTTCTAGAAAATATCCACTCTCTTTACCAGAGCATTCGAGTAATATCTGACACTGAATTCGAACCTAGTTTTAAATAGCTAAATAATTCACTTGTAGCTCAACAAAAACGTTACGTGTTATACCTACCGTCATTATGTGTTAAAAAAAAAAGATATGTGATGTCATGGGACGCCGGATAGGAACGAAGTTCCTTATTATAAAAATAATAATTTTAAGTTCTATTAGAAGGTATAAAGAAAATTATTAATCGGGTATACATGTTTTATTAAGATTTTTTTATTGATAAACAAAACTACTTTACAAAGTTATCAACTTTATTTTATTCACAATGATTTATAAAAAAATATTTATATTATAATAATAATATACAAAGAAACAGCTATTTATATGATAAATAATAATACCGTCATCACGTAGACTATACATTAGACACTGTATAACCATCAGACTAATACTGTACATAAATAATAAAAATCTTACGTTACGGACGTTTTTTCCCGATTAGGGTACCCCTCCGCATCGTCCCATAAGGAACTTCGTTCCCGCCAAAAAAAGCCCGCCATTTTAAATAACTCTTACGCCATTTCGTGGAAGCGCAGAATGTTAAGCGCGTTAGCATTAACTACACGTTCGTTCCCTCGTAGGCTTTTAAGTAATAACGATTTAGGCTGTATCGTTTCTCGTTTTAATTCGATGAGAATTTTCTTTTGTACTTTCGAATCTGAAAGTGGATTGTCGCTTCTGGTATACACAAACGGCCCTTTATTAGGTGTAAGTAAAATTTTCTACAGTGATAAAGACTTAGAACAGTGAGGTATGAATGCTGAGTGGCGTTGAATGGTAGTGAGCTTTAGACATCTCGAGGTATTAGATTTTCGAAGCTTGAGCGGCTATTAAGCTTTTGAACTACGTTCTAGAACAGCGTCTGGTAAAAGCCAGAAAGGTCACATGCCATCATTTTTCAAGATAGTAAAGGTCAGTAATAAAAACCAGGATTGCATATCATTCAAGTAACTTCGATAAGGCTATGCGTCATGATAATCGCCTTATCGTTGGCGCCGCTGACTACTCCCGGAATTCTGATCACGCAGGAGCCAGTCACTGTCGACGCCCTAGACACGTCCTTACGGATCCATCAGATCCAATATAACCTTTGCATTAGACGCCTTCAGCTCTAACACTAGGAGCAGGCCTAGGGGCCCCGGTAACCGTACTCGTCGAACACGACAAAGAGTTCGACATGCAACCTAAACCATGCATCAGCTCGGTGAGTTTCTCACCGGATCTTCTCAGCGGGTCGCGATTCCGATCCGGTAATAGATTCATTCGCGAAGCAGCTGCTCTTGAGTTTTTAGGTCTCCTTTAGAGGCACTCGGGCAGCTGTTTCCAAATCCTACTACTCCTGGCTGAGCCTTTGCTCGCCCATCTGTCCTGGCGAAACTGGAAATTCCTCCGGGTCACCAGTAATCCTTCAATCCTAAAAAAAATCATTCAATTAATAGATTAGAAAACCGAATGTCGCTTTCCTTTGACCTAAATTTTCGCATTACTATATAGTTCGGGTCGACGGTTCCAGTTTGACATGCACGCATCGCTAAAACCCATTTGGATCTGTAGATAAAAATGTGGGGGAATAATTTACGATCGCGCCAGCCCTGACTCACTCACAGAGCACTTCCACAAATGTCTATTAATTTCTCGCACGTGAATGCCTCCGGAATGCGCAAAATACAATTTACGGTGAGTGTTGAAAAGATTTTTCACTCAATCGACGTCGGATCGATTTTGATTGTTTCTTCTTGATCTAAACTATTGGCCCACATGCTCTTAGGTATTCGAGAATTGTTATGAGAATACAAAAAAAATAATGTTGTTGATATTTAAAAAAAGCGAAAAAAATTACACAAAAAACTAAAGTTATAGATGCCAATTTGGAACACCTTGTGGTGACCGGTAAGATAGAGGGAAAAAGGCCCAGGGGTAGATAGAGGTCCCAAACGATGTTCGTACCAAATAGCGGAGGAATTGTGGGTACCTGTCAGCGACGCACTCCACCAAGCTACAAAACGGGACTGATGGAGACAGGTGGTTGACGGAATCGGACGGAGTCACGATCCTCAGCAGTGTGGGACCGATCGAAGAGAGAGAGAGAGAGAGAGAGATAGACGCCTAACAATATGCATTAAAGGAGAAGTGGCAGTGGGCAGGACAAATAGCAAGACGCACAGACAAATGATGGACATTACAGACAGCTATGTGGAAAGGACCAAGAGGAAAAAGAAGAAGAAGGTGCCCTAGAAAAAGGTGGATAGGAGATATAAAAGCGATGACGGGAAGCGATTGGAAAAAGAAAGCCATGGACAAAGTGGTTTAGAAGAAGCTAGAGGAGACCTTTACCCGAGTAAGTGTTCTGATCAATGGTACAGAAGGAAGTCACGATAGCGAGTAAAAGAAAATGAAAGAGATTCTACTCTAGTATATATTAAATTGCATATAATAATAATATTATTATTGATTGGAAATATACGGGCTCTATTAGTATTATTATTATTAAAAAATTTAAATTTTAGTCTAAATGGTTATGACAGTAAAATGTACGCAGCCGTTGCACTGTACTGAGACCTTTTAAATCATGTTTTTTTTATTGCTCAGATGGGTGGACGAGCTCAAAGCCCACCTGGTGTTAAGTGGTTACTGGAGCTCATAGACATCTACAACGTAAATGCGCCACCCACCTTGAGATATAAGTTCTAAGATCTCAAGTATAATTACAACGGCTGCCCCATCCTTCAAACCGAAACGCATTACTGCTTCACGGCAGAAATAGACAGGGCGGTGGTACCTACCCGCGCGGACTCACAACAGGTCCTACCACCAGTTACGCAAATTATAATTTTGCGGGTTTCACTTTTATTACACGATGTTATTCCTTCACCGTGGAAGTCAATCGTGAACATTTGTTGAGTACGTATTTCATTAGAAAAATTGGTACCCGCCTGCAGGATTCGAACACCGGTGCATCGCTTCAACACGAATGCACCGGACGTCTTATCTTTTAGGCGACGACGACTTCTTAAGGTGGGTGGCGGCATTTACTTTGCTGATGTCAATGGGTTCCGGCAAGCACTTAACACCAGGTGGGCCGTGAGCTTACCCGCCTATCTAAGCTTTAAAAAAAATACTGACAAGATTTCGAATTTTGATGATTTTTTCCCATGGAAACAAACGTTGTTATATTACTTGACTTCGAAAACCTATAGAATAATTCCATAGAATTAGACATAGAAATAGATTCCATAGAATAATCACATTACTAGATAGGGAGCGATCAAATTACTTCCAGTTAATTCGCAAAGTTTATCTGTTTTTTTTTTAAATACTTTTTTTATTTTAACTGTACCACCGACCGCCGAAGCACTCAGCTTTTAACGTCAATTTTAAAAACGACAAGCTTTTAAGTTTTCTTAGCGTTTTATGCAGAGTTTTCATTAAAACATCACAGTTTGAGTTTCTTTTTTAATGACTAGATAGTTTTTTTAACGACCAGTTAAACCGTCCGAATTCCTAATCTATATCTATACTAATATTATAAAGAGGAAAGATTTGTTTTATTGCTTGTTTCGAATAGGCTCCGAAACTACTGGACCGATTTGAAAAATTATTTTTCCATTAGAAGCCGACATTGTCCCTGATGAACATAGGCAACTTTTTTTTTTTTTTTTTTTTTTTTTTTTTCATGTGTGTTTTAATGTTTCCGAAGCGAAGCGAGGGCGGGTCGCTAGTTCTACTAATAAGCAGGGGAGCCTAATCGAGACTAATTTAGACGAATTATAATAATAAGAATAACTGGGAATAAATCACGCACGATCATTCGACCCCAATTTAGGATTCCCTGTGTTCTGGGTACCACTGTTCTTACTGGTGGTAGGACCTCTTGTGAGTCCGCACTGGTAGGTACCACTAACCTGCCTATTTCAGCCGTGAAGCAGTAATGCGTTTCGGTCTGAAGGGCGGGGCGGCCGTTGTAACTATACTTGAGACCTTAGAACTTATATCTCAAGGTGAGTGGCGCATTTACGTTATAGATGTCTATGGGCTCCAGTAACCACTTAACACCAGGTGGGCTGTGAGCTCGTCCACCCATCTAAGCAATAAAAAAAAATCCAAACAAAGAGCCAATAAATCTGTTCGTTACACAATGTTAGCCCCATGTCAAAATCGAATCAACGGCCACCAGTGCAACACTCAGTTCCGCTAACTATAGCATCACAGAGTCAGTCTCAATTGAGAGGATATAATAGCTGTAATATAATAACGGCCGTCTGGTGTAGTGAGATGGTCACTAAACAAGAGGGTCGCGGGTTTGAATCCCGCCAAGGGAGGATATTTGTATGATAAATATAAAATGTCTTTTCCAAGGTTATGGATGTATAGGTGTATGAAATATATGTATGTGTATAATAAAAATATTTCATTTATTTCCGTTATCTGGTACCTGTAATACAAGTTCTTTACGAACTCAGCACGGGACCAGTTAACGTGGCGTGATTGTTAGTAAATATTTATTATTATTATTAAGCTATTGCATAGCTTATATCGCGGGCCTTAAGCGCGGCTTACTGTATTCATGAAATTCCGTAACGAAAAAAACCTTACACCCCTCACTCCGCCTACCATGTAGCTCGCGTTCAACACATTCACATGTTGCGCTTGTGTAGTATTTGTGAATAAGCGCGTGGCGTGACGTCACACTGCATGCGCACCATGAAAAGTCTGCCCATCTCTCTCTCGCGCGGTCTAGCTTATGAGTGTGAAGGGGACAGTTAAGGATTTGCTTTTATTAATGTTTAATATAGCGTGGTCTTGTTTTATTATTGTTTTAATATTAAATTATCATTGTCTAATTATAATTGCACAAGTTGATAAAAAATGCTATGCAATAGCTTTACCGCGGCAGTTCCCGAGTGCCGCACGTTTGTTTTTATTATTATTATAATAGCTAGAGCAGCAGCTGCAGGTCGCGTGCCTATCTCCTCTGATGAATAACCGGATATACTTAGATCTTTTGACCTGGAAACTAATAACATTAGACGTAATAGAATGGCCCGCAGCTAAGACCGCATTCCCACGCTGCGGAATCCACTAAACATTCGTTTACTTTGTAAGAGCATTTCCTGCACCAACATCTCTCGACTTCTCAAACGACCTATTCAGTTACGATTACGTTAACATAAAGGCAAATGCTAAAACATTTGATTATAATGAAATCTATCTATATATACAAACAATGAAATGCTGTTCGTTAGTCTCGCTAAAACTCGCGAACGGCTGGACCGATTTGGCTAATTTTGGTCTTGAATTATTTGTGGAATTCCTGAGAAGGTTTAAAAGGTAGATAAATATGAAAATGCTCGGAATTAAATAAAAATAACAATTTTCTTTTTCCTTTTATGTGCCTTTTGTTTGTTTTAAGTTTATTTTATACAAAAGTTTAGGTCTTTTATTTATCGATTGAGGCACTACGAAGTCTGCCGGGTCAGCTAGTACTAATATATAAATCTACAGTGGTTTTCACGGATGTTCCGTTATAACTACTGAACCATGTATCCGATTGACTTGAAACTTGGTATCCATGTAGAAAATACATGTACTTAATGGATGGGCTAATATTTATATGAGTGTTGTACTCCCTAATAATAATGACAATAAATGATAATGTTAATTTGAAATGCCTAGCGAACCGGGCGAGTACGGCTAGTTACTTATAATGTTTAATTGACGGACCAGTTGTTCGTGACCACAAAAAACCTGTAAAATACCCGGAAGATTGGAAATAACAGAATGAGAAGAAGAAAAAAACGACGATACTAAACCACGTTTTAATTATGTCTATGGTTGGCGAATACCGAAGTAAATGACTAAAATATTTACTTGTTTTGTGACGAAACTCTCCAAGACTTCTGTAGTCATCGTGGTCTAAAGGCTAAGACGCCCGGTGCGTTCATATCGGCGACCGTGCCCGTCTGGACAGACACCAATTATTCTAATGAATTACGTACGTACTTAACAAAATTCACGAATTATTTCCTCGGAAGGAATAACATCGTGTAATAAAAAAAAGATGTGTGGTGTCGTGGGACACCGGATAGGAACGAAGTTCCGTATTATAAAAATATTAATGTTAAGTTCTATTCGAGGTATAAAGAAAATAAAACTGGAGGTTTCGCAACAACCCACGGTCATTCGGTAACGTGCAAACTTATTGTGGTACACTTCATTCACGGTTGTTTGCATAAGAGCTGTTAGTGTATTGCGCAAACGAACGCTCTGAGATCGTGGTCAATGAATGATAAAAAAATGTTATTTTTTGTACGTTATTACAAAGTTAAGTCGTACACTGTGTGCATTACTAATAAAAATCTTACGTTACGGACGTTTTTTCCTGGTTAGGGTACCCCTCCGCATCATCCCATAAGGAACTTCGTTCCAAAATAAATCCGCGAAAATTATAATTTGCGTAACAATAACTGAATGAAGTTAGTAACTACATATATATTATCAAACGCATTTTATAATATCGTGATATAAAAGCGCAGAAGCTTTAATCGCGCTAAGAGCGTCATTTTAATCAACTTCAGTGCTTCGACCAAGCTCGACAGCTCGCCACGGTCATTTCAGTTTTAAAATACAACATTCCTAATACAGAATTTAATAAAATTCAACTAGATCATTTTATTATGGTAAAACTTCGCTCCTGAGCAGGGTTCCGCCGCGGCTAATGAATTATGAAACGATATCGTATGAGCGAATACCTTAACAGAGTAACAAGTTTGAAAATGCATGAGATAAAGGGGAGCGATTCCGAAGCTTGGTGTGAAAATTATGATTACTAAAAGCAGGAATAGCCTTCTTTTCTTACCTATGCTGATAGCCTTGAGAGGCTATTTCAGTTTCACCCTAACGTGTAGGTGAGCTCACAGGGCTCAATCCGGAGTATTGCTAACAATGGCGCTTACAAGAGCAATGCTTCGCAGAATCTACCACCGGATCGGAAACGTGACCCACTGAGAAGATCCGATGAGAAACTCAGTGGGCATAATGACTTTAAGCGAAATTTGTACCTGAGTCGCTTTTAACGGATTCTGGGGTTTTTGCTTCAAAGGTGATTTTCGGTTGTAATTAACAAGAAAGAGACGCAGATATGAGGCTCTCTTTTTGCGTTCTACCACCAAGCCATAAGTACTACAATGAGGAACTGCTATAGATGTTACTGTCTCCTTCATTCGATACAGCAAATACCGTTTACTTAGATCACTTATCTATACTACAATGTGCTACCACATATCGTCTCTTCCCCAAGCCCCAAAACAGTTGAATGAGCTCTCTTCTTTAGTATACAAAGCTACGGATATTCATTGGATGCGGTAGGTGGTTGTATCGTAATGCTAAGATGATTAAGTAAAACGTATCTACAGAAAAGAATATAGAATCAACCGAAAATTTAATTTCACATTTTAATAATAGTTCTAACGATGTATTGGTTACCAGCTTGATAACCTCTTCAGTGTGCACTATTTTTTATATTGTCACTAGCGACGTTTTTAAGATTTAAGCATACATAGAGATATAGGAACAGAGAAAGCGACTTTGTTTTATACTATGTAGTGATACCGGCACGAGTAGCGCCATCTGTTGTCAAATAGCAAAAACAGATATCAAAACAACTAGTGCTATCGGAAATGCTCTAGAAAATTTTAGACATCTCCCAAACAACTGGAGCGAAGCGAAAGAAGTGAATTGTGATGTTGTTGAAGTAGATTTTTAAATGTCGTGTAATTCTTAATTCGGCGTGATTTATTATTTATTCCAAGACTGAGCGCGTAACAATTTTAATTCGGTTTGTAACGTAGTGACAAAAGTCATCGTCGCATAACCTTTTTTTATTACTTATATCTTTGGACGATTTGACAGCCCACCTGGTGTTAAGTGGTTACTGGAGCCCATAGACATCTACAACGTAAATGTCGCCACCTATCTTGAGACATAAGTTTTAAGGTGTCATTATAGTTACAACGGCTGTCTCACCCTTCAAACCGAAACACATTACTGCTTCACGGCAGAAATAGGCGGGGTGGTGGTACCTACCCGTGCGGACTCACAAGAGTTTCTCCCACCAGTAATTATTCGAAATTCCTCCATAGCTGAACCGATGATGGGGTCAGAGTTTTTCATTTGCGAAAACGTGCGGACATACTACAACCGTTTTTACATACGAAGTCGAAAGAGCACAACTGTTTTCCAGTAAAAATAGTCCGGACTTATTTTACTACGTTATATTTCTAGTCTTGCGAACGCACCGCGCTTGTAGTGCAGGAGTGTGACATTGAATATTTATGATGCGTTCCGCAGAGTTTTTCGTCAAAGCGCTTTTTTTTACGTAATTTGCGAGGTGTGTGGCTTTTGGAAACGTCAGTCTGTGTAGTGCTATACGGCGTGGTAATGCTTTGACGTTTTAGTGATAGAATTACGTGTGACTGTTCTAGACAGTAGACATATATCTTCATCCGTCCTGAGTCGCATTCCTCATATCTGAGAGTCGTGACCATCTTTTTTTTTATTGGCCTTGTAGGCAGACGAGCATACAGGCCACCTGATGGTGAGTGATTACCGTCGCCTATGGACTTCAGCAATGCCAGGGGCAGAGCCAAGCCGCTGCCTACCCATCTCCTCCCATTATCCTTCTCTGGGTGATGTTTCGCCATCTTCCTCTGTTCTCGGCAGTATATATGGCACCGTAGACCGTGGTATCCAGAGTGGTGCAAATTTGGTCGGACTAGCGCGTTGGATTGCGTTGAATCATATATAAGTTTAGTAATAATTATTTAAGTTCAATAAGAAAAAATATAAATCATTTATTACAGAAATCAATTCATAGTTGTGCATAGAATTATTGAAATTACGTTAAAACAATCATAAAATAAACATAAAAAATAATCAAAAATTATGAAGACAAACAAAATAAAGTGTCATACTCTAAATTTATTCTTGAATAATGTATGTTTACTATAAAAGTGTGTTTCTCAATCATAAGGATTGAAATCGAAGTTCTTCTAAGAAACATCGTCATTTATCGCCTAGAACTCTTTATGAAAGCAACTGAAATAGAAATATCTAATAATTGCAATACGGTATTGTGGCGAGTAGCCATCACAGAATACAAGTTATTTGATAGATGTCTGAATCTCGCTTACAATATTTTCAAGATAAGCTTACATATATACAAGTTCCGAACAACGACATTCGGATTATCGGTCTACCGAGCAATATCACCCGCTCGGTGGAAGATCTTCCCTTTGTCGTAAACCTATACTATACACTGTACATTTAATTATTATTTTTTTAATTAGAACAACAATTTGCTACCCAGCACTCTATCTATCTCAGACTATCCGACACATCAGGTTGTTTGGCTGCTTAATGGCTTATGAGCCTATGCTCCGAATATATTCCATGATGATTGCAGCAATCCGTAGCTATTGCTAGAAGCTACGTAAGTTACCATTTATACCATATTTTTTTTGGTTCAACTGTTCGTTTGTAAGAAGAGTGATTTTTGAAATGAAACTTCTTTATAGATGTATTGAGGAAAAAACGTATGTAACGTTTTTCGGTTACGCGCCATCTTAATTTCTTCTGTTACGCGCCATGTTTATTTTATTTCTATTTAGTTTGTTATCAAGAGATGTCGCTGCACGTAAATTAAGCAATTCCTGAATCGCTGTGACGAGATGTTACACAGTTGATAGACGTTCTCGTATTTCTCTTGCTATATCATACTTACCTGGCGTAGGGATACCCTGATCATGCAGGCGGTTCCCCCGGGGTACAGCTGCTCCATTGCGCTGCGGAGTGGTTAGTCCTTGCGATTACTTTTATATTCTATAAGTTTCAGTTCTACCGTGTGTGACTTGCACACACACACATTTTTTTATAGCTTAGATGGGTGGACGAGCTCACGGCCTGCCTGGAGATAAGTGGTAACCGGAACCCATAGACATCTTCAATGTAAATGCCGCCACCCACCTCGAGACATATAAATGAAATAGGCTGGGTGATGGTACCTACCCGTGAGGACTCACAAGAGGTCTTACCATCACTAATAAATAATATAATAAAATAATAAATAAATAATTGAGACGATGTGCCCTTGGGGCCCTAAAGCAAAGAAATTTTTAACAGAAATCTCCAAACGCTTGAAGGAGGTTACACATGATGCTAAGGCTGGCTGGTACTTTGCACAGAGAGTGAGTCTGGCGGTCCAACGAGGCAACATAGCCAGAATCTTGGGGACTGTGCCTCCTTCAAGCGCGTTGGAAGATCTGTTCTACTGTGTGGATTGAATTATGTTAAATTATTTTGATTTGACTTTTTGTTAATAAACGAAAATTATAATAAATAAATAATTGTCAGATGTATCAGTGTTAGTTTTGATTACATTAATCTTTAAGAGGCTAGCTCCTGTTCTATACTGCAGTGGCTCCAATGAGCGTTGCTATATGTTCATTGCCGCGCGAATAAAAATTCAAACTATGTATTATTCATTACTGTCTGTAAGAAGAGAATTCTGTGGGCGTTGATGTCATCGCCCCAGACTTACTTCTGATTTGACGCAGAATTAAATTATGAAAGAATCATTGGATTGTACACAACAATGTACCATACTAGCTGACCCGGCAAACGTTGTTTTGCTGTATACATTATTTCTAGGATTTTTTTTGGGTGGACCACCATTAACATTAGGGGTATGCAAAATTTTACTGGTGGTAGGACCTCTTGGGAGTCCGCACGGGTAGGTACCACCACCCCGCCCCGCGGTGGGGTAGCCGTTGTAACTATACTGAGATCTTAGAACTTATATCTCAAGGTGGGTGGCGCATTTACGTTGAAGATGTCTATGGGCTCCAGTAACCACTTAACACTAGGTGGGCTGTGAGCTCGTCCATTCAATTAAGCAATAAAAATAAATAAAAAAAAGATGTTGACCGATTCTCAAACCTACCCGAGATGCACAAAAAAATTGCTGAGGATCGGTTGAGTCATTTTGGAGGAGTTTGGTAACAAGCGTCGCGAAACGAGAATTTTATATACTAGACTAGCTTTTGCCCGCAACTTCGTCCGCCTGGAATAGTTACTTTGGCATAACGCTAAATTTTACCAGCGACTTCATTTACGTACTTAACTTAACTTAAATTTAAATTTAAACTTTAACCGTTTCCGCAGCGCACGCAGTGGAAGTTCTCAAAAGGGATTAAAACCCCGATTTTGAAACATTCTTTATTGGTGCTCAGCTTGCATTGGTCTTAGCGTAATGTTATATAGCCTATAGCCTTCCTTGATAAATGGGCTATCTAACACTGAAATAATTTTTCAAATCGGACCACTAGTTCCTGAGATTAGCGCGTTCAAACAAACAAACCCTTCAACTTTATAATATTAATATAAACAAAAACTATAGATTATTATCATGCGACAATTATATTATATAATAATATGTAAAACTAGCTGTGCCCGCAACTTCGTCGTTCGCATTCATTTCACGCAGAACGAACTAGTCATATCTTGAGGTCTGCAAATCGCTTAGATGGGTGTACGAGCTCACAGCCCGCCTGGTGTGAAGTGGTTACTGGAGCCCATAGATATCTACGACGTAAATGCGCCACCCACCTTGAGATATAAGTTCTAAGGTCTAAAATATAGTTACAACGGCTGCCCCACCCTTCAATCCGAAACGCATTACTGTTTCACTGCAGAAATAGAAAGGGTGGTGGTACCTACCCGCGCGGACTCACAAGAGATCCTACCACCAGTGTAAGCTTCGTAACAACCCATCGAATATAGTTTATATATGTTTATATTTTTGTATCAAGAGATATGTGTCATCGCAAAAACGTTTAGCATGTCTTCAAAAATGCCCTTTTTTACGTTTTCCGTTTGCAATTTACTCTGTGCCTGCTACGGGGTTTCAATAAATATCCGATGTGAAAGCAAAAACGCATAATTCCGCCGTAAGCTGATAAAGCTAGGCCTGGTTCGTTTGTTACCGAGTATTCGCACACTCTCAATTTAGAGTTGCCCACCATATATTGACATTCTTATCTAAGTACCCTTGACGATGATGATTCGGATTGTCAATAATCCCATTTTCACGGATCGTTTGGAACCTCTGAGTCTGCGGAGGGACTTCATTTCCCTCTGTATTTTGTACCGTATGTTCCATGGGGAGTGCTCTGAGGAATTGTTTGTTGAGATGATCATTTCGTTTTTACAATTGCACCGCACGCCACTGGAGTAGAATTCATTCATAATACTTGGAGCCACTGCGTTCATCCACAATGCGTTTCCAATGATCTTTATTGACACGTACCATCCGGCTTTAGATGAACTCCACTCCACGGTTTTTCCCGAGCGTTATGACATGTCCTTCTTCAAACGAGGCTTGTGTAGAGCACTTAACGGTAAACAGTGGCCTGGCTCTGCCCCTGGAATTGCCGACGTCCATGGGCGACGGTAACCACCAACCACCAGGTGGGCCGTGTGCTCGTCTGCCTATAAGGGCAATAAAAAAACCGGCGATTCAGTTCAAAAACAGGTGCTCAATGAATCTTCTGTTATGTTATATTTGGCTTGGTTAAGTTGTTAACACGTACCTCAAATGTACACCCGAAGTCTCGATTGCATTTTACTGTCATATCTAGGTTAGGACTAATAGCTACAAGTATAGTAAGGACATAAAAAACCGGCCTAAGATTTAGTATGTTGTTTTTTCGCCACAACAAAAGACATTAACTCTTCGAAAAGCACATTTTCTGCTACATGGAGGTTTAAGGAAATTGGTTCAGTTCCTGCTCTTTTAGAGGCCAGACAAAGATACTGCAATAGTGGATCTGGTGTCTCAGCTAACTCCCAGCTATCAATAATAAAGCTAAGCCTATTGTCAACGATATCGCATCTCTTGGGGTTGCGATGCTTGAAGCATTTGGAAGAGTAGGTTGAGTATGACATCTTGTATTCACATTATCAAATTTTTTGTTATTTTTTTTTATTGCTTAGTTTGATGGACGAGCTCACAGCCCACCTGGTGTTAAGTAGTTACTGCAGCCCATAGACAACTACCATGTAAATGTGCCACCCACCTTGAGATATAAGTTTTAAGATCTCAGTATAGTTAAAACGGCTGCCCCACCCTTCAAACCGAAACGTATTTCTGCTTCACGGCGGAAATAGGCAGGGCAGTGGTACCTACCCGTGCGGACTCACAAGAGGTCATACCACCAGTAATTACGCAAATTATGATTTTGCGGGTTTGATTTTTATTACAGGATGTTATTCCTTCACCGTGGAAGTCAATCGTGAACATTTGTTAAGTACGTATTTCATTAGATAAATTGGTACCCGCCTGCGGGATTCGTACATCGCTAGATACGAATGCACCGGACGTCTTATCCTTTAGGCCACGATGACTACATTTTACATTTGGGCTCTTCCAACGAATCGTCCAAAAGTCTGCAGTGTGCGCCCCGCCCCGAAAATATATACAAATAAGAACTGTTGTAATCCCTACGTTTGATCGATATACGGGGATACATATAAAAGTTTCTCCCCCGAAATATTATATTAAGTTCCTTTGCCTTTTGTCAGAATATTCTATTACACGTATTTGGTCAAACTGGCGCGTTCTTTGTTTTGTAAAAGATTCGTTCTTTTGCTAGCGACAGACGAGATTTGTGATGTATTTACTTGTCCGGAAATACATATTAACAAAAAGTTAGATATTTCACTGAATGCCTCACTATTGTTTGGAATACTAAGGTGATTTTACTAATTTACTGGTGGTAGGATCTCTTGTGAGTCCGCGCGGGTAGGTACCACCGCCTTACCTATTTCTGCCTTGAAGCAGTAATGCGTTTCGGTTTGAAGGCTGGGGCAGCCGTTGTAACTATACTTGAGTCCTTAGAACTTATATCTTAAGGTGGGTGGCGCATTTACATCATAGATGTTTATGAGCTCCAGTAACTACTTAACACCAGGTGGGCTATGAGCTCGTCCAAGCAATGAAAAAATAAAATTGATTCATATCAAATATGGAGTTTTGTTGCGATGCTTTACAATGTAACCACCACACTATCGGTCCTACCACCACACTTCGACGTTCACAAGACGGTTGGTCTGTCCACGCGAACAATAAAACCGGAGCCCCGCCGTCGAAAAGGTCAAAACAAATCCATCATTTGCGTATTCAACAAACGACGACAAATCCCGTCCGCGTCATTTCCGGCACCTCAAACATGTGGATGTCGACATCCGGTTGCGTGTCACCGGAAGAGCGTTGAAAGCAACCCTAGCGCACTCCCGGCCGGCTTTTAGTCATCGAACGTCCAAAGCTTTATACGTCAACATCATTTACAAAAGCTCCTTTAAATTTGTACTCTCCCAATGAGAGAGGCCATTTCTCTCACACCTTGGAACGATTGCATTAATAAGACCCCATTTTTGTTCTATTACTATGGAATATGAAGACGCTGCTATTATTGGAACGAAGTTCCTTATGGGACGATGCGGAGGGGTACCCTAACCGGGAAAAACGTCCGTAACGTAAGATTTTTATTAGTAATGCACACAGTGTACGACTTAACTTTGTAATAACCTACAAAAAATAACATATTTTTTTATCATTCATTGACCACGATCTCAGAGCGTTCGTTTGCGCAATACACTAACTCTTATGCAAACAACCGTGAATGAAGTGTACCACAATAAGTTCGCGCATTACCGAATGACCGTGGGTTGTTGCGAAACCTCCAGTTTTATTTTCTTTATACCTCGAATAGAACTTAAAATTAATATTTTTATAATAAGGAACTTCGTTCCTATCCGGTGTCCCACTACACCACACATCTTTTTTGAATTGAATTAACACCTTTAGTGTGGAACAGGCTCACTGCCTCACTGCGGTACTTTCAGCTGGTGGGGACGAAGAAATCTATGCCCACTCGCTGGTGCAAACCGATTATTTCAGGTGCTTGTAAGAGTTCGACAGGAAGACGTGGGGAAGGATAGTGCACCGAGTGGTCAACATTCCAAACTAGATACGACCTTCAGCAATGAAGAGACCGACTCAGAAGAAGAAGAGTCCGACAGCTATATATGTACTGTTACGCCGGTAAGAGTAACGCCATCTATCGCCGAATAGACGAATGAATATCGAAGGTAGTATCTAGAACGCTCGAGAAGTACAACGCCATCTATTTTCAGTTAGCGGAAACACACAATACTAGACTTTTGTGGAATATTCTCGACGATTCTAGGGATTCCGTCTCAACTATAAAAGCGTTGCAGAGATGGCACGCAGTCAGTCAGTAATCGGAACTACTCGAAGCGAAACAGCGAACGGATCACCTGAAGCGGAGAGGAAGAAGCGAATTGAAAGGTTCAAAGTGTTAGTTGGGTGTTTCTATACAGTTTTTAGTTGCACTTTTGTGGGTTTTTTTTTATCCCGAACCCCACCGCGTAACAAGTACTATAAATTGTATACAGTACCTACGTTTTCGCAAAGTTATATGTGGCATCTTAATCTACCTTATTGCTGGTGAGTCGAGAAAGACCCGCCACGCACCGGTGGGAATATCGTTACGCATTTCGACCCGCCACCGCACTAGATGAAGGTTTATGATTTTACTGATGGTAGGACGTCTTGTGAGTCCGCACGGATGGGTACTGCCATACTGCCTATTTCTGCCGTGAAGCTGTAATGCGTTTCGGTTTGAAGGGTGGAGCAGCCGTTGTAACTATACTGATACCTTAGAACTCATATCTCAAGGTGGATGGAAGCATCTACGTCGTTTTTGAGTTTCGGTAGTTTGTGAGCTCATCCATCTATAAATAATCCTTCCTTCGGAGTTGTCCGATTGCGCTGAACTTATTTTAAGTGAAATAGATGTTTTTTCAAATTGTCTCACTACTTACAGGAAAAATCTATCGCGGATCATCTCCCAATTAAATTAATCTTAAGCAATGAATGAAATGTATCCAAATCTTAGCTGTATATTTTATTTTTATTTTTGATGTTAATGCAATGTCGATTGCACCTATAATTGAGGTGACATCTGCTATGAACTTTTGTCAATCTGTCAATGTTTTGTATTGATGATCACTTTGTTGGTGCAACTTGTTAAATAAATAAATACAATAAAAAAAATATTTAAAAAGACTTGCCGCAGCCGAATTGTTAAGACACTAAATCAATGTTTTGAGCAACTGGTATCACATACGAGTTGCTAGTTGTACACTTCGTCGTCTACAGACCCTAGACGAGCTAGTGTCGGACACAATTAGTTGGACGAGAGTCGTCCTCCAAACAAGAATATGCGGAGTCGTAACGGTCCAAGTTGCTCTCGTGACGAGTATGCAGAGTCCACAACCATTGGTTTCTAAATAAATTCGAGTGAGTACTTTTGAGTGTGTGCACTCGATTTGCGAGTGCACATTTTATTGGTGGTAGGTACAGCCGCCCTGCCTATTTCTGCCATGAAGCAGTAATGCGTTTCGGTTTGAAGGGTGGGGCAGCCGTTGTAACTATACTTCAGACCTTAGAACTTATATCTTAAGGTGAGTGGCAGCATTTACGTGTTCTAAGATATCTATGGGCTCCAGTAACCACTTAACACCAAGTGGGCTGTGAGCTCGTCCACACATCTAAGCAATACAAAAAAAACAGCGAGTATTTTGGAAATTAATTATATTATCCGTCCACTAGCGGAATATATCTCGTGCTTATTAAATCTCGCAGGGCAATGTCGGTCAGGGCCAATATGTTGGCCCGTAGGCTTGCGAAATGCACCGCACAAGTGAAAATCACATTATTTAAGGTCTACTGTCAGTCTTTTTACACGTGTGACCTATAAGTTAAGTATACGCAGTGCCTTGCGCGTCCAATATAACAATAGGTTCAGGGCACTGATGGGGCTGCCGCGTTTCTGTAGCGCGTCGGGGATGTTTGCAGACGCCGGTGTTGACAGCTTTGCCGCAATACCTACAATACTTACGCAATACTACTATACAATACACAATACTACAGAATTGCTTAATAAGGTAATGAGTAAGTAATATAGCGTCAAATTTTGTCATATACTAAAAATAAAAACCATTTGTTCACACGTATCAACCTATAGTGAACATAATTTAAAATTTATAAATAACGCTACGTGGGGAATCTCCTTTTTTTCAGGCGAGCATACGGCCCACTTGATGGTAAGTGGCTACCGTCGCACATAGACTTCAGCAATGCGAGGGGCAGAGCTAAGCCGCTGCCTACCTTTAAGTACTCTCCACAAGCCTCGTTTGAAGAAGGATATGGCATAGCGCTCGGGAAACACCGTGGAGGGGAGCTCATTCCAAAGCCGGATGGTACGTGACAAAATCTCTCCATCCTCTATAGTATTTTCCTATTAAAAGGCGACCTTGACGCGATTCAGACACTGTACCGTTCTTCCTATAAATCTTGCAACTAAAATTGCTATATTTTATCTAGCTACGGCGCCAAAAGCCAAAGATGGAACAATAAACCGAAAATTTGTTACAACGACAAACATCCAATATAAGTCGAACCCCCTCTAGCGATTACGAAATCTCGAGGGTACAATATGAAATGTATTTATTAGTTTCGAAGTTCCTTCCTGACGACGTAAGTATTTGATGTTCGAATTAATTATTAATGACGATTGAAAAAGTCATACAAGACAAATAGTAAGGGCTATGAGGTTCGCTTTCCGTCAAACTTATGTGAAGGGTCATTCTGAGGGGTCCGATCATCTTATGTTACAAGTTTGCCCTGTACGTACATATATGCTTGAGTGATTTGAGTACCGAAATTCGACCTAAAGTCGATCTCATTTCGTGTCTTGCAGTTTCGAAGTATGGTGTGGAGAGTCTGGATTTATAAGGACATCGTCTCCCAATTCATTATCTGAGTTAATATTTTAACCATCCTTCTTTCCATTTTGACATGTCCTTCTTCAAACGAGGCTTATGGAGAGTATTAAGCGGTAGGCAGCGGCTTGGCTCTGCCCCTGGCATTGCTGAAGTCCATAAGCGACGGTAACCACTCACCATCAGGTGGGCCGTATGCTCGTCTGCCTACAAGGGAAATAAAAAAAAAAAAACTTTCACTATTTCGTTAGTGAGCTCCCGAAGAAGATAGAATAACACCTTTTCAAAAACTCACGTGGAAGTTAAAATTTAATTCTTCACTGAAATCTTATCTTATACCTTTAAACGAGCAATTCTTGTATATATATAATCTGAATCTCGGAAACGGCTCCAACGATTTTCATAAAATTTAGTATACAGGGGATTTCGGGGGCGATAAATCGATCTAGCTACGATTTATTTGCAGAAAATTTTGTTTTATTCGTGTTTTCAATAATCAACTCTTCCCGACATCTATTTGCGAATAATAGTACTATTTTTCTTAATTGAGGGCAAGTAACCGCTTTAAAGACACAACAAGATGGCGTTATCAAAAAAATCGGTCATCATCTAGTTCTAATTAAAAGTCAATTCAATTATTACGACAATTAAACTAGACTTTACTATCACAATTCACTTCTGTGCTTTCTCGATGTGATTCGTTCGACGCTTCGCTTCCGATAGAACTTTTTTCATGTCACCTATGCCACGCTTTATAGCCATTTCGGCTATGTCTTCAATTTTCCAGAACATTCCCGACTGGTTATGCCAGTGTCGAGAACATTCTCGGACATATTAGAGCACTCCCGATAAAATTAGAACACTGAAGAAATGTTCTAGAACATTCTTTTTTTTTATTTTATTGCTTAGATGGGTGGACGAGCTCACAGCCCACCTGGTGTTAAGTGGTTACTGGAGCCCATAGACATCTATAACGTAAATGCGCCACCCATCTTGAGATAAGTTCTAAGGTCTCAGCATAGTTACAACGGCTGCCCCACCCTTCAAACCGAAACGCATTACTGTTTCACTGCAGAAATAGGCAGGGCCGTGGTACCTACCCGTGCGAACTCACAAGAGGTCCTACCACCAGTAATAAAAAATGTCTTATAAATTCTAGGCACGTTTGAGTAATGTTCCAACAAACAATTGTTAGACACATCATTTTCGACTTCTACTGGCTTAGCCGACGATTTTAGCACCCATTTCAAAGATACTTCTAAACGTGCCTAAAATTATTAACTAGCAAATCGATCGATCTCTTATTATTTTACGTATGTAAAAAGTCGTCGTGGCCTAAAGGATAAGACGTCCGGTGCATTCGTGTAGAACGATGCACCGGTGTTCGAATCCTGCAGGCGGGTACCAATTTTTCTAATGAATTACGTACTCAACAAATGTTCACGATTGACTTCCACGGTGAAGGAACAACATCGTGTAATAAAAATCAAACCCGCAAAAATTATAATTTGCGTAATAACTGGTGGTAGGACCTCTTGTGAGTCCGCGCGGGTAGGTACCACCGCCCTGCCTATTTCTGCCGTGAAACAGTAATGCGTTTCGGTTTGAAGGGTGGGGCAGCCGTTGTAACTATACTGAGACCTTAGAACTTATATCTCAAGGTGGGTGGCGCATTTACGTTGTAGATGTATATGGGCTCCAGTAACCACTTAACACCAGGTGGGCTGTGAGCTCGTCCAGCCATCGAAGCAATAAAAAAAAAAGGTTTTCATCTGTATATTTTGGGCGTGTACCTCCTCAAACCTCCTCAAAAATGTAATCCCGATCACATAATAAATCTACGAAGCGAAACGTATAAGATATATATCCGGTGGCCTCACCGATACATGTAAGTCTAATCTTGGGCTTGTGCAACTCAATAAAACTCGCCCCATGTCATATTTCTCTATCGGAAACTGTCGAAGAACGAAATAAAACACATTGACGTTACAGAAAGAAATGCGATTCGGACTTTCGAGGTAATAGCTGATTTTGTTAGGGGCATGGAGGTTTCAAAGGAAATTGCAAAAGCGAAATTTCGCCTTTTCGCATTAAAAGTGTACAATTTCCAAAAATATTCGAAATTGAGTTAATATGCGGAATCATTTGGTATCGCCAGTATTTTTCTCATAAATACTGTCAAAAGAGCGTAGATTAGTTTTAGATAATTTTATTTTTAGTTCATATATTTACTTCTTTTTAGCATTTACTTTTGTTTCAAATAGTTACACACGACATATCACAAGCAAATCGAAACACAAACGAACGCTCAAACAAAAAAAAAACCGGGACATTAAAGAGCTCGCCGGCTTTATCGTGCGTTCCGCGACATGTGTAAAAAGGAAGCTAAAAATAAAAGAAAAACGCGCCTGCTGGCCAAAGCAGATAATGTCAATTAAGCAAGATGTATGGTCTATTTCGTAAACTAACCGAACACCACGGTTCCTTCGCGACCTTCACAATATAAGGCCGCTACCTGCGATTTATATGTTTAGATATGAAAGTAGGGGAAAATTGTGTCTTCGTAATTTTCCAGGTGACATAAAAATAATATTTTTTTTTCTATTTTTTTGTTATCGCCAGTCGTTTCTCGATCTATTAAACTACATGTTGTATCAAGGATATCGAGAGAGGAATCTACACAGCTGATTAGCGACTTCTTCGTTTTAACGTCTACTAGAGGTCCCGCAGTAGTCGAAATTCGACTATAATTAATTGGAATTGTAAGTTTGTACACTACTATGACTGTATTTTATACTTCTATAACACAAATTTCGCCAAGACTACAGTATAAAAAATATAACCAAAGACAAACAATATTTAATCTATTCTCAGTTTGACAACAGACGTCAAGAACAAAAGTTTGACAATAAATAGTGTGCATGCGTGTGTGCATCCAATACATGGTATGTAGTGTGTGTAATGTTTTCTTTATTGATTTAATGTATCTTTTATGCATTATTTTAAAAAAATATTAGCATTGTGCACTTCTTCTCTATATTCTCTATAAGTGTGGAAAATTTCATACTCCTCCGTCCGCGCGATTTTCGTAAAAAGGGATACAAAGTTTTTGCTTCACGTATTAATATATAGATTGGCTATGATAACTATCCACTCTCATGTCTGTGTCCAGCCCACTGGGTTTCTCGCCGGATCTTCTCAGTAGGTCGCGTTTCCGATCCGGTGGTAGATTCTGCGAAGCACGGCTCTTGCTAGGGTTCGTGTTAGCAACGTCATCAGGTTTGAGCCCCGTGAGCTCACCTACTAAAGTTAGAGTTACGCTGAAATAGCCTCTCAAGGCTCTCAGCTTAGGTAGGAAAAAAAAAAAAAGATAACTATTTCAGGATAAGGCTGCAAGCTCGTATACTAAGTTTTAATGAGGAGAATTTGACGAGTCTCCAATGAACAATAAAGTTTTTGTCAACTTCCCGCTAAAAAGTTAATTTTGTTCTTGCCATAGAACATTTATAACATAAACGTACTAGATGTACCTGTGGCGACTGCAAATGTTTACCGACAGACTATGGGCAGCATTAACATTAACCAAAATTAAAAACACTTGACAAAGACACTTTGTTTCTAAACAAAAAAACAGCCAAAATTTTTTTTTAAGTGATTTTATGACCTGGTAACTAAGACCTTTAAGTAATGTCTTATTTTAATTTTTAATTTTATTTTTATGAAAAATGATAATATGGAGTGAAATGAAATGAAAATGATTAATTTGAGACGTTCATCAACTGGAATGAAATTAAATGAAATGAGATGATATGGAATGAAATATAATCTTAGTAAAATGGTGGTCATTTACTAAGATTTTTTCAGTGGCCTTTTTGGAGGATCCCGAGAAGTTGCGTCCAGCGGCTTTGTTTCATTTTCCCACATTTGTGCACTTTCACAGATATTAAACGGTTAATAAACTACCATTATTACACATTTAAACCCGAAGAAACATTAAATAGACAAAATAAAACAAATCACACAACTTCACTCCTCGCGTTCCCGCCAAAAAGTCCTCCCAGCCAAAATTAAAAACAGTTGACCACAGACTATAATACTGTGTTAGTTAATGCTGCCATAGTCTGTAGGTAAATATTTCTAGTCGAAATTTTACACCGAATATGGTAGTAATAACCGATCGTGGGGCGTTGTATGAGTCCACACGGGTAGGTATCGTCACCCTGCCTATTTCTGCCGTGAAGCCGTAATGCGTTTCGGTTTGAAGGGTGCGGAAGCCGTTGTATTGTTAAAACCGATTGTGAAAACTGAGACCATACAACTGATGTCTCAAGGTGGGTGGCGGCATTTATGTTTTAGATGTCTATGGGCTCCGGTAACCACTTAACACCAGCTGGGGCTTGAGCTCGACCACCACCTAAGTAATAAAAAAATGGTATTTCTTGCTGTAAGCGACAAGTTCCTCTTTCACTGTGGGAATATTTAGGTCAGTTTGATATTGTTACTTATGTAATGCGGTATTCTTAGCATTGTTCTTATAGTTGTATTTTTTAAACCTTTCAAGCATCTCGACATGGCTAATGCTGGCAGTTCCCCAAAGCTGTAACTTATTAAATGGTAGGTATTATTAGATGGTATAGAAATTAAATACTACAATAAAAGATGAAGATGTCACTGGACATCTAACTGTGTTCATATCACTATTAAGATTAAAATCAGCCAAAGGAATAGCTCATTGTTAACTGAAACAGATCGCTACGTGACGTTTACTGGTGGTAAGACCTCTTGTGAGTCCGCGCGGGTAGGTACCACCACCTTGCCTATTTCTGCCGGGAAGCAGCAATGCGTTTCGGTTTGAAGGGTGTGGCAGTCGTTGTAACTATACTCAGACCTTAGAACTTATATCTCAAGGTGGATGGCACATTTACGTTGTAGATGTCCATGGACTCCAGTAACCACTTAACACCAGGTGGGCTATGAGCTCGTCCAGCCATCTAAGCAATAAAAAAATTATTAAAAAATAATAACAATTAATAACTGTATATTTTCTTATCGAGATTGAGCGAACGGGCTCTTTCCAATTTTCCTACTAAATAAAGTTTTAACCATTCTCCAGTATCGATGGGAAGTACCTACACACTAACGATTTTATGGCCCGTTAATAATGAAGTCATAAAATTAATTACATTTTTATTATTGCGGACCGTTAAAACGGGTCGTTAATAACTTTAAAGACTGTCGTCTCTTTAGACTTTATTTTACGGCGTTAGTTTAACCATTTCGTGGTTTATTAATAAAATTAAAGGGATTTGATTGGTTAAGTTGGTCTCCGATTGAGATTGTCTCGTGAGAGCTTCGAACCGGGTAATTGAGGAGGTTGAGAACTGGTATTTTCTCGGTCTAAAGCCCGCAGATGCTGTTCAAGAGGTTGGAGACACATCTGCTGACAATGGACCGTCTATTGCCGTATAAGCAGAGGAGAATACGGCCCACCTGATGATGAGTGGCTACCGTTGCTCACGGTCCTCAGCAAAGCCAGGGGCAGAGCCAAGCCGCTACCTACAATGGTGAATGACGTCACTAACATATAAAAGGACAATTCCGAATGCGACGATTTTTTTAGTTTATTGCCGTATAATCAGACGAGCATACGGCCCACCTGATGATAAATAATAAATAAATAAATAAATAAATATTTACTAACAATCACGCCACGTTAACTGGTCCCGTGATAAGTTCGTAAAGAACTTGTGTTACAGGTACCAGATAACGGATATAAATGTAATATTTTTATTATACACATACATATATTTAATATACATCCATAACCCTGGAAAATACATTTATATTTATCATACAAATATCTTCCCTTGGCGGGATTCGAACCCGCGACCCCCTTGTGTAGTGACCATGTCACTTACCACTACACCAGACGGCCGTTTAATGATGAGTGGCTACCGTCGCTCACGGTCGATTGAAGATAGAGCACATATTACTTATTATCCAATATCTATTATGCACTTTCTATAATAATAATAGAATGAAAACCGTATTGCAGTTTCAGTTCCCTGAATGAAATTCAAACTAGATTTTCCGAAACTCATACTCGTTTAAGAGTAAAAGCTTCAGTTTCGCCTGGATACGACCGACGGTTCAGCCTAATTTCATAATCTTCATTTTCCACCGCCGAATCGCTTTGAGCTTTTGGATCAAGTCCAAAAATGAAATGGGGACACCACGCTTTTTCTCTAAAGTCAAAAACATCTGGATTTCGATTTCATGAAGACATTGTCTGACGTATTAACGTTAATCAACATTATTAGTAATCTATATATTAATACGCGAAGCAAAAACTTTGTATCCCTTTTTACGAAAATTGCGCGGACGGAGGAGTATGAAATTTTCCACACTTATAGAGAACATAGAAAAGAAGTGCACAATGCTAATATTTTTTTAAATAATGCATAAAAGATACATTAAATCAATAAAGAAAACATTACACACACTACATACCATGTATTTGACGCACACACGCATGCATACTATTTATTGTCAAACTTTTGTTCTTGACGTCTGTTGTCAAATTCAGAATAGATAAAATATTGTTTGTCTTTGTTAATATTTTTTATAGTGTGGCGAAATATGTGATTATAGAGGTATAAAATACAATCATAATAGTGTACAAACATACAATTCCAATTAATTATAGTCGAATCTCGACTACTGCGGGACCTCTAGTAAATTGTAAATGCGTGAAGTATAAAAAAAGCGAACTAAAATACAAATTAAACTTTTTAATCCTGACTACCCTCCATTTTAATTCTGGTCAGGGTTTTAGACCATATTAATTAAATTATGGCTTATATGTGCAATCTTCGAAGTTAATCGATCGAGAACTTGAAGCTTAAAATACGTTTAAACATTCCCTTATACAGATAGAGCAGAAGCTAATAAAAGCGTCCTAAAAAGCAGATGCTATTTTTTACGCTAAATACCCAGTCATGGGCAGTTTTAATCATTAAGATCTAATCAAAGTTCTAATCAAACTATTATTAAAACTGGAATTCATTATTAAAATAATATAAAAACTTCTTCTAAATATTCTTCCTATTTTATCTTTCTACTAATCTATCTTTCTATTCACGATTATTCTATTGAACATTGATACAGCTACAGACAGACGAAGTTAAATAAAACCCTATAAGAAATAAACAATATCTATTATATATTGAAAAGAAGAGGGTTTGTCACGTTGTCTTTTCTGGCTGCAGTTAATATTTTGTGATTTATTACTAAAAGATAATTTATTGGTCGGACTAGGTATAATAAAGGCTACATTTTATAACGAATACAAGATGTTACAAGACTTTAGAATTGCTAAATTAACGCGATCCAACAGAAATGTGCCAGTAGACAAAACCAAATTTTCAATTTTCGTAGAGAGCTTTTTTTATTTTTTTTGGTTATCCAACTTCGCTCGGCAGCGTAGCCACACCGCAAAACGGTTTGTGTTTCATTCCAATAAAGGTATGCAAATTGGAAAGGTTTAAAAATGGAATAGCTTAATAAGTCAGGGATCCTAGATGTTTTTTTGGAAGAAAAAAAACTGTCAAATTCCTTTTTACAATTACTCTCGCGAAATTGGTAAATAATTTAAAATTCGCCAAATTAAATGCAAAAAATTGTAGTATACCAATCGTAGTATTATATTAGGAAACATTTGAAGGACTCCAAGCTATGATGATTTCTTTTGTTAGACGCGCAAATGTGCAACATGTGTTATGTTCTGTATTTGTTATGACTCCCAATATAAAATTCTGCTAAATACAATTGGATTCTATTATTATTATTTTTCCAAAATAAATCTCATTATTTATTATCTGTATCATAAGCTTCTTACTATAGGCACTGTGAAATATGTACATGGTGATGTGGTGAAAAATATGCAGCCTCATTGTCTGAGCATTTGTACTAACATACTGCTATTACCACCTAGTGGTAGTACCACAATCCTGTTTATATCTACTGAGGTTCCCGTGAAGCAGTCATGTGCTCTGTACTGAAGATTGAAGGACCGTTACAATAGAAGTAAGACTGTGATCAAACTTCTCAAGGTGAGCATTCATACGACATTTTTAAATTAGAAAATTCATTTAACACATCGATTGGGGGCACACGGGGCTTTCTAGAGCGCTATAAAATTACCTCAAAGAATAACGTGTACACTTAATCATGTAGTAAAACATTACGAAATAATCACCAACATTTTATTTATAGGTAAAATAAAAATCACATTGTCTGCGCCCCAGACGATATAAAATCAACAATTAATTCACAATTAGGACGGCAATATGTCGCCACTATAAAATATATGCCTCATTTCACGAATCACGCTACCACAGACAATTAAAAATAAATTAAGTTTGTGGCGGGAAAGTTGACGTCTGTGATTCAAAATGGTGTCGGTATTAACTTTCAGATGGCTGCTTTGTGTGTTTGAAATATTATTATCTTCGGTTTGTTTTTTTTTCTAATACTAATAAAAGCGTTTTGTTAATGTATTACAATTCAATTATATGTATTTACAACTATGATATCCAATTTAAAAATTTAAACGAGTATGATACATTTTAAAATAACATGAGATATGGTGATAAATGCAAAAGAAAATTATCCGTAACTATTAATATTAGGGTAACTTAATTTTAGCTCACGGCTTATAAAAAAATTGGCCTTTTTAAAATTAAAACTCGAAGCATTGGATCAAAGCAATGACCCGACAAAACAAAAACACGGCCGGGAGTAAAACGTTGCCACATCAAAAAATAACATCGAAGACGCGATAAAAACATAATCGCATCGTAAAATAAAAATTCGGATAACACGTTTTTAAATTTTTAACATCAGTTATAAATTACAAATGAACATTTCATATTCAAATATGCAAAACGAGGAAAAATTGAGTTGTAAAATATGCTCCGGAGTGGGTTCGCATATCGAGAAATGTATTCGGATGAAAATTGCATGCGTTTTTTCGGTAACAAGCCTGGATTTATGAGTTTTTTTTGCTTTGCTTTCTTTTGCATGCCGCCGCCTCTGAAGATACCGATCGCTTTATGCTATAAAGAAGCAATATAGATAATTCGTTTAGGCATGTACAAAAATAACAGCGTTTATATCGCCGTCCGAATTATTTTTTGGTTCTCTCTGGATGGATTCATTCTTGTTCACAGAGTTTCTCACCGATTCCGATCCGATGGTAGATTCTGCGAAGCAATGCTCTTTCTAGGGCCAGTGTTAGCAAATTCTCTCAGGTTGAGCCCGTGAGCTCGTCCGGGCGTAACTGGAATAGCCTTTTAGGCTACCAGAAAATAGGTAGGTAACAAAAGGAGCACTTCGTAGGTGATTTAATAAATTATATCCATATTGTGGGTAGTCGACAGCGAAAACCTTGACCGCTTACTTTTCCTTCAACTATCACGGATGATATGTCCAAACATCTTAAGGATTCGCTCTTACACAATCAACGAAGGTCTTTGTGTAATTTGGAGCTCTTACAGGATGGTAACATGAGTGCATAATAATTTTATAACTTCCCTCTAATATTCTGACCGGTATTAACAGGATAAAAAGAGTTGAAATCAATCGTTATTTCGGTTTGCCTGTTGTTTTTTGTGTTTTACGGTCTATAATAATCTGTATGCCACAATTACCAACACCATCGTCAGACATCGTAGGGGCGAATAGGGTGATCGAGCTATGAGAAATATTGAGTACACCAATCACGTTTATTGTCTTATAACAATTCAGAAATCTACTCTTGACGTTAGCAAACGAAAAGGAATGACGATTCTTAGGACGGAGGCACCGCTCCTCAAGAAGGCTGGTTGGTAAGTGTGATTGCGTCTACGCGCCTCCATCGGCTAGGCTCTGTTATAGCACGAAGTTAGCCGAGCTCCGACGATACCGCAATCGTGCTGCCATCTCTCGGGAATCGTGCTGCTTTCGTTTAACTACCAAACTAATGACCGTCTCCGACACATAAATATAATTTGATGAACAAAAATACGAATATAATACATCCGCTAGTGAACATACGTTTTGTTGTTAGAACCGAAGTGACCAATTATGCTGATAAATTCTTAAATGAATAAACACTATAATTGAAGCAACTTTGCATAACAACATCCATCAATTGACCAGTAATAAGAAAATGAGAGGCTGTCTGGTAGCTTATCGTCGATTTATCGCAAATTCAGTAATCACACTAAGATCTTAAATATACTGTCGAGCATCTACTTCATCTACATAACGCATGTGTTGTTCGTTCCGTTTTTTTTTTGTTCGCCACTGCAATTTACGTTCCCCAGAGCAAAAAAATCAGAAGGGATGAGATCGATCGAAGTTTTTTTTGTTTTTTTTTTATTGCTTAGATGGTTGGACGAGCTCACAGCCCACCTGGTCTAAAGTGGTTACTGGAGTCCATAGACATCCACAACGTAAATGCGCCACCCACCTTGAGATATAAGTTCTAAAATCTCAAGTATAGTTACAACGGCTGCCCCACCCTTCAAACCGAAACGCATTACTGCTTCACGACAGAAATAGGAAGTTCTTGTACCAGATGAGCGACATTGTTTGATAAGCTGGCGTACCGAATCTACACGTTCTAAACTTGGTTATGTGCGAAATTATCTTAAGTCTCTAGCGGCCCGGCTCCGCTCGGGTCTTTAACAAAAATTTCAACGATATTTGACGTTGTTTTATTTTTTAAAACAAAAGAACACTTATTGTGGCATGACTATAATAGTTAGACATATGCTGTTGCAACACTTTTTGTAAATAATAATGTGTTCTACAAAGTCGTAGTACATTATTTTATTCTATCATCAATAGTTTTCGCAGGGCACGCGATGTAAAGAATATTTTAGGTAATTTTTTTACACCTTAGGTTACATTATTGGAGTTTTAGTAAGGATCCCTAATTTTTTTCAAAAAAGATGTCTTTGTCACTTGGGAATAGTGTAGCTTCCAAACAGTGAAAGAATTTTTCAAATCGGTTTATTAGTTTCAGAGCCTATTCAATACAAACAAACAAATCTTTCTTCTTTATAATATTAGTATAAAAGATAGGGCGAATGTGGTATCTGTCAAAAATCTTCTGTTTTATCATGACTATCGACGCATTTGAGCGTATCCAGTCCTTTTTTTAATAGATCATGAAATAAACAATAAATAATCTTAAGAAAGAAATTGGACTAAATAATAACAGTAAGGAAATAACGGGAAAAACCAAGGAGAGGCCTTCTCATTCCCTCGTACCTGCCCTCTAGTAAATAATCATTAACTTTGTAATAATATGCTCTCTGGCAAAAACGATAAATCGCCAACAATATTTACAATGCTCCCATGAAAACTTTTCATTATAAATTGTAAACGAAACATATTTCAAATAGTTTGCATTTCTAAATTGTATCGTGAATTAATAAATATGGCCGTTTACAAAATCTAAAATTGCAAATGGCCGCAGTTTCGGTTTTACCAATTTACTTTTCTAAATTCAACACTCGCCTATTGGTTTTCGGGATTCCGTGGCCATGTATTTTAATAAACGGAAAACCCAGTATTTATTGTCAATAGTTGCTATAATTAAAGATGTGCTCGGATTCAGGGTCAATATGAGGTTCGGTGGTTTCCTGGTGATCCTTTTTTTATTGCCCTTGTAGGCAGTCGATCATACGGCCCACCTGATGGTGAGTGGCTACCGTCGCCCATGGACTTCAGCAATGCCAGGGGCAGAGCCAAGCCACTGCCTACCGCTTAATACTTGCAAAGCTGGTGATTACTGACAATCCGTTAGTCTAGTCAGATCCAAAACACCTTCGATTTCACCATCGTTGATGCTTTCGTAGTAAACGAAGACAGGACGGGTTGTACAGCATTAAGGAAATTAAAAGTCCTCGATAGAGGTTGACCTCAGAAATAAGGAGCACGAGTGAAAAAAGGGGAGTTCGCTTTAAACATTTGAGATGTCTTCGACCACATGCCTAAAAGTATAACAATTTTTTTTTTCCATAAAAAAAAAAATTTTTTTGTCGCTTAGATGTGTGGACGAGCTCACAGCCCACCTGGTGTTAAGTGGTTACTGGAGCCGATTGACATCTACAACGTAAATGCGCCACACACCTTGAGATATAAGTTCTAAGGTCTCAGTATAGTTACAACGGCTGCCCCACCCTTCAAACCGAAACGCATTACTGCTTCACGGCAGAAACAGGAGGGGCGGTGGTACCTACCCGTGCGGACTCACAAGAGGTCCTACCACCAGTGATTACGCAAATTATAATTTTGCGGGTTTGATTTTTATTACACGATGTTATTCCTTCACCGAGGAAGTAAATCGTGAACATTTGTTAAGCACGTATTTCACTAGAAAAATTGGTACCCGCCTGCGGGATTCGAACACCGGTGCATCGCTAGATACGAATGCACCGGACGTCTTATCCTTTAGGCCACGACGACTTCAATTATACAGAACCTTTCAATGCGCGTTATCTGTCACGCGTTCGCCTTTTTTTGTTTTAACTAAACCATTGTAAAATCAATTCACAGTAGTATCGAGCACAATATTTTGATACGACCAACATTGAAGTTAAATATGGACGAGATTCAAATACGGTTTTCGCTAAACAAACGCATTTCTAACAATTTCGGCAGCGAGCTAGTCAAAATGCTTCCGGCTGAATAGTTAGTTACACTAGATGGTTGAAATTTAATGTGTAATAAGCATTTCAAGGGAAAATCTACGTAGTAGTTCTGTTATTTCTGGATCATTGCGAAGTTCATAAGGACCTTATCGTGAACGATGGTGTTTAAGGGCGCAAACGCCACCATTGGCAATAATTAACATAATCTAATATATAAAATTCTCGTGTCACAATGTTCGTTCCCATACTCCTCCGAAACCGCTTGACCGATTCTCATGAAATTTTTTATGCATATTCAGTAAGCCTGAGAATCGGCTACTATCTATTTTTCATCCCCCTAAGTGATTAGGGTTGTCCACCCCTAACATATCTTTTTTATTTGGACTTTTTTTTTTTGTTATAATGAGGTATTATGTGGTTGAATGAGGTTTTGTTATTTTTATTATATATTCCCTCATCGTTCACAGCGCTACATACCTCTTTCACTCATCTACCACATCCTTACACACTTACAATAAGTTAGTTTTTTTTCTACACTAGAAATTCCCTAGAAATGTTATATATGGAAAAACAATGTTTGCCGGGTCAGCTAGTAATATATAGTTTAGTTTATTCTATGTTAATATTTATTTATTATTAGCAAAATGAAACTTTTATTCTACCATATTTAATAATTAGCAGACACTGTTTTGATGTGAAAATGTTCAGAATATGTTTAATGTTTATATTATTGTTTAAAAGCACAAATGACTGTATAAATGATTAAATAATATGAATAAAGCATAAATATTAATAATAATTTATATTATAATTAACAGTACTAATAATTTAATTAAGTATTGTAATTGTTATGCAATGATGTTGTTGGCGCCATCTATGATTAGGCTGGATAATAACAATGTTACTTAAAAGTAATTCATGTAAAATAAATTAAATGTCAGTCATGTAAAAATCACTAAAATTTGTATTGTGATTATTTTGTGAATTGTTTTGCAGTAATTATATTTGTTTGTATAAAAGAAGTTGTAGTTGCTATAACCAACACAAAATAGCTAATTGTGTAAGAACCACTGAATAACTCAGGCGTGGCTTTTTGTTGTAAACAAGTAATGTTAAAGTTTTATAGAATTGTATTGTATTTTCATTGTAAAAGAACTTATGTGTGAAAACCCTGGCTTAACGCCGACATGTACGTCTTGAGTCTTGAGCTCAAAGTCTCAATTGTATTATAAAATGACGCCACCATAACACACTAAAGAGTACAATGACCAATACTTTGTGGCATCATTCTAAGCAGAACTCATGGTCCATTTCAGAGATAGGCAGAAACACAGTACCTATTTAGGTAATTGGGTACGGTTTCACTCACCTACACGTCTAGGAGAAGCTGATATAGCCTCTTAAGGCTATCAACAAAGTTAAAAAAAAGCAAAACCCGTTCTCTATAGATTTGCTACCGCGTCAAAAACAATATTAACGTCACGCTTAATATATTTCTGGAAGACGTCGCGATCAAATTAAGTTTTAAGGTCTCTTAAGACAATTAAAACCTAAAAGACCTAAAACGGCAACTGTTGTATAGTGATGTTCGTAGCAAATAAGCTATTTACCGAGAATGAAATTAGCATGCTAATTTCTAAAGTACTGTGCATACGTTTTAACTTCCGCTCAATATTCCGCACGCGTTCTATTTTAATACACAGATCTGAATTGAGATACGAACAGCATCTTATTATGTACTATAGGCCCATCAAATGATAATGTTGCTGTTTGTGTACGGAGTTAGGATGTTTCCGAAACGACTGGGATTGAGCACCGGTCGCCATCTTAGAACAGCCTTATTCTATCATTCAATCACGTTCTTTATTCAAATTAAAAATTTAAAAATGTTCCACCTATGTATTACCTGGCATTGCCATTGCTATTAAGTAGGCCCTTTAACATTTTTGTTATTTGCCCAAGTATTAATACCCTAGTTGTTATTGACTTGATAAAGTCTACCGACATTAATAGCTTTGGCTCCTAATACAGTTCGTTTTTATCTTCTACTTTTTCTTGCTGTTATCCTTCATTACGTCGGGTCGGCGCATCGGTTCCTATGATCATCATGCTGCATAGAAATTTAATGTGAGTCTTGCAACTGGCCATCTGTCTGACGTCAACCCTACTTGGGTTATATCTCCATATCCAGTAGCATATCCATTGCAACGTGCCACATGAAGGAACTTTTCTGTTTCTTGTGGTGTTTCTTTGACATTATCCATTTTTACTTCTATTATTTACGTTTTATTATTATTAACATTTACAATAATATTTAGATATCCAAATACCAGAAACATAAAAATATCGCATTTTATCGTTTTTTTTTTTCTACAGACAATTCTTCTTTACGTTTTTGTTGATTCGTATAGAATTCCTTTACATGTCCTGACGGGTCCATCAGATCAAAAAACCGCATTGCATTAGATGCTTTAGCTATAACACTAGCAGCCGGTCCAGGGACTCCGGTGACCGTACTCGTCGAACTCGGCAAAGACTTCGACGTGCAACCTAACCTAAACATCAGCCCGCTGTGTTTCTCGCCGGCTTTTTCCAGCGGGTCGCGATTGCGATCCGGTAGTAGATTCATTCGCGAAACAGTTACTCTTGAGTAGTTAGGTCTCCAGCCTGAGCCCTTCCTCACCCTTCCTCGCTCCTAGTGAAAGTGGAAAGGCCTCCGGGCCACCAGTAATCCCTCAAACATAAAAAAAAGAATTCTATTGCACATATGATTGAGTTAAAGATTTTTACAGTTGTTGTTAGCTCTTAAGTAAGTTGTAAGCCAAAAAGGCGCGGTCTTCGCAGTCGGATAGGTTTAATGAAATAAAAAAAGTTTTTATTCGCGTCCCCATTCACCGTAGTTTTCACGTAGGGCATGACTTTCCTATTAACGATACCATTGAGGAGATTTGACAAGAAGCTCAGGGCTTGCTTTTTGATAAATTTAAATTGCCCCTTAATTTAATAGTGTTAAAGCATGTTATAAGCCTTTCCGGCTGGGGATCACGTCTATGCATTACTTTCTTTTTCTTACTTGTGCCCCGAAGGCCTTTCATCAGGACAGTTGGACGACCACGGACTCAGCCAGGAGCGGTGGAATTTGCTTTTTTTATTGCTTAGATTGGTGGACGAGCTCACAGCTGACCTGGTGTTAAGTGGTAACTGGAGCTCATAAACATCTACAACGTAAATGCGCCACCCACCTTGAGATATAAGTTCTAAGGTCGTATAGTCAAAAACGGCTGCCCCACCCTTCAAACTGAAACGCATTACTGCTTTACGACAGAAATAGGCAGAAATAGGAATCCTTCACCGTGGTAGTCAATGATGAACATTTGTTAAGTACGTATTTTAGTAGAAAAAACGCTACCTACCTCTGGGATTTGAACATCGGCACAGTCTTTTGATACGAATGCACCGGACGTCTAAACCTTTAGGCGTTGACGACTTCAGATTGCTACTTTAAAGTACTTGATAATGTTGCTTTAAGTCCCTCATTCCGGCTTCATTAGAATATAGATAACAACATTTAAAATGTGTCAAGTAGGTAACGCCACATATGTCGTACTATGTGTAACACTCTTCAGACAATAAATAGTTAGTCTATTAATTTATGAAAAAGCAAGGTGTTTTAATAGGCTTAAGATATACCTTGTTATTATACCTTGGTATTGCTTTAAATGAGTGCAGTAGAATGGCCTCGAGCAGGGAGAGATTGCGGGACATCGTGAGACGCATCATGTCTGCCCCTTTCAACACTACATGACGATCATCACGACCACTCTGTCAAGAATGACACGGTTGAGAAGAAGAATACCTTGTTAGAAAATTCACTCAGGTTGAGCTCGGGAGCACATCGACCCGGGCGTAGCTGGTAGAGGAAAAAAAAATTATACATGGAATTAGAGTCAATATTTTCGTTGAAGATATTTTGATATTTGTTCCATTTATGTGCTTGTTACTGGTAGCCGAAATACTGGAGGAATCCCGATCTTGGGTTCATTGAACACGAAACTTTTAACTTTTAACTGTTAATTACCAAAAAACCGTTTTTGGAGACTGATTAGTAAAGAAAAATACATAATATTAGGTAGTTAGGCCTCTCGCTGGCGGTTCAATGTTTGCACAGATGCGTAACGTGTAACAATAGCCGTATTCATATTTTGATTTGTTTAAGAATACGTCCTGTATAATTAAAGATATTTAATTAAGCATCGAATGGAATTTATCTTTGCTTATTAGAAATACATTCGTAGCTAATGCGCGGTGGATTTTTAGCTTGCGTAGATTGCCATTGTGCTTGTGCCTGCCGTGAATCAATCGTTCTTCTGCTTTGAGGTGCGAGACAGTTGTCTTTGAGGTCTGGTAGCCACCGTGAATCATCTATATCAGTTATAATAGCTTTTAAAATATCACCTTGACTGATTGACGGCAGTAGACTGGATCTTGGCTGTGTCCCCAATATCTCTAATAGACTTCACAAAACATGCCCTTCATCTCCTTTTTATCATCGCACCTCCCGCCATCGGAGCAGTGTTCATCCATATTATCTGGAACCGCTGCGTCCATCGACAATGCGATTCCAGAGGTCTTTTTTGCCACGTACCATCCGGCTATGGAGAGCTCCCCTCCACTGTGTTTCCCGAGCGCTATGACATGTCCTTCTTCAAAGGCTTGTGGAGAGTATTAAGCGGTAGGCAGCGGCTTGGCTCTGCCCCTGGCATTGCTGAAGTCCATGGGCGACAGTAACGACTCACCATCAGGTGGGCCGTATGCCCCTCTGCCCTTGTAGGCAGATGCCCACAAGGGCAATAAAAAAAAAAGCAACTTTGCCTCAATTACATTCTCCTGGCCAGGGCGATAAGTTTTTCCCAAGTACCCTCTTCGACATCACTGGGCCACCGTGGGTCATGGGTTGATTTACCCAAAAGCGCCAAGAATTATTGCCATTAATAATAGCACATTTTGCTAGTATCTCAGAGATTATATTCAAATTCATTTTAATACGCTTTTTTTTTTATTACGGAATCTTTGAACATGATTTTGACCGCCTTGAAAACGTCGGATTAACTCGAAATTTGGTATACTTATTAAGGACCGATGACTCATATCTGTTTTACTCATATCTGTTCATAAAATACTTATAACTACTGATACCATGTACCCGACGCTTTTTTTTAAAATAAAATCATTTTTTCTTACACTATTTTTAATTAAAATTTATTAAAATTTATTTTCAATCTTTTATTTGGATTTTCTAGAAAAGCTTTTTTTTTTTTCTTTTTTTTAAACTATTATTTATTGTCATTAGTAACTGACAATGATTGGACGTTTTGTAAGATGTCTATTTCATTCCATTAACTGCAACGCCCACTTTAATTTCGCCTCCAGGTAACAGAGCTAATGAATTTGTTACAATATTGTATTAGAAGAGTACACTTGTATAGCATTAGCATAAATACATAGAAGCAACGTTCTAATGCTGGCGATTGTTTTAATTATTTTTAACCGACTTTATCATAAAAGAAAAGGGGTTTCTCGATTCAACGAATATTTCCATTTATGTTATTTGAATTACACGAAGTAATATTGTATGAATAAACATTATGTATGCAATTGAAATATAAATAATAAAATACATGTCTAACTGTAAATATTGAGTCATAGTTTTTAATGAATTTATTATTTACTGATTAATTGTTAAGCAAAGCTTTTATTTATGTCCTTATATTTAATATTCACTGCCGATTTTATGTTGATTCCTTGGTTTTGTAGCATTTTTGAATTTATTTTCTATACATAACTTTTGCCTCACAAGCCTCTCCTCTATAAACTTCCTAAACTTACTCAATATTCTATTTAGTTCATATTATTATTACCTTTTTTGATTATCCACTGTGTCTTAATTTGTAAATTATAAGTTTAAAAAAAACTTTAAGCTCAAACTCAAAGCACAAAAATCGTTACAAAGACACCAGTACCCATCAACATTGATCACGAGAGCTAGTTAACTTAACAAACAAAGATTTAACTGATAAACTTAACTAACAAAGATATCCTTATTCGGTACTGGCATATCCATTACAATAACCTCAGGATTAATGCTAACAAAGGGACCAGCTTTATTCAGTAGTAAGACAAGCTAGTTAACTTAAGCGAACAAGTTAGTTGGTACAATATTACAGTATTTTTACGCCGGTAAGAGTAACGTCATCTATCGTTGAATAGCTGAACGAATATCGAAGAATAGATCTTTGCTGTTGTTGATCCTTATTGTTACTAGAGTAAGATACAGAGCGCTCGAGGAGTACAACGCCATCTATTGTCAGATATCGGAAACACGCATCGAAGGTACTCGACTTGTGAGGAATGTTCTCGACGATTCTAGGATTTCGTCTCGACTATAAAAGCGTTGCCGAGATGGCACGCAGTTAGTTAATCGAAACTACAGCGAAGCGAAACAGCGTACGGATCACCTGAAGCGAAGCGGAAGAAGCGAATTGAGAGTTTTTAAAGTGTTTTAAGGGTTCTAAGTGTTAAATACAGTTTTAATTTGTAATTCGGTAGAATTTTATTTATCCCGAACCCCAGCGCGTAACAGTATCAACGAATAATAAATACTTTTTTTATTCCTACCTAATCTGGTAGCCTAGAGGGCTATGCCAGCGTAGCGGAATAAGTAGGTGATTTTTTATTATATTTTTTTTTGCTTAGATGGGTGGACGAGCTCACAGCCCACCTGGTGTTAAGTGGTTACTGGAGCCCATAGACATCTACAACGTAAATGCGCCACCCACGTTGGGATATAAGTTCTAAGATCTCAGTATACTTACAACGGCTGCCCTACCCTTCAGACCGAAACACATTACTGCTTCACGCCAGTAATAGGTAAGGCGGTGGTACCTACCCGCGCGGACTCACAAGAGGCCCTACCACCAGGTAAGCTCACGGGGCTCTAATTTGAGGACGTTGCGAACACTAGCCCTAGGAAGAGCAGTTTGTAGAATCTATCACCGGATCAGAAACGCGACCCACTGAGAAGATCCTCCATACATTTCCTGCACCAAAGTTTTTCAACTTTTCAAACGATCCACTCAGTTATTATTACGTTAACATAAAGGTGGCAAACGTTAAAACACTCGATTTTAATGAAATTATAAGGATTAACGGACGGACCAGTGTGCTTAGTGCGAGTTTTTTAACGTTCTCGATAGCGTAAAAGTTAACTCAAATTTGTGCCCATCTCGGCAAACATAGTCAAACGTTCCAACTCCATACAAATTTTGGAGAGTATTTGAGAGTTTGAATTTTGGAGAGTATTGAGCGGTAGGCAGCGGCTTGGCTCTGACCCTGGAATTGCTGAAGTCCATGGGCGACGGTAACCACTCACAATCAGGTGGGCCGTGCGCTGCCTACAAGGGCAATAAAAAAAAAGAAAAAAATCGTCTTAACTTTTACGCTATCGAGAACTTTAAAAAACTCGCACTAAGCACACAGATGTCAGTCAAAACTATGAGCAGCTTTCTCCTGTATTCAAACAATGTTACGATTCTTTAAACGGTATAGTACAATCAAAGCTGTGTCATGAAACAATTTTAGCACCTAAACAAATAAACACGAGAATGAATATACGAGAATTGTCCCTTATTTTATCAGACGCCATCATTGTTCGGGGTTGCCGGCTTTTTCAAGTAAATCCCCCGAAACTCTAGGCCATGATAAGTTTTAATATACTAGGCCTTACTGGTGGTCGAATCCCTTGTGATTCCGCACGGGTAGGTACCACCGCTCTGCCTATTTCTGTCGTCGAAGCAGTAATGCGTTTCGGTTTGAAGGGTGGGGCAGCCGTTGTAACTATACTTGAGACCTTAGAACTCATATCTCAAGGCGGGTGGCGCATTTACGTTCTAGTTGTCTATGGGCTCTAGTAGCCACTTAACACCAGGTGGGCTGTGAGCTCGTCCACCCAACTAAGCAATAAAAAAAAACAAGTGTAAAATAACATAACCTCATCTCTTTCTGGGGATGTCGTAAAATACGACTAAAAGAATCATCAGAGAGTGAGGTGCAGCATTCTTTGAGTATACAAGCGGATTGGGATCTCCAGCGTTTACTGATAGAGTGAGCTACAAGCCCGTGTTAATAAATATGCAGTACCATATATTTATGCTGCGAAAGAGACATGCATTTCGGTACAAATCATGGGACAGCTGTTAGACAATTGAATCTTCGACCTTATATCCCATTCACGACATTCACATGGGTTCGGATGATCATTTTCCACTAGATGATCCGGGAGATCAGATATATAATATTTCTTAAAAGAACCTAAAATATCTTAAAATATATAAGGTTCTCGTGATAGATAACCAGACATATTTAGCATTAGTCTTAAGCCGTTCTTAGTATAATTTTTATATGAATAAAACCTTCAATGAAAATTAAAAAAAAATTAAAGAAAGAAATTGCAATTTATGAATTTGTCATATCATTCTGTGACGGTAGCCATTATAGAACACAAGATATTTGACAGATACCTTAATCTCGCTTACGACAATTTCAAGATAAGCTTGCATATATACAAGTTCCGAACAACAACATTGGGACCGTCGGTCTACCAAGTAATAACAACCACTCGGTGGAAAATCTTCCCTCCTTCGTTAAATATCCATAGTCTACTTCCACAATTCAAATGAAAACATATCTTAGGTGTAATTACAAAAAGGTCCGGTATTGCAAAGAATCATCGATTTGGAAAGACCTCTAAAAAGTGATTTAATAAAAATGAGGAATATTTTAGATGGTAAATACAAAACTGAACATTCGGATGTGCAAATACAGACTTATTTAAAGGTCTCAGTTGACAATAATATGGATACAAGTACTTATCGTATCATGAGAAAATTATCAATAGCAGAATTAATTAAACCAGTGGTCGCCCGGTAGTCGACATTCGACTATAATTAATTGAAATTATAAGTTTGTACACTATTATGATTCTCCAATCCAAGACTATTATATTTCTGTAATCAACTAATCACAGATTTCGCCAAGACTATACTTTAGACAAATATTAACAAAGACAAACAATATTCAATCTATTCTCAATTTCACCACAGACTATAAGCAATAAGAAAAGTTACACATTATACAAATAGTTTGCATGCGTGCGTGTGTCAAATACATGGTAGTGTTTGTAATGTTTTTTTTTTATTGATATAATGTATTTTTTATGCATAATAAAAAAAATATTAACATTCTGCACTCCTTCCCTATATTCTCTATAAGTGTGGGAAATTTCATACTCCTCCGTCCGCGCAATTTGGATAAAAAGCGATACAAAGTTTTTACTTCACGTATTAACATATAGATAAACTACAAACAAATGGTTTCCTATATTCCATAATTTCTCCTCTCCGTTAGCAACACGAACAGAGAGCGATCAGGTTTTGTTTTGGCGGGACAAGCCGCCGCCATATTGCTTTTTTTTTTGTTTCTTTTTTTTTTTTCTTTTTAAGCAACCGGTCTCTGTTAATTGACAGCAGTTCGATTCGCGAGGCCGCAAAAACTTTTTGTTCATAATACATTTAATATTACATACATATATAATAAATTTCGTATTTACAATATCTATCTATATAAAAATCTATACTAATATATAAATCTACAGTGGTTTTTACGGATGTTCCGTTATAACTACTGAACCATGTGTCCATGTAGAAAATACATGTACTTAATGGATAGGCTAATATTTATATGAGTGTTGGACTTCCTAATAATAATGACAATAAATAATAATGTTAATTTTAAATGCTCAGCGAAGCGGGCGAGTACGGCTAGTAGGTTTATAAGTTCGTTTGAAACATGAATTCTGTAGACCGTCAAACAGATTTGTATGTGAGATTTTATTGTTGAGCAAATATGTTTTGTTCTTAAACTTATTGCTTGGCAACTCAGTGCTCGTAGCTAAATAGATAAGAACAGATAGAAATAAATATCCTATATATTAATACTTGTCTTGTAATTGAGAGTGACTTCCACGGTTTTTAGATAGACCATAGACACACAGTACAACGTGAAGAGGTCGCTCACCTTAGCCTAAGGTAGCGCGGCAGAAAATAGTAAGAAGTTTTTTAACCTTCCAACATATTAACTTAGGGACATTTTTTGTGTAGGATCGATGATTGCCTCATTGCTGGCGCTCTGGTGTGCATTTTGACGATTTTAATCACGTATTAATTAATTATTATAGGCCTTAATGGAAGTGGAAGTGAGGAAGTTTTATACATTATACCTGCTGAGAAATCATTCTCATAATTATACATAAATTGATCGGCTGTTTAATTTTCCTAAATACGAACCGATTTATCTATATATTAATACGTGAAGCAAAAACTTTTTATCCCTTTTTACGAAAATTGCGCGGACGGAGGAGTATGAAATTTTCCACACTTATAGAGAACATAGAGAAGAAGTGCACAATGCTAATTTTTTTTTTTAAATAATGCATAAAAGATACATTAAATCAATAAAGAAAACATTCAACACACTACATTCCATGTATTTGACGCACACACGCATGCATACTATTTATTGTCAAACTTTTGTTCTTGACGTCTGTTGTCAAATTGAGAATAGATTAAATATTGTTTGCCTTTGTTAATATTTTTTATAGTGTAGTCTTGGCGAAATTTGTGATTATAGAAGTATAAAATGCAATCATAATAGTGTACAAACTTACAATTCCAATTAATTATAGTCGAATTTCGACTACTGCGGGACCTCTAGTTATTATTAATATACGTAAGTATTATGTAAATAAGTACTATTTTTATTTAAACGCACACACAAGTTAAATTTACGTAAAATTTCATAAAATTATGTGAAACATAATATGTAATGTAAACATTCGTAATTGTGTGTGAGGTATTGATTTATTGAGATTTACGTTTTCATTTAAAATAATATAAAATTTATTATTTGAGGAACGTTACTAATTTAGGGGTGTACACAGTCAGCGTTGTCGACAATCGAAACTTATGTTTTCGTTCGTAGAAGTACAAAATCGTGATCGTACAGAAGGCGCACGCGTGATTTTAGATAACTTTGGCTGCGCTTAGTCGAAACAGATGAAAAACGTTTATTCCATCCTATATGAATAAAGAAAAGAAAGAAAATGTTCTTGAACAATACGATATCTATTTGCTACTAATTATTTACTACAATCCGAAAACGACAAAATCAAAGTTACTAAATTAGCGTAAAAAAGTATATTTAGTTATTATATTATTTATATTATGCTCGACAAATTGATAAATCTGAATGTCCGCCGACTACTGAAAAAGTATGATCGCGAACGAATAACCCTTTGAGGTTACCTTTGGCCTGAATCCACTTTTTTTTATTTGCCCTACTGACAATTAATATTTATCGTAAAAAAAATATCTTGGTTTAACTTCATAACAAATGTTATAATATTATAGCGTTAAATTTAAATACAATCCATCGCATTCTCTCAGAGGTCGGCTAATAGGCTATTCGATTTAATGTGATGTCGTTATAACAACTCTATAGTTATATTTAATCTCAAGAAATTAATACATCAACATAATAATATGGAATAGGTTTCGCGGTATTCTGATGAATTTGGAATATTTTTTTCTGTTATAAATAAATCATTTAACAAAGAAAGTTTAAATGAAAGGCCCAATAATCTATCAGAACAGGGCACGGCTGAATTAGATCATACAAACCTTCTGCACCCGGACTGTGTTGTGCCAAAAAATTCAAGTTCCAATTAACTGCGTACCTATAGAATATCTACTGTTACTTAAATTAATTAGTTTGTACAGATGTTATTAAATATGATTTCATATTAAACTTGTGTAAATTCATAGAATTTCGGAGTATAAAATGGCGATTGGTGTCCGCGAATACTATACGCAAATTAACATCGTTGAGTCGAACGTTCTAAGAATTCAAATAAAATGAAGCAATTTTTGGTACGTATTCTTTTTTTTTTTCTAATTGGTACCGTGGTGCAAGTTCTATTTCAGTTAGATTCTAAATTCAAATTAATTAGAGTTGGGAAAATTGGAAGCCAAGCGAAATCAGAATACGGGCGCAGGAATTTTATCTAAGCCATAAGATAAAGCCAGAGCTATAAGACAGAGAACTTTAAGCACTATCATGTTCAAGGATGCGTGAAGCTTGAGGACCGGTGCATCTCAGCCGAGACTGGGGCAACCGACTTGACTTCCTTCTTGTCTTATTTTACTGATGCCGTTATCTCAAATATATCGAAGAGTTCTAATGACCAGGTGGCCAGAAGACAACCAACCATGAAATATCATTGTGATACGCTGGAACAGTATCTAGTCTGGTCTCAGAAGCGCCTAGTCACAGTGCTAGGCTCTGATTAGTCGCTTCCTACTGTCATTCGTTTGACGGTTAGCAGAGATGAAACATGGATAGAAGCGTTCTCTTGTTGCGAGATTGTTATCTCAAAGGAGGAAGCGGCGGAGCACCAGAGAGATGCTAATTTGTAATTCTCCTTGGCAATTGAAAAGGAGCCGATTTCCACACTAATGTGGCGTACAGCATCGTCAAGGTACGGACAAGACACGGAAAGAGAGCATATGCTCCCACGACTCTCTGGTGGACTCCGTGCGTCGTGTTCCTCAGTGCTGAGGATCGTGACCTTTACGGAATACATACGTAAAGGTTTTCTTGAGAAAATTGCTAGTGGTGGGTTCCCGCGTCCTTCCACAGTAGAATTTCAGAGGCGATTTAGTTCTGGAGGATTATATTAATGGCTATAGACAGGAACGCCGCGAGATTTTTAGTAAATAAGGTTCAATCAATGATTAATAATTAATTAATAATTTAAAAAATGATATGATGTTGGACCATGATATGATGTTGGAAATATGGTGCTCTTGTGAACGGCCCTAAATACCATCCTTGGGATGGTCCGCACCCAACATCTGCCGACAAAAGTTTCACATACCCTGCGTATCCCATAGGCGCGGGGACCCCGTAGGAGGTTCGGCCCCCTACCCAAAAAAATTGGTGCTCTTGTGAACTTTGTCAAAACCTTGGCGGAATAGAGTACAACGGATCTAAAACACATAAAAAGTTCCTAATTGAAATGAATAGAGGTAAAGCTTGTAAAAGCTAGCTAACATACATACTGCCGGACGGACATTAACCGTAGGTTTGGTCCGTAAGGTCAAAGTCGCTCAGCGTGCTATGGAAAGGTGTATGCTCGGAGTTTCTTTGATGGATCGAGTCAGAAATGATGAAATTCGTCAAAGAACTAAAGTAACCGACATAGTCCTAAAGGTTAGCAAGCTGAAGTGGCAATGGGCCGGACATACGTGTCGCAGAACCGATGGCCGATGGAGCACACGTGTTCTGGACTGGAGACCGCGTACCGGTAAACGCAGCGTTGGGCGTCCCCCTGCCCGTTGGACCGATGACTTGCGGCGATATGCTGGGAGAGATTGGATGCGGAAGGCGGAGGATCGTTCATTGTGGCGGACTATGGGAGAGGCCTACATCCAGCAGTGGAGAGATACAGGCTGATGATGATGATACGTACTGCCTGATGAGCTGAAGACTCCACGTGCACATTAGGCATGAAGTAGAAACTATGCATCACTCGCGACGCACGTTCCAAGAAAATTTCGTACTTATATATATTTTTATCAGCGTAATTTATAGTATGGACTCTCTATATCTCTTCCCAGCTATTTATTCCACATGGTGGTGGATCAGCTTTCCTCACTATACTCATCCGCTTTTTTTATTTATTGCGTAGATGGGACGAGCTGACAGTCCACCTGGTGTTAAATGGTTACTGGAGCCCATAGACATCTACAACGTAAGTACGCCACCCACCTTGAGATATAAGTTCTAAGGTCTCAGTATAGTTAAAATAGCTGCCCCACTCTTCAAACCTCCAGTGACCTCTTGTGAGTCCGCGCGGGTAGGCACCACCACCCTGCCTATTTTTGCCGTGAAGCAGTAATGCGTTTCGGTTCGAAGGGTGGGGCAGCAGTTGTAACTAACTTGAGACCTTAGAATTTATATCTCAAGGTGGGTGGCGCATTTACGTCGTAGATGTCTATGGGCTCCAGTAACCACTTAACACCAGGTGGGCTGTGAGCTCGTCCACCCATGTAAGCAATAAAAAAAAACCACGCCACTGTTGCTTTAGATTATTTAAATCCCCTGTAACTCTACTTTTCCAGATCGTGGTACTTCTGGCCGTGGCGACGGTGGCGTATGCAGTCCCCGTGGACTCAGAAAGCGCGAGCAATGAAGTGGCCGAGGTTGCAGGCGCCGGTGTGGCCAGCGGAGTGCAGACCGCTTTGAAACCGGAAAACTTCGAAAAGCTCGTTCAAGGCTTTCCCGGCATAATCGATAACTTTATTTCGTTGATTGTGGGCTTCTTCAAACAGGCATTCGGCCCGAAAACCGAGTCTTAAGTGTTTTGTTTTAATAAACATCTGTGAATGTTATGTTGGTTATTATTTCTATCAACGATCATGAGATATTTTCAATTTTTCCCGAAAAACACTCAGCGTTGCGAAAATATTCCAATTATGCTAAAACGCTATTTTCANATGAGATATTTTCAATTTTTCCCGAAAAACACTCAGCGTTGCGAAAATATTCCAATTATGCTAAAACGCTATTTTCATATTCACTTTTTAGATCAAGGTAGAAAGAAGCCTTTAAAAATAATAAAAAGTTAAAAAAAAAATTAGTAAGATGAAACCCATTAGAAAAGTAGGAGAATATTATAAAAATGAAAGGAAAAATTATTTACGGGCGATCTGAGGTCGGGAAGGGGATGGGGGTTTTTCCCGATTTCCGGCAAAACTAAAAATCCTATGGAAAAAAGCCAAATCGCAAAGTTGTAGGTAATAAAAAGATCTAAAACTTTTTTATTTACATTTTTTTCACATAACCTCAAAATCTATGTGAAAAATTCAAAAAACCATCTATTGATTTATGTTCGTCGTTATTGATGGCCATCTCTTAGCTCGTATTATATTAAGGAATAACCAAGGGTACATAGATATCGCGATGTAGATACCAAAATTGCACAGAGCATTACAGCAGTAATATAAACGAAGGTAATTAATGTTTTCTGAACTTGCATGAGCAACTGTGCGCCTCACCTGCCCATTTCTAGTGGACTGTTATCTATAAAATTGAGAATCCCAGTTAAAACCAAATTAACAGAACCACACACTGAATCCAATAAAATACTGATATATTAAATACGCAATGTAATGCAAAGCCGTTCGTAGAGACCGTGGATCCACGCGTCAGCTGTTTTGTGTTTACGGTATATTACCCGCAATGGATAATACAACAATACAAACATAGAAACAAAACAGTAAAACCGTATTATTGTGTCGACAGTAACCGATATTATCTTTTTTCCTACCAATACTGATAGCCTTGAGAGGCTATTTCAACTTCTCTCTGACGTGTAGGTGAGCTCACGGGGCTTAAACCGGAGTTTTGCTAACACTGGCCCTAGCAAGAGCGGTGCTTCGCAGAATCTACCATCGTCTCGGAAACGCGACGCGATAGTCAGAAAAAAACAGTTCATTGCGATCATTCTTCTCTGTCAATGCTTTTATTTTGTTCAGTAACTAATACAGATTTTTAAGGTTAACGAAAAAAAAAAAGATTTAGAAATATTTATTTATAAAAACGTAAATAAAAAACCAAAAGAGTAAACTTAGTGGATCAATCCAATACGAATCTTTAGATGGTCAGTGATTACGGTCGAATTTGACTTTATATAATAAAATCTACCTAAGCTCACTAACGTTACTGTTATGAAATCAAAATATCATCGCGAGAACAACCAACTTATGCATCTCGTATCGGATTTTTCTTCAAAACAAAACCAAGATACATTTTGAGCGTGACACATTGTTAGGCAGAATTTCGAGCTCGCAATCACATTAATCCTGACATTGCCGGTGTCTGCATGCGACGATGACTCGTCAATTGCGACGAAGAGTTCGACGAGTGATCTAACCCAAAGACACAGCCCACTGAGTTTCTCGCCGGATCTTCTCAGTGTGTCACGATTCCGATCCGGTAGTAGATTCAGGAATTTTTTATCCTGTTGATACTTAGCATATTAGGGCCAAGTTATTAAATCTTTGTATTGTCATCAGTCCTGGATGCGTGTGTAAATTTCTAAGTTAATCGGCCGTCTTGAAGTCGGTAAAACTGATATTCAAAGATGCCCTAGCCCACTGAGTTTTAGCCGGATCCTCTCAGTGCATCGCGTTTCCGATCCAGAGGCTAATTCGATGAAACACTGCTCTTGCTAGGGCTAGTGTTAGCAAATTCCCTCAGATTGAACCTGTTAGCTCACTAGACGTCCGCGAGAAGCTGAAATAAGCCCTTAGGCTACCAGCGCATAGGCAAGAAAAAAAAGATGGCGTTACAAAAAACATACTTGCCAAGCTAATGCAAGCAAACGTGTCAAACGTGCTAAACGTCGGGACCCGTCTATCTACGATCTGTATGCAGCGTCTCCTCAAGTACTTCGGACGCGTGGCCCGACAAAATCCTGAGAACTTGGAAAAACTAATAGTTGTAGGTCACGTGAAAGGAAGTCGAGGAAGATCGCCAACCAGGTGAACGGAAATTGTCAAGGAGGCCACAACCACCAGCGTCCCGGGCGCCATTCAGCAGGCCGAATGCAGGCAACATTGGAGGAAGCTAGTGCAAAAACCTAGACCAAGGTGGTCACGACCCTCAGTAATGAGGAAGCGACGAAGAAGAAGAAGCTAATAGAACCGTTTCAAAACCCAATCCAAGTTTCTTATCTACTCTTCTTAATCTTTAAACGTGTATTCCAGAGCATTGGTGAATTAATTTATTTCAAGCGGTCTGTAAACGTCGATTTGAACAAAAAATATTTTGATCTTATACAAAGACAAAAACAGTGTGTATCGCCCATAAATTATCTTAGAGCCGAAGGGAGAATAAGGAGGGCAGTACCACGATATCGGGTCACCGATTTACGTTCATACGAACTTCGATTTAAGGCTCAGATTCTTTTGTTGACAATTTCATACTTTAAATTTCGGGGTAAAGTAAGTTTCTTTGGAAGAAACGCGGTTTACGCTCTGTCAGAAGTTAGGTAACTTTGACACATTGTTTGTGTTCTAACATTTTAACGATATAAGTACATACACGCTTCTGATACAATACTTGAATTAGTTGAAATATGCGTAAAGACATTCTGTGTTACAACTAACTTTTCTGATCATCTATGGATCTACACTTAACAAATACGCGAGGATTTCGATCTACGAAAATCATGAGGTCACATGAGGTCTGCTACACGGTAGAAATAAGGAGGTTGGCGGAACCCAGCCATGGGGGCTTGCAATATGCCTTAAACCATCAGTAAAAAATAGTTAGTTTTTTTTATTGGTTAGATGGGTGGACGAGCTCACAGCCCACCTAGTAACCACAGTTAAGTGGTTACTAGTGCCCATAGACATCTACAACGGCTGCCCCACCCTTCAAACCGAAACGCATTACGGCTTCACGGCAGCAATAAGCGGGGTGATGGTACCTACCTAGTGATGGCGCGGACTCACAATCGTTCCTACCACCAGTAATTACGCAAATTATAATTTTGCGGGTTTGATTTTGATTACACGATGTTATTCCTTCACCATGTTAGTGATCGATGTTATTATTATTTTTACTTTTTTTCCGTCTAGCCAGACGAGCCTACGGTTTATCTGTGGTGAGTGGTTATTGTCACTCATGGACGTCAGCAATGTCAGCTTAATACTCGCCACAAGCCCCGTTTGAAGAAGGACATATCATAGCGCTCGGGAAGCTCCGATATTCTGGTATGATACTCATAGAACGCTGAACCGGTCACCGTCCTCGTCGAACCCGTCGCTTGCGACGAAGGGCTCGATGAGCGAATTAACCCATAGAACACAGCCCACTGAGTTTCTCGCCGGGTCTTCTCAGAGGGTCGCGTTTCCGATCCGGTGGTAGATTCTGCGAAGCACTGCTCTTGCTAGGGTCAGTGTTAGCAACACTCCGGTTTGAGCCCCATGAGCTCACCTGCACACGTTAGGGCGAAGCTGAAATAGCCTCTCAAGGCATAGGTAGGGAAAAAAATAGAATGCTACTGCCCAAACTCACTAAAAGACCAATACTCTTTGTTACTAAGAGATAAGAAGGTTATGTTCGATGTTTCCCGCTGAAATCTTCATTTAATTTGTGTTATATTGTTACGCCGGTAAGAGTAACGCCATCTATCGCCGAATAGTCGAACGAATATCGAAGGATCTAGTAGCACCTAGAACGCTCGAGAAGCACAGCGCCCCCTATTGTCAGATAGCGGAAATACAAATACAACAAATGTGTGGAACATTCTCGATAATTCTAGGGATGTGGTATCGGCAATAAAAGCGTTGCAGAGATGGCACGCAGTTAGTTAGTAATCGGAACTACTCGAAGCGAAGCAGCGAACGGATCACCTGAAGCGAAGCGGAAGAAGCGAATTGAGAGTTTTAAAGTGTTTTAAGTGTTCTAAGTGTTAAATATAGTGTTAACTTATGATTCAGTAGATTTTTTATTTATCCCGAACCCCAGCCCGTAACAATATTATGTATGTAACCTCTATACTCTATACCCCTATATAGAATAAGTTATACAGGTGACATAAATTACATTTTGAATATTGAAACATAAGAAACATAAAAACTGGTGAAGCCAAAGCTTCTTAAAAAAATTTCCCTTTACAGAGCAACTTTTAGCAGTATTACTGGGCTAAGCTTTCTTTTATGGTTCATAAAAGAATACATTATATGTATAAGGAACAATACTTTTGGCAGTGCAAAGCATCTCTATTGTGCCCTTAGAATCGTTAATGTCAGCGACGGTGTAAACACGATTAAAGTAATTTAATAAAATATACGAGAGAAAATCCAAAATTTTGTTATAAAATTTTCTAGTCACATACTAAACACCATTCTCAACCATTGAATCTCTTTGCAGTTTAAGGGGGAATCTTCAAGTACGCCGGCGAACTGTATTACACAGGGAGCTGGATGCTCTTAACACATTATACTGGGACGTGAATCTGATATTAATATGTTTGGATGTGGTATTTTTTAGTTATAGTTATATTATTCGGTACTCTTCAATCAGCGTTTCGCTACGACTCTTTATTCACTCACTATCGCTACACACAATACCGTCTTTACCATAAGGGCACACGGGGCCCGTGCCCAGGGCCCCCATTCTCAGGGGGCCCCGAAAGATCGACAATTTCTCTCACACGTTTATTCTCAAAACATTTTTGTAGGGCACATTACACTTTTTTCACAAATCAGTAATCAGAAGGTATTTACAAGGCATATATTATTATGCCTATAATAGAAGATTTTGCTCAACAGAAATCCCGAAAGAAACCGTTATTGAAATCGTAACCAAAAAACCAGCAGCATTCTAATATCATTAATGATATATTATATCATACTGTATTTGATAACCTATATATAATAAATGGTCATACGCAGTATTTTTTTTAATTATAATTCGCTTTTTTTACTTTCCAAAAGGCCTCAATTCTATTGTGTGCCCAAGGGCCCCGTCCTAGCTTAAGATGTCCCTGGCTACACATTGATAGTGCTTTCTGGAAATTCTCACGCAACTACCACCGAAATCTGTACTGAGCTTCGAATAAGATGAATGAATAAATCAGCCAAAAGGTTACGAACTATTAATACGCTTTTATTAGCGTCAGACGTATGTATATTAGTATGTAACGGAATCTTTGAACATGATTTTGACCCCCTTCAAAACGTCGGATTAACTCGAAATTTGATATACTTATTAAGGACCGATGACAATTCAATATTAAACAAAAAAATTGAAAAAAATGGAAATTCATCTAAAAAATGAAAAATAATCGTTTAAAATACTAACAAAATATGCATGGTGTCAGTAGTTATAAATATTTTATGAACAGATATGAGTAGAAGGGCTATTTTGATAATATCCTGAAAAGCAGCCCACGCTTTTTTACAATAAAATCATTTTTTCTAACACTATTTTTAATTCAAATTTATTAAAATTTATTTTCCATTTTTTGTTGGATTTTCTATAAAAGCGTATTTTATTAGTTTTTTTAAACAATTATTTATTTTTAATTTATCAAGCGCTTATAAACAGCGTTGGTATGATCAATACCAATCCAATATTAAACAAAACTAAATTCCTTCCTCCCTCGAACCGTGGCCATTTCGAAACGGCATGGCCAATCGAGATCATACCATTCTACTTGTGACAATCTCTGATGTAGACCTGATCACCACTTCACTGGTGGGTCAGACTTTGCTCGTTTGTACTCTAACTTCTGTTATTTTTATATGCTATTAAAATATAAATGAGATAAAAAAAAGATCTTCCATCGGGCCGCTGAAATTGCTGTTCGAATCTAATATATTAACTTTTCTTGAAAATGTTTTTAGCGAGACTCAGGTATCTGTCAACACGTCATCTCGGATTCACCCGATCCACTAATGGTGCATTGGCTTCCCCAAGCACCAGTTATCGTTCTAGTCGAACCCGTCGCTTGCGACAGAGGGCTCGGCGAGTAAATTAACCCACAGACACAGCCCACTGACTTTCTCGCCGGATCTTTTCAAAGGGTCGCGTTTCCGATCCGGTGGTAGATTCTGTGAAGCACGGCTCTTGCTAGGGTTCGTGTTAGCAACATCGTCAGTTTAGAGCTCACCTACTAACCCGGTGACGCTAATATGGTCTCTCTAGACCATCAGCTTAGGTAAGAAAACCCACCGCATCAAAAAATATCTGTCAAATAACTCGCTTACTATCATAGATACCCGTTATAAGATTAAATAGGCAGAACCGGCGCATGGCTAACTTACAGCAACGAGGGATTGTCATCACTATAAACAATAAAGGCCCCTGAGTAATTTTTTGTACAAGCTCAGTCACCTCAAGCTTTCGGAAAAGCGAACTAAAATGCCACATCCAAAAACAACAGTTTCATTCTAACATCGAAGTAATTTAATGTAACGATTATAAGGTTTCGCTTAAACGAGATAAGCCTACAACTGGCAAAATTAATGGGCAAAGCAATGATAATAATTATATATTGTAGCCGAATAGAGTTTGAGGGGATATTGTGGAGCAATCCTTTTATTTTACCGTCCTTACAGCCGACGAGGGCTTTGTTAAGATTATTGCGATTGAAATATCACATCGTAGTTACTTTGCGTCGCGAATGGATGCACAAAGATAAAGTTTATGTTTACTGTTTTTTTTATTTTTTGAAGTTATACTTCTTTAGGCGTGTTATGAAAAATTGATGTGAGTGAAATTTTACGATGCGCGCGCACCGTGACACAAAATTAACAGAATGAAGTTGCCCACTGAATCGCTCATTACAATACGACCGACGTAACTTGGCGAGTCTGAATATAGCCGCAGGTGAACTTTCGTGCATGTACACTCGTAAAAAAAAGTGTTATTAGCATTCATTTTTTAGTAATATAAATGACAAAATTATTATTTAACATAATTCATACTAAATATTATTAAATTATTAACGTTAAATATTTATTATTAATTATTTAATATTAAAAAAAAAAGTTATAAAAATAAAGTATAACTTCTTACGCGCATACATAAGTACACGCACCCTTTTTTTATTGCTTAGATGGATGGACGAACTCACAGTCCACCTGGTGTTAAGTGGTTACTGAACAAGATTTGTTAGGTTTACTAAACAAGATTAGTTAGGTTTTTTTTGTTGCTTAAATGGGTGGACAAGCTCACAGCCCACCTGGTGTTAAGTGGTTACTGGAGCCCATAGACATCTACGACGTAAATGCGCCACCCACCTTGAGATATAAGTTCTAAGGTCTCAGTATAGTTACAACGGCTGCCCCACCCTTCAAACCGAAACGCATTACTGCTTCACGGCAGAAATAGGCAGGGTGGTGGTACCTACCCGCGCGGACTCATAATGTGTCGTGTCGTCATAATATACTAAGATAAACGACCACTAAGTGACCACAAGCAATGAATTATTGTAGAAAATGATCAACAAAAACATGAGTTGGAGACAGACCTTTACACACGATCTTGTTTTTTTTTATCTATGCTGATAACCTTGAGAGGCTATATCAGCGTTCCCTAGCGTGTAGGTGAGCCCTCGGGGCTCAAGCCGGAGGTATTGCTAACACTGGCCCTAGCAAAAGTAGTGCTTCGCAGAATCTACCAGCGGATCAGAAACGCGACACACACACATGCTTATACTCTTTTGTTTATTGTTAGAGTCTGTGGTCCAATTATGATTAAATTAATATTGTTTGTCTATAGTGTCATCATCATCATCATCATCATTTCAGCCTATCGCCGTCCACTGCTGGCCTCTCCAATAGATTTCCAGTGCGACCGGTCCATTGCCACCTGCATCCAACGAGACCCAGCGCTTTTTACTAGGTCGTCGGTCCATCTAGTAGGTGGCCGTCCCACACTGCGCTTGCCAGTACGTGGTCGCCACTCCAGGATCTTTCAGTCTATAGTGTAGCCTTGGTAAATCGGTGATTATAGAAATTTAATAGTCTTTGACAATGGACCCATATTAATGTACAAACTTATAATTTCAATTAACTATAGTCGAATTTCGATTACCAGGGGACCACTAGTTTGTTTGAATGTCATGAAATCTTTGAACATCATTTTCCTAGACTTCAAGGCGACTTTACTTACAAATGTTAATAATAATTATGTAATTAATAATCTCTATATATAAAAATGAGTTGCTGTTCGTTAGTCTCGCTAAAACTCGAGAACGGCTGGACCGATTTGGCTAATTTTGGTATTGAATTATTCGTAGATAAATATGAAAATGCTCGGAATTAAATAAAAATAACAATATTGTTTTTCCTTCGACGTGTCCCCCGTCGGGCGGATTCCTTTTGTTTGTTTTAAGTTTATTTTGTACAAAAGCTTAGGTCTTTTATTTATCGATTGAGGCACTACGAAGTCTGCCGGGTCAGCTAGTTAATAATAATGAATGTTGATTTTACGAACGATACCAATACAATAATTGTATAACTTTACTTTTAGTATCGACAGAACAAAAGAAAGATATGAAATCAATTGTTAATTCGCTTAGTTATATATTTAAACGTTATTTTTTTTTAGTTTTTAATTTTGTACGCACATATTATGTATTGTGAAATATTTCATTGTACACATACACACACACATCTCTAATCGTTTTAATAATGGTAATACATAAATGAACTAGCGTAATAAACTAATAATGTAGATGGTTTGGAACAAGCCCGCACTTACAAATTAGCAGAACATGTTATATATGATTAAACATCAGAGCGAGCTTCGTCTAATTTACACAATGATCATTGTACGTACTCACACCGCAAATATTAACAGAGATGAATAGTATATTGTGTTTTGATGAGATGGAATCAAATGAGATACCAAAAAGAAATATATCGAGGGTTGAAAGATTATTAAATTTATATATTAAAAACGACACTTTTGCAAATTATTATTATTATTATTAATACTTTATTTCAGTTTTTTTTTAAAGCCATAACATTTTATTAGTAGTAATTACTTATATCTATGTTAGTGAGTTAAAAAATCTAACACATAACTATCATTATATATATACATTTTATACCATTACATTTTTTATTTTATTTTATTTTTTCTCCTTCCAAGTGCCTACTGCAAAGGCTATTGATCAGCAGTCCCTCGATGTTGCTCGATATGATTCTCAAAAGACTGTTGCCACTGTCACGAACTCGACGCAATAACGATGCACTTCTCTTCCGCATTATTGCAAAGAAGTTATCGGTGTGAGATGTCACAAACATTGTGGATGCACTACAAATTAAGAGGAGAGCCATTGAAGTCGTCGTGGCCTAAAGGATAAGACGTCCGGTGAATTCGTATGTATCGATGCACCGGTGTTCCAATTCCGCTGACAAGTACCGAATTTTCTAATGAAATATGTACTTAACGAATGGTCACAATTGACTTCCACGGTGAAGGAATAACATCGTGTAGTAAAAATCGAACCCGGAAAAATTATAATTTACGTAATTACTGGTGGTAGGACGCCTTGTGAGTCCACATGGGTAGGTATCACTACCCTGCTTATTTCTTCCGTGAAGCAGTAATGCGTTTCGGCTTGAAGGGCAGGTCCGCTGTTGTACTTCTCGATTTTTAGTAGTGCCTTCCATATTGGTTTCTGCTGTTCGGCAATAGATGGCGTTACTTTTACCGGCGTAACAATACCTACGCTTAGATAGAGCGTCTAAGCTTTGCATGCGTAGTTTCTCCTCACTTCGGTTATTGTTAGGCCACGATTCTAACAAGCCCTAAATAGAATCTTCTGCGTTATAGATATTTAAAACACGCATTTTAGACGCAAACGCGTGAAGCCTTATTCCGGATACCAAATAGCTTTCACAGCTACTTACTGCAAATGGAATTCGAACTCTCAGATCAAACGCCCAATAGTCAGACTTAGCACTCGCCCAGCGAGGCAATAAAACTACTATGGAGGAAAAAGAAAAAAATGCGTATTCCAAAATACACAGGTCTTTTTTCCCAGCAAAAATATTCTGTGCCCAATGAGAAAAAATATCTTCGCTCGCTAAAAGAATTCGAGAAAATTAAAGTCTGCGACCTTCAAATTACTTATTTCCGACGTTTTATTTAAGGATCGGCTCCGAAAACTTTTAATTAGCATTTTCTTTTCTATTCGCCCGCAAGTTACGAGCTTTGGCGATATACGTATCTTTTACGGCAAGCTTTATACAATGACTAGCTTTTGCCCGCGACTCTGTCCGCATGGAATAGTTACTTTGGTATAACGCTAAATTTTACCCGCCTCTTCATTTACGTAGAAAGTGAAAATATTTTTGAATTATAGAATTTTAAGGAGCTATTTAAACCCCTATTTTGAAACATTATTTATTGGTGCTCCATTTGTATTGGCCTTACCGTGATGTTATATAGCCTTCCCCAATAAGTGACTTATCTAACACTGAAAGAATTTTTCAAATCGGACCAGTAGCTTCTGAGATTAGCGCGTTCAAACAAACAAACTCTTAAAGCTTTATAATATTGGTATAGATACCAGATCAAAATCTTGCAATCGGCAGTCATATATAAATTATTCAAACTTTCAAATGATAAACGCGATATTGTTACGCGCTGGCGTTCGGGATAAATAAAAAATTCTACCGAATTACAAGTTAACACTGTATTCAACACTTAAACACTTAAAGCATTTCACAAACACTTTAAAATTCTCAATTCGAAAATTTTATAACAAAATTTTGGATTTTCCCTCGTATATTTTATTAAATTACTTTAACCGACTTTACACCGTCGCTGACATTAACGATTCTAAGGGCACAATAGAGACGCTTTGCACTGCCAAAAATATTGTTCCATATACATATAATGTATCATTTTGTGGACCATAAAAGTAAGCTTAGCCCAGTAAAACTATAGCACAGATTAGTTGCTCTGTAAAGAGAAACAATATTTAAGAAGTTATTGCTTCACCAGTTTTTATGTTTCATATGTTTCTATATTCAAAATGCCATTTATGTCACCTGTATAACTTATTCTATATAGGGGTAATATATCATATAGAGGTTACATACATAATATTACTACGCCCTGGGGTTCGGGATAAATAAAAAATCTACCTAATCACAAGTTGACACTATTTCAACACTTAAAACACTTCACAAACACTTTAAAACTCTCAATTCGCTTCTTCCGCTTCGCTTCAGGTGATCCGTTCGCTGTTTCGCTTCGAGTGGTTCCGATTACTGACTGACTGCGTGCCATCTCTGCAACGTTTTTATAGCCGATACCACAACCGTAGAATTATCGAGAATATTCCACACATCTTTAATATTGTGTTTCCACTATCTGACAATAGATGGTGTAGTGCTTTTCGAGCGTTCTAGGTGCTACTAGGTCCTTCGATATTCGTTCGACTATTCGACGATAGATGGCGTTACTCTTACCGGCGTAACAATATTATAGGATACAGTCGTTTTTTTTAAACGATTTCGGATAACAGAAATTTCAATAAGATTGTTGACGTGTTGTCATAACAATGGGATAATTGAAAACATCAATCTTATAAGGAAAAACTATAGGGGAAGGTAGGAGAGTTTTCTTACTACCTACAAAAACACCGAACTTTCACACAACCATTCATCAATGAAGTTATCGCTTCAGGTATGAGATTGCCAATAATAATTCCATTATAAATATGTAAGCTTGAGGGTAGATATTATCTTGTTGAACACCAAGTAAAACGATGTCACTTTTTGATTCCTGGCAGCTGGCTTATGAGTCACCTCTGTTGCAGCTGTTGTTTACGAGTGGAACGACACGGCCGGCGCACCTGGTTTGTGTGAGTCACTCCTATTGCACGTGCTATATAACATAAATATCGTTAACGCCGTCATGTAAGCTTGAGGGTAGATATTATCTTGTTGAACACCAAGTAAAACGATGTCACTTTTTGATTCCTGATTTAATCAACAATATGTTATCTTAACAATTCACTTTAACACTTGTCCAACTTTAACCAGTACGTACAACAGTCACTGAATCACACAACGTAACAAGGATATAGTAAGTGCACCAGGCAAGCGCAGTCCAACGAATNCGGCAGATGTACCACGAACACAGAAGCAACAAAAGGAAACAAAACAAATAAAAACTTCCAGAAAGAGCACTTAGTCGGCAGATGTACCACAAACACAGGCCGCGCGAACAATGGCCGGGCTAACAAAAGCCGGGCGAACAAAGACCGGGCGATCGAGTGGACGATGAGCACGTCCGCACGTGACGGGTGCCTCTATCGGAATGGATGTTCATTTCAAGGCACGTTCCGCCTTTTTATACTAGCCGGCGCAGCTGGCTTATGAGTCACCTCTGTTGCAGCTGTTGTTTACGAGTGGAACGACACGGCCGGCGCACCTGGTTTGTGTGAGTCACTCCTATTGCACGTGCTATATAACATAAATATTGTTAACGCCGTCAAATATTTAAAACATTAAAGGCATTAGCCGATAAAATCTCTGCCTCTCGTGACTTACGCTGCATCCCAAAAAAAGACAGTTATTTTCCCTTAAAAATATCTTCTACATTTTACATTGTCACTCATATAAATTAAACATAACTTGGCGAATTTTTTGTTTATATTTGATCTTTACAACGAAAGTTGTTTTATATGATTTTCTTCTCCTGTTTTTTTTTTGTATGTTCAATTAGTCTGGCCATAAATACTGTTACATAAAAACTTTTCTTTTCTTTTTTCAACTTTTTAATTATTTTGAATTTGGAGCACGTATATAATTATAAAAACTTCTTTCGATTTTACGCCATTTCACATATTTTTGGTGTTCAATACAATACAATACGAAATGGGGTGTGAAATAAAATAGAATTGCAGTGATCGCCTTTCACAAAGTGGGTATGGAGCCGTCGGTCATATTCCAGACATTTCGAAAGCTTGGTATCAGCCGTATGTTCGTATATCGTACTATCAACAGATACAACAATACTTCGTCTGTCGAAGAACAGAAAATATCGGGGCGAACGGGTGCTGTTAGAACTAGAAAGGCTGTTAATGCTGTTAGAGCCAAAATTCGTCGAAACCTCATTAGGAAGCAAAAAATCTTATCGCGAGAAATGAAGATTCCCGCTAGGACTCTATTGCGTATCATAAAACACTAGTGACCCGCCCTCGCTTCGCTTCGGAAACTAATTTATTATTGATTTCTCCACTATTTAATGGATGTTATTATACATATAAACCTTACTCTTCAATAGCTCTATCTATTAAAAAAAACCGCATCAAAATCCGTTGCATAGTTTTAAAGATTTAAGCTTACATAGGGACAGACAGATATAGGGACAGAGAAAGCGACTTTGTTTTATGCTATGTAGTGAAGACCTGAAGCTCGGTGCTTATCGTGGATATACAGAGCATGCTCTAAATCAATATTTACAATTAAAGTGAGTGGATCGATCAAAACGCCTTCCGTCGCGATGCGCAGGTGAAAGGCTCAGAAATATCCTTATTACCGATAAAAAAATATTCACGATTGAAGAACACTAAAATAAGCAAAATTATAAAGTATACGCTCACAGTTCTAAAAAAGCTGCTCAAGTGGTCGGAAAGGTCGGAATAACGTGGTCAATGGTCATCTTCCTGCGTCAGTGACGGTTTGGTGGGGCGTGTCTTATCAAGAAGTCACAAAACTACATATTTGTGAAAAATGAGTGAAAACTTCAAAGTGTATCAAGATACAGTCTTGGATCGTGTTGTTAAACCTCTCAGTAATACTCTTTTTAAAAATATGCCGTGGATTTTCCAGCAGGCGTGTGCACCTGGTCACAAGGCACTAATGACCCAAGCCTGGCTTGAAATCAACGTTCCGGACTTTATAAGAGCTGCAAACTGGCACTCATCTAGCTCAGACCTAAACCCTTTAGACTTCAAATTATAGTCAGTTTTAGAGGACGTGGCCTGCTGTAGACGACACGGCGACATTGAGTCTCTTAAAAAATCTTTGGAGCAAGCAGTGACGAAATTTCCCTTTGAAACAGTGCGTTAATCCATAGATTCGTGGCCAAACAGATTAAAAACCTGTATTAAAGCCAAAGGTGGCTATTTCGAATAGAATCTTTTTTTAATTTTTTGCTAAGACTTTAAGGTAGGTATCAATTTTAATAATATTACATTTTTCATTTGTAACAAAACTTATGGCTGGACGAGGTATAACACCGTTGAAAAAAAAACTCATATTCTTTTTAAAAAACTTCCAAAAAAACTCATATCGTGTCTTAAAAATCAAATGAACGATGTCGTTCCTTTGATTTTCCTACCTAATCGGTTGTAGCCCAAGGGGTTGTTCCAATTTCGCGCGGTAGCTGATCTGACGGGCTCAAGAATTACTAATTAGAATTACGAATTAGCTAACACTGGCCCTAGCAAAAGCATGCTTCGCTGAATCTACTACCGGATCGGAATCGCAACCCACTCCAATCAAAACTCAGTGGATCAATCCAATCGAAACTCAGTGGATCCTTCAGTCTACCCAATCGAAACTCAGTGAATTGTGTCTATGTAGTCATTAGAACCCATCTTAGAAGTCGTTCGTGAGCATGTACCACATTACATTTTATACAAAAAGTCCGTTGCAAAGCATTGCTATTGTTCTAAAAAAGCTGTAAAGCATGATAGCTTTGCGATCGAAATAAGCGTGACTTATTCGCATAATATGCCTTAGCATGCTACGATGTGTTTAGACCTATGTCTCGTACGGATTTCATTGGTACCACTAATCCAAATCTATACTCTATACTATCTATACTAATATTATAAAGAGGAAAGATTTGTTTGTTTGTTTGTTTCGAATAGGCTCCGAAACTACTGGACCGATTTGAAAAATTCTTTTTCCATTAGAAGCCGACATTGTCCCTGATGAACATAGGCTAATTTTTTTTATTTTTTATTTATTTATTTTTTTTGGTTTCATGTGTGTTTTAATGTTTCCGAAGCGAAGCGAGGGCGGGTCGCTAGTAATATTATAAAGAGGAAAGATTTGTTTGTTTGTTTGTTTCGAATAGGCTCCGAAACTACTGGACCGATTTGAAAAATTATTTTTCCATTAGAAGCCGACATTGTCCCTGATGAACATAGGCTAATTTTTTTTTTTTTTTGTGTTCATGTGTGTTTTAATGTTTCCGAAGCGAAGCGAGGGCGGGTCGCTAGTCAGTAATAAAGGCATGAATTTTTAAAAGAGTATAGTAGAATAAAAACCTTTTGTTTTCGATATTTAGACTTCAATGACTGCTGAATAACAGTAGGTGTTACATCTTGATAAAGGACTAAAGGTTATAAAAGGAAAAAGCAACGCTTCGATCCCTACATACCATAGTGTTCAATGCTGTTTTAGATTTTTCATCTTACACATAGTCTAGCGTTGATTGGTTCGAACCACTCAATCGTTCACAGCGGCTTGCATGTTTTGAACCCCGGAGTAGTCACATTCGAAAGATCACGACAACTGGAACTCTCGTCCATAAAACCTAAAACAATGTAAAGGAAAATTAAAATGAGCCAATTAATTCAGAACTGGGAGTCCACAGTGCGTACAACTCACAGTGATCTCGACCCTCTCCAACTCGATTCTCGGTAAAGTTACTCGGCGGCCTAAAGTAATTAGGCTAAAAGGTACCCTTAGAACATAAATATGCGAGGGTATTTATTGTCTCCGATCGCAACCTCACAATTTCGTTGCAATAAATCGTTTTTTTCTTTTTACTTTGCTAATTGCATTTTGTTGTTTTATTACGTAAATTATTTGTTTTGGCGATTGCAGGCACGTTCTTCAGGAAACATCTATAATCTATAGTCTATAGTAATATTATAAAGAGGAAAGATTTGTTTGTTTGTATTGAATAGGCTCCGAAACTACTGAACCGATTTGAAAAATTATTTCACTGTTTGGAAGCTACACTATTCCCAAATGACATAGGCTATATCTTTTTTGAAATAAATTAGGTATCCTTACTAAAACTCCAATAATGTAACCCAAATGTGTAAAAAAATTACCAAAAATATTCTTTACATCGCGTGCCCTTGAAAACGATTAGTGATAGAATAAAATAATGTACTAAGACTTTGTAGAACACATTATTATTTACAGAAAGTGTCGCGACAGCATATGTCTAACTATTATAGTTATGCCGCAATAAGTGTTCTTTTGTTTTAAAAAATAAAACAACCTCAAATATCGTTGAAATTTTTGTTAAAGACCCGAGCGGAGCCGGAGCGGGCCGCTAATTATTGATAGAGTTGTTTTACTCAAACACGTATTGACTGCATCATTACTTTTGCCTCTGACGTGGCACTAAGCCGAACCCTCCTCTGCTTAACAAACAAACAAACAATAGCTCTGCGTTTCCTCAACTGATTATACAAAGCGCATCAGATTAATAACGTTTATTTATTGTTTTAGTATTGTTCCGTGTACATTCGTAATTAAGATAATTCATTAATTAAACCCGTGCGGGCGGATTAATGCCTTAAATGTGGGTTGAATATCGCTTAAGTCAAACCTAAGATAAATTTTTGGGTGTCAACATCTATATATTAATACGTGAAGCAAAAACTTTGTATCCCTTTTTACGAAAATTGCGCGGACGGAGGAGTATGAAATTTTCGACACTTATAGAGAATATAGAGAAGAAGTGCACAGTGCTAATATTTTTTTTAAAATAATGCATAAAAGATACATTAAATCAATAAAGCAAACATTACACACACTACATACCATGTATTTGACGCACACACGCATGCATACTATTTATTGTCAAACTTTTGTTCTTGACGTCTGTGGTCAAATTGAGAATAAATTAAATATTGTTTGTCTTTATTAATATTTTTTTATAGTATAGCCTTGGTGAAATTTGTGATTATAGAAGTATAAAATACAATCATAATAGTGTACAAACTTACAATTCCAATTAATTACAGTCGAATTTCGACTACTGCGGGACCTCTAGTTTTATTAGTTACGACTAATAAAGTGGACGATTATGTGATGATGATGATGATGACGATTTCATTCGTTGAGCGTTGATATATTTACTGGCGGTAGGACCTCTTGAGTCCACGCGTGTAGGTACCACCGCCCTGCCTATTTCTGCCGTGAAGCAGTAATACGTTTCGGTTTGAAGGGCGGGGCAGCCGTTGTAACTATACTGAGACCTTAGAACTTATATCTCAGGTGGGTGGCGCATTTACGTTGTAGATGTCTATCGGCTCCGGTACCCACTTAACACCAGATGGGTTGTGAGCTCGTCCAACCATATTATATGCAATAAAAAAAATATGGCCTGGACTTGCTATCACAAGGAAGTATTCCGATGCTATTTTCATATACTAAGGATTCGAGATCCAATCGTCGTAAAGATTTTATTAACTAGGGTTTGAAGGGTCGGGCGGCAAATCAAATCAAATCAAAATGAAATCAAATATCAAATAAATAAATTGCAACACAACAAAATTGCAAAACAAATAAATAAAAATAAAAATCAAATAAATTGACTTTCACACATGTCCAGCGAAACACACAACTAAATCACTTTTTAATAGATCTCCAAAAAAATTGTGTTTCGAAAAAAATCTATACAGAAACGGCTACAACTTGTGTTAACGGTAACAAAGTAATAAAATTCTTAACACTGCGAATCGTCTAGTTTTCATGCGATGCGAAATTTTTAAACAAAACACACGCGAATAAAATTTACACAGCAACTCAAATATTGTTTCCTTTTACCATAGAACGGCGAAGTTTTCATATAAATTGTGATTTTTACACGCAAACAGAAGAAAGAGAAACAAAACTAAATTCCGAACAAACACAATCGCACTCGAGGACACAGTGCAAAAACGTTACGTACCACAGTGAGTTGTACTACTGCGGATTTTGTTAGTTGCCAGTGTGGTTAGCGCGAGTTTCACGAATGGTAAACCGTCGACGTCGCCCAAAGTACGTCATTACGGATTCTCCTGATCAATTAACGGTGCTTTTAGGCACCACAAGCACCGGTCACCGTCCTCGTCGAACCCGTCGCTCGCGACGAAGTGCTCGACGAGCGAATTAACCCATAGACACAGCCCACTGAGTTTCTCGCCGGATCTTCTCAGTGGGTCGCGTTTCCGATCCGGTGGTAGATTCTGTTAAGCACTGCTCTTGCTAGGGTCAGTGTTAGCAACACTCCGGTTTGAGCCCCGTGAGCTCACTCACACGCGTTAGGGCGAAGTTGAAATAGACTCTCAAGGCTATCAGCATAGGTACGAAAAAAAGCGAGTTTCTTAACGTACTCGACAGCGTAAAAGTTAACCCAATTTTGTATGCAGTCGGAACAGCGCCCCTAGCGGAAAACGTACGCAAATTATCCCATTCCATACAAACATGAGCTAACTTTTACGCTATCGAGAACGTTAAAAAACTCACACTAAGCACACAGATTAACTTGAAAATGTTCACACTCGTCACGGACCTACACCAAAGATCGTGTGGTTTAACGACTTAAATATGAAATTATACTAACTAACCGGAGTTTAATCAGGGAACTTGAAGCTCAAGTTGAATAAGCTTTTACATGACTTTGTGCGATCGAGCGGTTTGTGCGGCCCCCGTGCTTAATTAATTGTGAGCTCCACTGTGACGTCGCAGGTCTCCATCGAAAAGCTTATTTAGCTTTTTGGTTCAGCTTAAATTGTGTTGCGAATTTGGTAGGCACGTGCTTTCGTTATACAGGGTACCTTTTATGGCAGTTTATTGTGGTCCATTTTGCCTTTCTATTAAGCTTTCCTCTATTTCTAATTTCAGAATTTCGTGTTATGAACAGGTTTTTTTGCTCATTATTGTGGATGTTAATTATCTGTCTGGGAACGGAACGGTATGGATGAATGACAGATATGGAGCATGACTGAGTGAGAGAGATAGGAGATGTCGTGTTAGAAAGTAAGAAAGACGGCGAATAAATGCTGAACACATTGTTTTATTTTTTAAGCGATAGGAAGGTAGTTACCGGTCGCGATGGCGGACAGAGGCGGTGTAACTCTGAAGACGTGAGACGTTTATAGTTTAGTTATATAGATTAAGAAAGATGTAATAAAAATCAAGTTTATGTGAAGTCATCAGCCGTTTCACTGGCCCAACCTGAATAGAAAACCCCACATCTATATTAAACGTATGTATGTATGTCAATCTCTGGTACCCGTAATACAGGGAATCTTAATTTGGGACCGGATGACCGTACCTGATTTGTTTATAGAGATTAATTTGTAGTTCGGTGAAAGTTTTGCGAAACAATGTTATAAATAAAAATATATGTATATATGTTGGAGTATTTTTACTTTCGGGTAGCTACATGGTAAGCGGGCGGTCTTCGTAAGTCAATAAAACCAGAAATGAACTGAGAGCGTATATTACGCAGGAGCGTTCCGTATGATACGGCGACTCGTTCGCTTCTGAGCTCGAGAGACAACAACGGAGCGTTTTTATAGCAAGGTATCGTGGTGGGACGATGTTGTTTACGACTCTTATCTTGCACGTGTTGTTTTCGATGAATGCTTACACCTGTTGTTTGTCGTCCCATCTTTATTAGTAATGAAGTAATGGTTTATAAAAACACGCGCCGACATATATATTTATTCAAATAACATAAATAACTATACTTGCACTAAAGTATATATGGTATTTATTGATCAGCATATACACTTTTAATTTCAACAGCTGTAAACTAAAAAAGTTAACTCCACAACAAAGTGAACCTACTGCATTCGATCTGCACTGTTTGAAAACAGTCTCTTAAAACAAAAACAAAAAAAAAACACACCAAGCGGATGGTTCTTCGAGCCCTTTCTCTTCCTTAATTAGCCCTCAAAACTGTACAAATGATGTTACCGAATTGTAAATGTGGATTCACAATTTTAACTGCACTATTTGTAATACGAACGATTGGGTAGGCAACACAATTAGAAGATCTAACAGAATACTACTATCTATAACTTTTGCTTCAAGAAATATGTATGGACCTTCTTTTTTTTTTATTACCTACTTGGTTGAACAAACTCAAGGCCCACCTGTTGTTAATTGGTTACCGGAGCCCATAGAATCTATAACGTAAATGCCGCCACTTACCTTGAGACATGAGTTCTGAGGTCTCAGTATAGTTACAACGGCTGCCCCACCCTTGAAACCGAAACGCATTACTTCTTCACGGCCGAAATAGACAGGGTGGTAATTTTTTTTATTGCTTAGATGGTTGGACGAGCTCTCGGCCCACCTGGTGTTATGTGGTTACCGAAGCCCATAGACATTTACAACGTAAATGCCACCACCCATCTTGAGACATGAGTTCTGAGGTCTCAGTATAGTTACAACGGCTGCCCCACCCTTCAAACCGAAACGCATTACTGCTTCACGGCTGAAATACATAGGGTAGTGGTACCTACCGGCGAGAAATTCATTGGGCTGTGTCTACGGGTTAATTCACTCGGTGAGCCCTTCGTCTTAAGCGACGGATTCGACGATGACGGTGACCGGTGCTTGCGGTACCTAAAAGCACCGTTAATGGATCGGGAGGATCCGTAATGACGTTTTTAAGGCATATTTTCGCATTACTTGCCCCTATCACGTGTTCCATATGCGCCTGTCTGACGGTGAACGAATATCACCCCTCGCATCAGCTAACGCTTGCGGATCTTGTGGTTACTATAGCTCAATACAGTCGAGAGCAAAAGCGGAACTCAATTCGTTTCTCTGTAAATGAATACATAGCTTGAATACAGTTTTTTGAAAATCCCACGCTCCTCTGACGATAAGTGGTTACCGGAGCTCATAGAATGAAAGCCTACGCCCACCTTGACATAGACCTTGACATAGGCTCAAAGTCTCCATTGCTTCGTACAGCGACTATTCCTCTGAACAAAACAGCACAGGTGATTACTTCGATCAGAAATAGTAGAGTAACTACGAGCCATATAATTCACCCTATAATCTAGATTAAAAATTAGCCTAGATTAAAATCTATTCAGTTTTAAATAAATAATGATTTAATGTTGGAGAGAGTGCCCTGTTTCATACAATGACGTCAATGTACAAGAGTCCGTGTGAGAAAGAGATAGCAAAAAATTTTGGACGCTCATAACGATATTTTCAAGCCGATTTCAATATTTTTTTGTAAAGCACGTAGTATTATATTTCATTGCGTTGATTTTAATGTAATCGAACACCAATTCTGCTAATGCCGTTACGAGATAGCAATAAATATAATATTCACCAAAATCTATATATTAATACGTGAAGCAAAAACTTTGTATCCCCTTTTAATATAATAATGCATAAAAGATACATTAAATCAATAAAGAAAACATTACACACACTACATACCATGTATTTGACGCACACACGCACGCATACTATTTATTGTCAAACTTTTGTTCTTGACGTCTGTTGTCAAATTGAGAATAGATTAAGCATTGTTTGTCTTTGTTAATATTTTTTATAGTGTAGTCTTGGCGAAATTTTTAATTATAGAAGTATAAAATACAATCATAATAGTGTACAAACTTACAATTCCAATTAATTATAGTCGAATTTCGACTACTGCGGGACCTCTAGTATAGGTATATATAATTAAAATTCAATTTAATTATTATGACAATTAAGGTAGACTTAATTATAACAATCCACTTTCTTAGCTTCGCTTCGAAAACAGCTGTCACTACTTCCACTGCATTTCGACTATATCTACAATTTTCCAGAAGATTCTCTATAGAACGATGAGTCTAGAACATTCGAGAACGTGTTAGACTTCGTTCTACAAGTTGTTGTAAAAGAAATAGTTTTTTTTGTTTGTTTTTAACTAAGGAAGTACCATACTATTTGCTTTACGCGATCGACAGTCCCATGTCGTCTGGAAACCGCGAAAACGATTTAGGATGACAAGCGTCCTGAAAGGTTTTCGGTAGCGCGTTTACCATATAACCGATGCGAACTTGCCCCCACATGTTTTGATGTTCTGATTCGATTTAATATCTCGGTTGGTATCCGGGAACCAGAGATCAAACGTACCATACGATCACCGATCATCGAGTAGGCCTTTAGATTAAATAAATACTAGTTTAAAAAAACTAACAAAATACGCTTTTATAGAAAATGCAACTAAAAAATTCAAAATAAATTTTAATAAATTTGAATTAAAAATAGTGTAAGAAAAAATGATTTTATTGTAAAGAAGCGTGAGGTGCTTTTCAGGATATTATCAAAATAACCCTTCTACTCATATCTGTTCATAAAATGTTTATAACTACTGATACCATGACTAGACTAGACATAGACATAGACTATAATAGAATGTCCCTATGTGGCGGACAGCTTCTTTACTGGCGGTAGGACCTCTTAAGAGTCCGCACGGGTAGGTACCACCACCCTGCCTATTTCTGCCGTGCAGCAGTAATGCGTTTCGGTTTTAAGGGTGGGACAGCCGTTTTAACTATACTTGAGACCTTAGAGCTTATATCTGAAGGTGGGTGGCGCATTTACGTTGTAGATGTCTATGGGCTCCAGTAACCACTTCACACCAGGTGGGCTGTGAATTCGTCCATCCGACTATTAGAGGATTATGTGAGCATACAAACATAAATACCAATCGGCCTATTTATTCTGCCGCAAAGCAGTCAGCCGAGGATTGAACCTTGTGTCTTAAAAAGGTTAGCACCACATTTTGATCCTTATTTATACCGGCAACTAGTCTAGTCATAAAATTACACTACATATCCCCAAAACGGGAAACATCTTCAGAAATATCACGCCTACGATGACGAAAGCTTCCACACAAACCCGCCTATAAGCGTGCGAAACAAAAATGAAACTTCTTTCACTATTTACTTTCTCCGACGAGAGTTCGCGAAAGCTCCGGATCCCTTTAAAAGCCACGGGTAAACAAACACATAGTAAGTTACAATTTCGAAAAGCACAGTTGACTCAAGAACTTAATACAACTTTCCTTATTACAATCCACTTGAAAGAAATTCGGAGCTTTTCTTTTGCTGTTTTTTTTAGCTAAAAAGATCCTTTCAATTAAGCTTTTATTGGTGCAAAGTTCAAAGTAAAATTATAGTACTTAATCGAAAGTCTATTCAGTCATATTTATGATAGCAATTGGATAAGTTTGGTTCTGTTATATCTCTACATAGCATACTGGTGGTAGGACCTCTTGTGAGTCCGCACGGGTAGGTACCACCGCCCCGCCTATTTCCCGCCTATTTCTGCCGTGAAGCAGTAATGCGTTTCGGTTTGAAGGGTGGGGCAGCCGTTGTGACTATACTGAGACCTGAGAACTATATCTCAAGGTGTGTGGCCCATTTACGTTGTAGATAGATGTCTATGGGCTCCAGTAACCACTTAACACCAGGTGGGCTGTGAGCTCGTCCACATATCTAAGCAATAAAAAAAATATATATATATATAATAATGCTTACCAAACATCAACATCGGCATTTATTCCCGATGATGATTTCTAGCTGGCTTTTTAAAGCAGTTCGGGTCAGACTTTCATCGGAGTGGGACGCATACCGAATTTTCCCCGCTTTCCATATAAATAACATAAATTTAGTCTGGGGAGTATTAAAAGTGTTTTTCAAAAAAGAAGTTCCTAGTTTCAATTTTAACAGTTCGTCTTCTTGGCTTTTCATTGTACTAGTATGAGTAGACGAACTTACGGATCACCTGATGCTAAGTCGGTCGAATCGTCAGTTCGAAGTTTCAATTCAATTTTACAATAGCTGTCTCTTCAAACCGGATTTGTTCACGGCAGAAATGAACTGGAATGCGGTTTCCATTTAAACTGAAACATATAACCAAATTTTTAATAGTAAACAAAAAAAAATCAGATTTTCCCTGTAACATATTAAAGGGATAAGTGCGTTGGCTCAAGAGTTCAATGACACAACATTTATAAAAAAATTGGGGTTGGGTCGTGTCGGATTAAGCACGGTGAAGGTTCCGTTGTGAATTTTTTTTGGTTTTCATTCAATTTTTATATTATAATAATGATTATATTTTATTGTATTTTTACTGGTGGTAAAATGTAGATGTCTATGGGCTCCAGTAACTACTCAACAGCAGGTGGGCTGTGAGCTCGTCCACCCATCTCAGCAATAAGACGGTGTTAGTTGTCACAGCACAAAGTCTTATTAAAATTGTGGCAGTAGCTATCATTCATTTGTCGTCGTGGCCTAAAGGATAAGACGTCCGGTGCATTCGTATGTAGCGATGCACCGGTGTTCGAATCCCACAGGCGGGTACCAATTTTTCTAATGAAATACGTACTCAACAAATGTTCACGATTGACTTTCACGGTGAAGGAATAACATCGTGTAATAAAAATCCAAAACCCGCAGAATTATAATTTGCATAATCACTGGTGGTAGGACCTCTTGGAAGTCCGCACGGGTAGGTACCACCACCCCGCTTATTTCCGCCGTGAAGCAGTAATGCGTTTCGGCCTGAAGGGTGGGGCAGCCGTTGTAACTATACTGAGACCTTAGAACTTATATCTCAAGGTGGGTGGCGCATTTACGTTGTAGATTTCTATGGGTTCCAGTAACCACTTAACACCAGGTGAGCTGTGAGCTCGTCCACCCATCTAAGCAATAAGATGGTCACAGCACAAAGTCTTATTAAAATTGTGGCAGTAGCTATCATACAACGCAAGATATTTGAATGTGCTTGAATCCCGCTTACATTTTCAAGATAAGCTTGCATATATACAAGTTCCGAACAACAATATTCGGACCGTCGGTCTACCGAGCAATATCACCCGCTCGGTGGAAGATCTTCCCTTTGTCGTTAAACCCTCCAAAAAACAATATGTTTATTTTCTTTTTAGAGAATAAAAAAAAAACACTTCTTATTCAATATCGATTGATTGATTGAATATTCAATTAGAAACGGGAAAAATTTTAATAGGAAATCAAAATGGGCTACAATAAACTACTACAAAAGGTACCCTGTATAACAAAAGCACGTGCCTACCAATTTCGCAACACAATTAAAGCTGAACCAAAAAGCTAAATAAGCTTTCCGATGGAGACCTGCGACGTCACAGTGGAGCTCGCAATTAATTAAGCACGGGGGCCGCACAAACCGCTCGATCGCACAAAGCCATATAAAAGCTTATTCAACTTGAGCTTTAAGTTTTGCTGATAAACGATATCCTTTCATATTTAAGTTTCACTGTTTGATTTGTATAAAACTTTCCCTTGTTTTATTAGCTGTTAGCTAATAGCTGAATTATTATTTACATTTACGGTTGGTAAAACATCTTGTGAGTCCACATGGGTAGGTACCACCCCCCTGCCCGTTTCTGCCGTGAAGCAGTAATGCGTTTCGGTTTGAAGATTAGTGCCATAATTGTACTATACTGTAAAAAGTGGTATTTACGTTGTAAATGCTTACGGAATCCGGTAACCACTGTCCAATCATCGTCAGTCGTCCAATCATAAATAAATTTCAATATTGTAATAATTGTTATGTTATTATACTCAAGTAAAAATTAATATTTAAAAAAAATCTAATATTAAAAAAATTATCTAATATTTAAAAAAAAAAAAACATTCCCGCTGAGTTTCTTGCCAATTCTTCTCAGGACGGAGGCTAATTCTTGTGAATTGGCGGTAGTTCTTTTGACGTTCAACAAGTATGTACTTTCATTTATGTTGAATAATTTTTTTTTGATTTGATTTGATTCGAAATAAAAAAGTACTTATTCAAGACACTATAATTTTAAGTAATTAGGTCTATATTTCGTTTGTTCCCTTAAAAACGGAGTTAATTATGGACAAAGGACAAACAAAGTTAATTATGGACACTAATTCTAGAATACCTATCGTCGAACTCGGCAAAGAGTTCGACGTGCAACCTAACCTAAACATCAGCCCGTTGAGTTTCTCGCCGGATCTTCGCAGCGGGTTGCGATTCCGATCCGGTAGTAGATTCATTCGCGAAGCAGCTACTCTTGAGTTGTTAGGTATCGCTTGGAGGCGCTCGGGCAGCTGTTAGCAAAAAAAAGATAGAGAGAGACAGAGAGAGAGAAAGAAAGAAAGACCAAAGTACCGTTTCAATCATCGTCCCTCCAACGAATCCACTCACGTGACGCTATGAAAATCAGTTGAGTATCTTATAACGCCAAAATATCATAGTAACTCACATTTACATGACGCGGATTCATGAGGTTTAATCTTTAGTTAACGGCTGCTATGCTTTTTGCTGCTTCGTGACAGAGCCATAGGGGATTATGTTACCAATCCTAAAAGTTAATAGTTCACTGAATAGTTCACTCCAACCACTACAACGTTCGCGACACATTGTTGTCTTAAGTTCGCCATGAACCTCACGACAAACAAGGCCTTATTGAGCTGTCGTAATTCGCGTCTAGACTGAGCCTATGGTGTCGCTTGTACTCACTGCCAGACAAACACGGATATACAGTCTCGTTTAGTTCCAGTCCTAACGACTTGAATTTGCTAATCTAAAATATGTCATAAATAAAGGTGGTTAAGCTATTAAGTGTTAAAAACGGATAGAGCTATTTATTCAAAGCCTAATTGACCAATAATTAAGAGAGAGAGAGAGAGAGAGAGAGAGAGAGAGAGTGAAAGAGAGAGAGAGAGAGTATATTCTTTATTGTATACAAAATTAATAAGAAATGCGAAACATTAACTACAAAAAAATACAAATAGTGTTCTTATCGCTAAAAGCGATCACTTCCAGACAGTGGACAGGCCAAATGATGGGTAACAAATTTTCAATTATTTCATTTCAATCTATTTCATATCAAGTTATTTCATTAATAAGGTATTATTCAAAATGATTGTAAACTGTGTGCCATTGTGCTAGTTAATTACTGTGTACTTTGAAACTGCACTACGGAACCCAAGATGCAAGCTTTTGGCTTACTTTGAAATTAACTTCAACCAACTTCCTTTTACGGGATATTAATAATTGTAAAACTTGTATACTGATGTATGACTTTCAATATTATTTTTTGGTAAACTCTATTTTTTTAACATAATAATAATAATAAATATTTACTAACAATCACACCACATTAACTGGTCCCGTGATAAGTTCGTAAAGAACTTGTGTTACAGGTACCAGATAACGGAAATAAATGTAAGATTTTTATTATACACATACTTAAGATATACATATTTAAGATACATCCATAACCCTGGAAAAGACATTTATATTTATCATACAAATACCTTCCCTTGGCGGGATTCGAACCCGCGACCCCCTTGTGTAGTGACCATGTCACTTACCACTACACCAGACGGCCGGTAACATAAAATCGATAATTATTGTTTTCTACTGGTCATTTAGAAACATGGGTATTTAAATTGACGTAAATACATTCCAGCTAACTCTTGGTTCTAATCATTACAATTTAGACATTATGCACTGCATCTAATATATGTATGTACATACGTATCAACACAAATATGTCCTGGATACTGTTATTCTTTTTTTTATTGCGTAGATGGGTGGACGAGCTCACATCCCACCTGGTGATGAGTGGTTACTGGAGCCTATAGACATCTACAACGTAAATGCGCCACCCACCTTGAGATATAATTTCTATGGTCTCAGTATAGTTACAACGGCTGCCCCACTCTTCAAACCGAAACGCATTACTGCTTCACGGCAGAAATTGGCAGGGCGGTGGTACCTACCCGTGCGGACTCACAAGAGGTCCTACCTCCACCTCTTCAACCTGATTCCAAAGTTGTCCCGAAGAAGGCAGCGTCTTGGCTATGTCTGTACCTGTGCCACACGTCCTTACGGATCCATCAGATCCAATAACCTTTGCATTAGACGCCTTCAGCTCTAACACTAGGAGCAGGCTTAGGGACCTCGGTAACCGTACTCGTCGAACTCGACAAAGAGTTCGCCGTGCAACCTAACCCATGAATCAGCTCGCTGAGTTTCTCGCCGGATCTTCTCAGCGGTTCGCGATTCCGATCCGGTAGTAGATTCATTCGCGAAGCAGCTACTCTTGAGCTGTTAGGTCTCCTTCGGAGGCGCTCGGGTAGCTGTTAGCAAATCCCACCTCTCCTGGCTGAGCCTTTGCTCGCCCACGTGTCCTGGTGAAACTGGAAAGGCCTCCGGGCCACCAGTAATCTTTCAATCATAAAAAAAAAAAAAAAAACCTGTGCCACTGCTAGCGAAGGCATAAATAGCCCGGCGTTTAATGAATTAAAAACTTTGTATCTGAACGTATTGTATAATATTTTATGTTATTGACACATGTACGTCATTATATGCATAATAAAATATGTTTTTGTCAAAATATGCTCTCGGTAGTTAATGAAAAGAAATAACAAAAGTAGATGTGTGGTGTCATGGGACACCGGATAGGAACGAAGTTCCGAAGAACGAAGTTAGTATAAAAATATTAATTTTAAATTAAATAATATTCGAGGTACAAAGAAAATAATTATTCGGGTACACATTTTTTATTATGATTTTTTTATTGATAAAAAAAAAATACTTTACAAAGTTAACAACTTTATTTTATTCACAATGATTTATAAAAAATATATAATAGTAATAATATACAATGAAACAGCTATTTATATGAATAATAATAATAACCGTAATCACGTCGACTATACATTAGACGCTGTATAGCCATCAATCATCATACTAAGACTATACATACATAATAAAAATCTTACGTTACGGACGTTTTTACGGTTAGGGTACCCCTCCGCATCGTCCCATAAGGAACTTCGTTCCAAAAACTCAACCCACGTTCAAACATTTGAACTAGATTATTTCACATCTAGTAATCATAGATCTTCGCGACGCATCCTTGAGAGTTTTGCCCGGAGTTCTCACAGGCTTTGACAATCCACGCTCGGCTAGACCGTACCTACATACGTCTTCTATTGTTTTACGACTACAAAACGCGCCGTGTAATTTCAACGGCTTGACGTGTACTTACTGTTTTGTTGATGTCAAAGTTGTTTTAGTTTTGTGAAATGATGGAATGGCATACGCGGCTCTGAACTAAACCAAGTTACGTCTTCCGGGTCCATTCCGGCTTTGTGTGCTATTGCGAGTATTTAAACGTTCTCGATAGCGTAAAAGTTAACTCAAATTTGTATGCAATTGGAACAGCGCCCCTAGCGGCAAACGTAGGGAGACGTTCTAACTCCAAATTTGAGTTAACTTTTACGCTATCGAGAACGTTAAAAAACTCGCACTAAGCACACTGATATCACTGACAGTACAGTACAGGTGATGGACTACGCTTCACTGGTGATATTGTGAGCTTGAATAGTGCCCCGAAGGCCACGAAGCTGTCTTTTTGTAACATTTTCATTGACTTCAAATACAAAATTCCATTGGCGATACAAAATTTAAGACAAACTCTTTTTTCGATGTTTTTAAACTTTATTAAATTGTATGTAGGTTGGTATCTAGGTATAATATAACTAATAACAGCACCGTATTTTATGTAAACACAGCTCAAATTCCGCGCTAAAATGGACAAACAGCTGTGTCAATCTGTCAACATAAATGGTTGGAAGCTTAAACAAATCATCCATTCCCGTTACTTCTTGGAATGAATGTAAACTATAATAATCTATATAAATAAATAAAATTGGAGTGTCTGTTTGTAATAATAAAATAACCACTTTTTCACTAAATGCGTAAGTATGTATAAAGTACATATACTTATATTATACCAAAATAACATTTTTTTTTTATTTTGTCTGTTTGTCTGTTTGTTCCGGCTAATCTCTGGAACGGCTGGATCGATTTTGACCAGACTTTCACTGATAGGTAGCTGATGATATAAGGAATAACTTAGGCTACTTTTTTTTAGATTAGCTTCGCCCCGCGGCATCATCCGCAGTACGACAATAGCCCCGGGTTGCATCGCGGGACTCAGCTATCAATAATAAATTACAGTCCCCTCAACGAAGCGAGGGCGGGTCACTATAAAGTTTTAAAATATGACTCGAGTATAGTGACGTGGTGGGCTATTGTGGACTATTCCGTACTCACTAGTATCTCTAGTATACTAGATACTAGTATCTCTAGTATACTAGATACTAGTATCTCTAGTATACTAGATACTAGTATCTCTAGTATACTAGATACTAGTGAGTATGGACTGGTATTTTGTAGTTATTATTCTGAGACACACCAAAGTGTTTTCGGTTAAATAAAACCTGTTTATTACATATTTTATCCGGATCCCGGGCTCTTAACAATGGTTTACTCCTGTCAAAGCAAACAATGTAACAGTAAATAATGATCTCTGTTCAAAAGGATGTACGTGAGGTACTCAATAGCGATACTAGTACAAATTAGCGATACACACGGCTAGAGCGTTAGACGAGCATCGCAACGAGTGGAACAATAAAATATAATGGATCTTGGGTCTTGGCGAATGCGGTTCGCCGCAATAAACGATAATAACATCGGTACAATGAAGTTACTACACACAGTCTAAGCCTCACACGATCTTCTTGGGTTTTCTTGAGGTTTTAGTATGCCTAATTCAAACTGGTGTAATAGTAAACCAACTTTTACTGGTGTTAGGACCTCTTGAGAGCCCGCGCGGGTAGGTACCACTGCCCTGCCTATTTCTGCCGTGAAGCAGTAATGCGTTTCGGTTTGAAGGGTGAGGCAGCCGTTGTAACTATACTCGAGACCTTAGAACTTATATCTCAAGGTGGGTGGCGCATTTACGTTGTGGATGCCTATGGGCTTCAGTAACCACTTAGCACCAGGTGGGCTGTGAAATCGTCCACCCATTTAAGCAATAATAAAAAACTAAGAATTAATATTGCGTTCATTTTTTGCAGCGTTTCGAATACTTGTAATATGAAAACTAATCGTCGGATTATCTCAGTGGGTCGCGTTTCCGATCCGGTGGTAGATTCTGCGAAGCACGGCTCTTCCTAGGGTTCGTGTTAGCAACAACGTCAGGTTTGAGCCCCGTGAGTTCACCTGCTCGTCCGGTTACGCGGAAAAGTTCTCTAAAGACCATCAGCTTAGGTAGGTAAATTTATTATTATCGGGAGTTCACGAATCATCATCAGTTCGGAGACGTCCACTACGGAACAAAAGCGTCTCCTAAGGCTGCTACTAAGGTGACCTTCAGTAGGTCGATTAACCTTATAGAAGGTCTATACACGCTGCGTCTTTGAATGCGTAGTGGTTACTCTGGAAATTTAAGGGCCCTGCAGCCATACGAGCCCTGCAAACTGTCACTTAAACCTCGCAATCCTTCCGGCTATGTCATCTGTGGTTCTCCTGTGAATCCCCTTATTCCTGACTCGGTCTCTTTCGATTCCTCTTTGTGTGACCTTGAGCCTCTGATAAGCCCCATTGTGCGGCACGTCTTACTGCTGTACGTCATCATTGCCAACAAACAGGTGAGGAATTTGAGCGGAGAAGAATTTGACTGTGAGTGATCTATGTACTGGCAATTAATGTTGATGCCTAAACCTTTTCATTCCACCTTGAAAACATCCTCCAATGCAATGGGAAACAGTCTGGGTCACATCACATTTTGCCTCACGCTATCCTGCAGAAGGACGGGTCCCGAAGTCAAGATTTATAATCGAACTGACACTAATGTTTTTTCGTACAAAGACCTCAAGCCTTTGATGTACCGATACCGGCTTGGGATCATTAATGAAACTGCAATACAGCTTAGGTCTCGATCGAATGTAATGCTTTCTACTGCAAACATCATATTGCTTAAAAAACAGCATCGTCAATGTAGCTACACTCCAAATTGCTATCGCTTAATATTTCTTAGAATTCAACTCGGAATCAATGTCTTAAAGATGTAGGTTTAACAACAATTGTCAATTAGCATCATCATCGAATGTTAGAGGGAGATGCGATTTGCAACAAAACAGACAATAAGGTCGAAAATACATGTCAAATGCTACGTACCTACCTAATGACACCATCATCATCATCATCATCATTCTCCTGCCCTTCTCCCAGTCACCTGGGGTCGACGGAACATGTTTTCTCTTTCCATACTTCTCTATCATGTACCATTTCTTCGCTCACTTTTTTTTATTGCTTAGATAGGTGGACGAGCTCACAGCCTACCTATTGTTAAGTGGTCACTGGAACTCATAGACATCTATAACGTAAATGCGCCACCCACCTTGAGATATAAGTTCTAAGGTCTCAGTACAGTTACAACGGCTGCCCCGCCATTCAAACCGAAACGCATTACTGCTTCACGGCAGAGATAGGTGGGGTGGTGGTACCTACCCGTGCGGACTCACAAGAGGTCCTACCACCAATAAAAACTCCCCTCTTACTCATATCGTCTTTCACGCAATCCATCCATTTCATTTAACGTAAATTGTCGCAAGTTGGTGGCCATATTGGCTATCCTATAAAACTGTATGTAGCAATGTAATGCAGTGTTATCTTTATGCTCGACTGCCGGCAGGAAGAGGGTCGCATCTCAACGGATTACTGCCTCAAGATGTTTCACTATTGTTACCGGATAGCTTGTAAATAGTGTTCGATGTCAGATAAAGTGAGATTAAGAAAACAATTTTTCGATGATTCTCCTTTTTTTAGGGTTCCCGACATGAAAATGACAAATGGATTTTTTTTTATTGCCTAGATAGGTGGACGATCTCACAGCCCACCTGGTGTTAAGTGGCTACCGGAAGTCATAGACATCTACAACCTAAATGCGCCACCCATTCTCACGGATCGTTTGGAACCTCTGGGTCTGCGGAGGGACTTCGGTTCCCTCTGTATTTTGTACCGTATGTTCCATGGGGAGTGCTCTGAGGAATTGTTCGAGATGATACCGGCATCTCGTTTTTACCATCGCACCGCCCGCCACTGGAGTAGAGTTCATCCGTACTACCTGGAGCCACTGCGGTCATCCACAGTGCGTTTCCAGAGGTCTTTTTTGCTACGTGCCATCCGGCTATGGAATGAGCTCCCCTCCACGGTGTTTCCCGAGCGCTATGACATGTCCTTCTTCAAACGAGGCTTGTGGAGAGTATTAAGCGGTAGGCAGCGGCTTGGCTCTGCCCTTGGCATTGCTGAAGTCCATGGGCGACGGTAACCACTCACCATCAGGTGGGCCGTATGCTCGTCTTCCTACAAAGGCAATAAAAAAAAAAAAACCTTAATTCAATGTAAAAGCTCAAAAATCTTAAAAATTGTACTTAACCCCTTCATCCACCCATATCTTCAGTTATATGTTTAACTAGCTGACCTTTCGAACTTCGTAACGCCTAGCAGTCAATTAATGTCGTGTTACAGATTAGTTGAACCAAATTTCACTTTTTGACGTGACAACGTCTTATAATTCGATGGAGCCGGCTGCACGCAAGAAAAAACATGACTCATGCGGCGTTACCTCGAGGCGCTCTGAGAGCGCGCAACGAGCGACAAAGAGGCACAATCGGCCTCCGCGTTCGGCAGCGTTCGACATCTGTCTCTCTCCTACTTGAGTGAGCGATGCATCCGCGTGGACAGCTGCTATACAATAATACATTTACATGTTTTCGTCAAGTATGAAGTTCAGTGAAAAGTGAATGTGGTGTCAATTGTTTATAGCAACGATAATTGCGATATGTANCGCGCAACGAGCGACAAAGAGGCACAATCGGCCTCCGCGTTCGGCAGCGTTCGACATCTGTCTCTCTCCTACTTGAGTGAGCGATGCATCCGCGTGGACAGCTGCTATACAATAATACATTTACATGTTTTCGTCAAGTATGAAGTTCAGTGAAAAGTGAATGTGGTGTCAATTGTTTATAGCAACGATAATTGCGATATGTAATTGAAAAATGAAACCATTCCATCAGTATTTTCTTATGACGTTGTCACGTTCAACTATCGTCAGTAAACCGACTTTACAGACAACCTATTTATCATTAAGGCAACACAATCCAGACGTATCGTATTATGAAATATTGTCCTTAGTTTACCTACACAAAATAAATATCTGAACTCACGCATAAATATTTAAAAACCAATATTGTGTCAATCCTTTTTCGTGACTGACATTAATCTACATTTTTAAAATCTAAAATAAAAAATCACGAAAATCGGTTCAGCCGCTCCTAAATTTTAATTGCTCGAACAAACCCGACTTTGTTTTATTAAGATATTGTTGGGACTGAGAAAATCATAGGTTATGATAGGTTAAGTCATATACAACGAAGTTTCTTGATGCACTATTAACGTCTCGCTCTCGAGAGAGAGTTGTCTAAGCTAATTTATAAACAACTAGCGGCCCGGCCCGGCTTCGCTTGGGTAGTAGCGCAAGCGTTGTAAAGAATTTTTGGTAATTTTTTACACATTGGGTTACATGATTGAACTTTCAGTGAGGAACCCTAATTTTTTTGAAAATATAATAAATATAGCCTATGTCATATATAGCGTAGCTTTCCAACAGTAAAAGGATTTTTTAAATCGGTTCAGTAGTTTCGGAGCCAATTCAAGACAAACAAACAAACAAATCATTCCTCTTTATAATATTAGTATAAAAGTATAGATTAGTATATATACACTAACCTATTATGTTATCCGAACAACGTGCCGTGTCTTTAGACAAGCCTAAGCCATTCTTTCGCACCGGCATAGTTTTAACAAAAACACGCAATTCACTACGCTTTTCGCCTTTCAATTCACTTCATTCGCGAAGAACGCGTAGTTTCTCTTGCAGCACCACCAGATGGCGTGATAAGACGATTGAATGAAGGAAACTCCAACACTAGCCGTAACAAATAGACAACATACGCGTTGCATCAACGACGTTGATACAATAGAACGCATATAACCGCGTCTCGTAACGAGTGTCGGGTGTCGCGAGACGCAATGCTCTAATTGCAGAACGCTTTCCATAGCTTTCGACACTGCGACAGTTTTTACCTACCTATGCTGATAGTATTGAGAGGCTATTTCAGCTTCACTCTAACGTGTGTAGGTGAGCTCACGGGGCTCGAACCGAAGCGTTGCTAACACTGACCCTAGCAAGAGCCGTGCTTCGCAGAATCTACCACCGAATCGGAAACGCGACCCACTGAGAAGATCCGGCGAGAAACTCAGTAGGCTGTGTCTGTGGGTTAATTCGCTCGTCGAGCCCTTCGTCGCAAGCGACAGGTTCGGTGAGGACGGTGTCCGGGAGCGACAGTATTTAGCCTACAGATAAACGACTTTTTTCGCCCTACCTACTACGCGCGGACGGGTAGGTGAGCTCACGGGCTCGGCCTGAGACAATGAGACAAGACCAGTGCTAACACTGGCCCTAGCAAGAGCAGTGCTTCGCTGGATTACTACCGGATCGAAATCGCGACCCATTGAGAAGATCCGGCGAGAAACTCAGTGGCTTGTGTCTATGGGCTAAGTTGCGCATCGAATTTTTTCTTACGTATTCGACGACAACTGTGATCGTTGCTTGAAGAGCCTAAAAGCATTGGGAGTTGCCCTCTCGCTTAGATCAGATAAGTAGAGGCGGCCACGAGCAGAGGTTATCGTGATATTGTCGCCGACGAGATTCAGGCATCTGTCAAATATTTTGTATTCTACAATGGCTACAGTCATAAATACTGTCTCGTTGTAATTTTAGCAGTAACGGCTTTGAAATGCGCTTTCCAAAACCGCCTTCAATAGACTTTTAAATTGAACGTAGGTACATAAAAACGACACATTAACCAAATGGAAAACGCATTGTCAGTGGGAAACACGTAAAAACACGCTCGAGGAGCGTCGGAGTGTCTGAGTGTCGGCTAGCGCGTACCTACCGCAGGTGTCGCCACGTGTCAGTACATACAGACTAGTGTCGCGCGTAAGTCACGAGCGACAGCGATTTCAATATATTTTTTACATCTCAAATGTGTTATGTTGCAAAGGACAAACCCGAAATCCATACAAACTTGGGCCTGGCGTTACAGTGCTAGAATTTAGGCATAAGTTACAATACCTAAGAAGGTTTCATGAGCCCAATTTTTCAGGTCTCCCAGCAATGGCCAAATTGGTAAAATCAGACAATGTTTACATTTTAGGTTATGTTTATTGTTCGAGATATTTTAATAAAAACGATATTTTTGAGGCTGTTTCCTACTAAAGATGAGTAATTTTTTACGAAACCTGTTGCAGCAACAGGTTGCTTTAAAATAAAAATGGAACCTGTTACGAGAAATCGCGCGTTAGGTTGTTTACGAAAACGAACGAAAGCCAAAAATTAAAAACAACGTAATGCGAAACGCGCTGCGCACGAAATGATTTTTTTAAGGGATTTTATGACCTGGTAACTAAGACCTTTAGGTCAGTCTTATTTTAATTTTAATGAAAACTTTTTTATATGAAAAACTATATTTAACTGATAACTTTTTTATATAAAATATAAATCATTACGTGCTCCCATAATATTATCTCATCACATTTCATTTCATTTTATTTCATGCCTTTTTTATTTTTATTTTTTATTGCTTAGATACCCATCGACGAGCTCACAGCCCACCTGATGTTAAGTGGTTACTGGAGCTCTTAGACATCTACGACGTAAATGCGCCACCCACCTTGAGATATAAGTTCTAAGGTCTCAGTATAGTTACAACGGCTGCCCCGTCCTTCAAACCGAAACGCATTACTGCTTTACGGCAAAAATAGGCGGGCGGGAGGCGCGGACTCACAAGAGATCCTACCACCAGTAAAATTATTAATGTAACTACACCATAGAAAAACTCAAAGTACCAAATCGACTTTTTCATGTTATATTTAAGATTGCCAGTTGAAAATATTTTGAATTGCCGCAGTTGCCGATATGATTTCGTATCATAACTAAATGGCACAGTTATTTATTTCTTTTAATGATTTTTGTTACTAGATTTTGGTGCTTTACGTTACGTTCTTCAATGAGATTAAGTTTATAGTCTGGCCAGCGAATCATGGCACAACTAAATAGCGGCAATCCAAAATATCTTCAGTTGGCAACATTAAAGATAACTTAACGCGATTTGATACATTTCTGTTTTTTTATGGCATGGTCACATTAATATAAAAATGCAAAACTACCTTTTCATGCTATATTTAATGTTGTCAGTTGTAAATATTTTGAATTGCCGCCATTGTAAGTAGTTGTGTCACGATTCGATGGCCATACTCTATTTACATTGACTAAAATACCTATAAAAACAGTCATTTATCCTAAAGCAAAAGAGTATTAATTATTTTTTACACTCGATTTCCACTAAATCGATCCTATTTCAGGGATGCTCTTATTCTAATCCGCACGTTTGTGGAGCTAGTTACGTATATTGAAATAAGTGTTGCAGATGTTTACAAAGATTGTTTAAAATAAAAAATTGAATTCAACTTATTTTCTACACTTGGCCATTGTCAATGAAGCTAAGATTTCAATAGGTTAATCAAGCAAAATAGACGAATTTTTTGGTACATATCCCATTCGTGTAACGCTTAGGCCCAAAATGGGGTTTCTCCTTTAAATAAATAATTTGAAACTGTGTCTAGCTAATTTCGAATTAGAAAGACTTCAATTTACTTCGTGGTTATTACCTTCTGCCGTCAGAAAATCAAGAATAATCGAGCTCACGCCCCAATTAATGTTAAGATGTCATCAGAGCCCATAAGATCACAACAAGAATACCGTCACCCATCTTAAAACTTGATGTTACTCTGTCAATAAGAACTCAATTGTATATTAATTACGCTAATCATATTTTTTTTGGATTTGATTTTTATTAGTCTATATCATTCTTTTACATAATGAATGCCATACAAAAAATCGAGTATTTTCATTCAGGCCCCGGTGCTCCCCGGAGAGCCTTATCATACTGAAACATTCTGGTCACGAGGGTCACCCCTGAGCCTGGTAAAATATCTAAACTAAAGACTATCGCATTTTATAAATTTTAGAATGAAAGTCTCGAGTTGATAAGAATTGATTCGCTGAATTGGGCTTGACCCAAACGGTATAAGTACGCTAGGTCCACCAGTGGGTCGTAAATCGTACAACGTGTTAGGAGTCGTTCCTGGACATGAGATATGCCAATAACATGGGCAAAAAATTATATATCTAAATCCCCGTTCTGCTATCACTTGGACCATACGAAATAGAGTGCGAGATGGAGCCTCTGAACTATACAGCGTACTTGATGCTTGGCTAATGTACCCTATCCTTTGCATAGATTTGCTTGTTTTTCTGCATACATCCAACTCAGAGCTTTCCCTGTGCTTTCGAGCCTTTTGGAGAGCGGGAGATATATTGTTGTTTTCAGGATGCATTAAATGTTCTTTTCAAGAATTATTCTTTTGGAAAATTTTAAATTCAACGTCCAACAAACAAACTTACCGAAAACAATTCGTTTTTATGTTTGAATGCGTTAAAAGATTTCTCACGTACAAGAAAGGTTTGACAGTAAACAAATAGTATGCATGCTTGTGTGTGTCAAATACATGGTAGTGTGTGAAATGTTTTTTTTTTTTTTAAATTGATTTCATGTATTGTATTGTATGCGAAATTAAAATTTTTTTTTAAAAAAACTAAAAAAATACGCTTTTATAGAAAAGCCAACTAAAAAATAGAAAATAAATTTTAATAAATTTGAATTAAAAATAGTGTAAGAAAAAATGATTTTATTGTAAAAAAAAGCGTGGGGTGCGTGGCATCAGTACTTATAAATATTTTATGAACAGATATGAGTAGACGGGTTATTTTGATAATATCCTGAAAAGCACTCCTGCTCTATAAGTGTGGGAAATTTCATACTCCTCCGTCCGCGCAATTTTTTAAAAAGGGATACAAAGTTTTTCTTTCACGCATTAATATATAGACATGCGTACTTTTAAACTAAACTGGACGGTGATAGAAAGACAATAATTAAATACATATCGAGAGGTAAAAGACTATATTTATTGTTTAGATGGATGAACGAGCTCACAGCCCACCTGATGTTAAGTGGTTACTGAAATCCATAGACGTCTACAACGTAAATGCGCCACCCACCTTGAGATATAAGTTCTTAGGTCTCACGTATAGTTACAACGGCTGTCCCACCCTTCAAACCGAAACGCATTACTGCTTCACGGCAGTAATAGGCAGGGTGGTAGTACCTACCCGTGCGAACTCACAAAAGGTCCTACCACCAGTAAAAAATAAGCGACATTTTTGCAACTTTACAGGAGTTCGTTTTTTTTTTTTTTAAATATCATAATAATAAAAAACCTCCTTCAGCTATTTTAATAAAAACTTAATTGAGGCTCAATTAAAAAAAATTGTTGATGCTAATACCAAATAAAACAGACCGTTAATTACTAAGATAAATGTTGCTTGTTAAGCGAAATTTCGTTTAAGCCCAATAACCTTTAACCCTCGATATATTATTTTTATCTTCGAATGTTTTAAAAAATACCGATCCGGTGGTAGACTCTGCGAAACACTGCTCTTGCTAGGGCCAGTGTTAGCAACACTTAGTAGAGTTCATCCATACTACCTGGAGCCACTGCGGTCATCCACAGTGCGCTTCCAGAGATCTTTTTTACCACGCACCATCCGGCTGTGGAATGAGCTCCCCTCCACGGTGTTTCCCGAGCGCTATGACATATCCTTCTTCAAACGAGGCTTATGGAGAGTATTAAGCGGTAGGCAGCGGCTTGGCTCTGCCCCTGGCATTGCTGAAGTCCATGAGCGACGGTAACCACTCACCATCAGGTGGGCCGTATGCTCGTCTGCCTACAAGGGCAATAAAAAAAATAAAAAATAAAACTTCCGGTTTGAGCCCCGTGAGCTCACCTATACATTAGGGTGAAGCTGAAATAGCCTCTCAAGGCTATCAGCATAGGTAGGAAAACAAAAAAAATAATAATAATAACTGTGGAATAGTTTTTTGATTGATTTAAAACGTTTTTTTTTTTACTTACTTTAAACTCCTTGTTTTGGTCAGGAGGAAATCGACGGATTTCTTCAGACTACGTGTTATCTGCGCTAGATACTATATGTCAATTGAACTGACCAAGAGCGAAATCCTGTCGCTCGCTAAGCCGCGTATAAACCTTGGATGATACACAGCTGAGCACGCGGGAGTTGATATGAAGCTTTTATCACCGTAGGCAGGATGGTGGTACCTACCCGAGCTCACAAGAGGTCCTACCACCAGTAAAATTAAAAGTAAAAAGTAAAATCCTGCAGACTTGCTGGATTTACGATGATTAATTGTTTTTAAATATAGAAAAAGAACTCACGTCTATTGAATAGTAGGAAAAGATATAAAAATGCTAAGAAACAATTCAATCCGAAATTTTGTCACACTCTATAAGAAATATCTTCAATCAAAAAAGGGGTAAAGTAACTAAGTAGTGGTTATATTCCTCTTACATTATGCCGAGCACGTCACCCGTTATTCTTGATAGTTCAAAATACATTTACAATGCACGATATAACGATTATTTTTTATAGTAGGTATACTTATGGTATACTTACTGTTTTGTAAGATGAAAATTCTAACAACATATTATATAAAGTATCATCTCAGTCTGATAAGTGATGCGAACACAGATCTACAATTTTTATTTTTTTATTGCTTAGATGGGTTGACGAGCTCACAGCCCACCTGGTGTTAAGTGGTTACTGGAGCCCATAGACATCTACAACGTAAATGCGCCACCCACCTTGAGATAAGTTCTAAGGTCTCAGTATAGTTACAACGGCTGCCCCGCCCTTCAAACCGAAACGCATTACTGCTTCACGGCAGAAATAGGCAGGATGGTGGTACCTACCCGTACGAACTCACAAGTGGTCCTACCACCAGTGGATATACCTAATTACACAAACACCTAATTAAGCAAAGTATTTTTCTCGGTTCTTTTCTTGGTCGTCATACACTTAATTATTGTATTGACCGTTATTGTAACGTCATTATTAATGATTAAAAAACACGAGATCAAAACGTAAAAGTAGTCCAAATTAAATAAATAGATCAAACCACAATTAAAATAATTTATTCCATTTTTTATTTATTGCTTAAATGGGTGGGCGAGCTCAAGGCCCACCTGATGTTAAGTGATTACTGGAGCCCATAGATATCTACAATGTAAATGCCGCCACCCACCTTTGAGACATGAGTGTGTAGGGGCTCACTTTTAACAGTACAACGGCTGCCCTGCTCTTCAAACCGAAACGCATTACTGCTTCACGACAGAAATACGCAGGGTGGTGGTGCGTACCTGTGTGAACTCACAAGACGTTCCCCCACAAATAATTCTAATTTCCTGAGATGAATCTTGTATATTTAAACGTTTTTGTCTTTTTATAATTTTTTGTACTTTTGCGTGATCACAAACCAAAAATACTAAAGGTCGTAAAAGTATTTTATCTTCTATCTATCCTGCCCCAAGTTTCGCCACAACGACCGGCCCTACACTGCCTGCATCCAACGAATTGCTGCGACCCTCAACAGGTCGATTCACCGTGTGGGAATATTACGCGCTACGTAAAACTATCATTATTTATCAACTATCCGATAATTTTTTTTGAAATATCGTATCGTAAACTATAAAGTTCACCTATCGAATGCAGATGACAGGGTCACATCAAATATCTGGGAATGTTTTCTCACATGAAATCTGTGAGCGATGTGATCTCGCATCGTTCGTGAGCATGACGAGGGTCGAGAGGAAACGAATTGTATATTTAAAATGGGCTGATTTTTTTTTATATATATCTATAGCTTATCTTTTTCCTGTAACGTTCATGAAGGCAAAGGGATCATTAAATATATGTAGGTTAACTATCGCCGAAGCTAAGAGAAAGTCAACAAGCAGAAGAAAGCTAATTAGACGAGTAAATTAGCTCACGGCCCATCTGGAGTTAAGTGGTCGCCACAGCTCATACGTGTACATCTATACTAATATATAAATCTACAGTGGTTTTTGCGGATGTTCCGTTATAACTACTGAATCGTGCATCCGATTGACTTGAAACTTGGTATCTATGTTGAAAATACATGTACTTAATGGATAGGCTAATATTCGTATGAGCGTTGGACTTCCTACACCAGTTGCGGGGGCGTTAATTATGAGAATCTTTGTGGGAGTGAGAAATAATAATGTTTATTTTAAATGGCCAGCGAAGCGGACGGGTACAGCTAGCATTATATCAGAACGTTATTACCGCCACCTACATCTTACATATCAAATTCATAATGTGAAATAACCTTGTCATGTTGAAGTACTGTTCGATTGCTTTTTTTATTGCTTAGATGGGTGGACGAGCTCACAGCCCACCTGGTGTTAAGTGTTTACTGGAGCCCATAGACATCTACGACGTAAACGCGCCACCCACCTTGAGATATAAATTCTAAGGTCTCAGTATAGTTACAGCGGCTGCCCCACCCTTCAAACCGAAACGCATTAGTGCTTCACGGCAGAAATAGGCAGGGTAAATGTCATAAGTAAATATTTGCTATTAAAATTTTATGTCAGAAAGAGAAAAAGTTAAGAGAAGAGGTGGAAGTTTCAATTGTATTGAAACGGTCTTTGTTGAATATGGCGGTCGAATGAGCGTGGTACTGAATTTCATGGGCCACCAGACGGGCTCGGCTGGATCGCATGCAGCGTACTGATAGTCTGAGTAATAAAAGCACTGACTTCTTATGAACAGTTGTATTTAGTCTGAATTAGAATATTTAATTATATTCAAGTCTTATTGAAGTGTACTGAAGACGCGTCCGTTCGCGTGAGAGGCGCTTGAGCAGAGAGCGTACAGAGTAGTGAATGACAAAACTGAACAGTAACATAGATTATTACGGCTTCGTACTGACTTTATACAGATAAACAATTTCGTTTTTACAGAGTAATAATTACATGTGAATTTGCGTGAACAGTCTTTGTAGCAAAGACTGTTGTGCTAATGATACGCACGAGAGCCTCCCAACAAAAATTGGTAGGGTTGTCGTACTGACCGGCTTATAGGCACATCATCAACAAATTTTTATTTTCTTGAGGTGAGAATGTTTTTTTTTTATTTCTTCATCTTTAAATATATATCGTCGCTATCATCCAGACAAGAGCTGCTTTGCTTCAGAACTAAAATTAATTCGTCGTGGCCTAAAGGTTAAGACGTCCGGTGCATTCGTGTTGAGCGATGCAGCGGTGCTCGAATCCCAGGCGGGTATTTTTCTAATGAAATACGTACTCAACGAATGTTCACGATTGACTTCCACGGTTAAGGAATAACGTTTGAAGGGCGGGGCAGCCGTTGTAACTATACTGAGACGTTAGAACTTATATCTCAAGGTGGTGGGCGCATTTACGTTATATATGCCTATGGGCTCCAGTAACCACTTAACACCAGGTGGGCTGTGAGCTAGTCCACCCATCTAAGCAATAAATAAAGAAAACGCTTTTTGACAGTGATACATATTTCACTAGGAATATTTCTCGAGTCGGCGTCACTCGTGACGTAGCACGTGCCATTTTTTTTTTGTTTTCGCTCGCTCTTTATTGCCCCATGAATCAATTGAATGCGACATTAATGTTTTACGAGTAACACACACGGTCTTATGACAAAAATATTTCTCTACACAAAATTAGGTTAGACGACAAGAATGTATACATATTTTTGTTTTAAGTAATAAATAAATGAAAGTGGCTGTCTTTTTATTTCGATATTGATGTTGAGAGCTTTATAATCCGTATGACATAGCGAATGCGGTCAGTGAATGTGATAACTCATATCGTCTTTTCGCATTAAAAGTGTAAAATTTCAAAAAAATATTCGAAATTGAGCTAATATGCGGAATCATTTGGTATCACCAGTGTTTTTCTCATATAAATACTGTCAAAAGAGCGTAGTTTAGTTTTAGCTTTTTTTTTTTAGTTTACCTATTATTTGACTACTATTAACAAAGTGAATACATAATTTTATCTTACTTTCAAAGACAGATAATGTAACTGGTTTTAATATTAAAAATATCACATGTTAAACCTTTAAAACATTCTCCTGTAAAATTAGTAAGTTTTGAGATTATACGATTTTAATGCGAAAAGACGATTTTTGTTATAACAGTCGTCGCAGCCTTCAAACCGGAATCCAAGTACATCGCGATAAAAACAGTCTATATATGTGACTTAAAATACTACCGAGCACCAATAAAATCTAATTCAGACAGCATTTCAACTGGTGGTAGGACCTCATGTGAGTCCGCACCGGTAGGTACCACCACTGCGCCTATTTCTGCCGTGAAGCAGTAATGCGTTTCGGCTTGACGGGTGAGGCAGCCTATACTGAGACTATACTGAGTTCTCAGAACTTATATCTTAAGGTGGGTGGCGCATTTACGTTGTAAATGTCTATGGGCTCCAGTAACCACTTAACACCAGGTGGGCTGTGAGCTCGTCCACCCATCTAAGCAATAAAAAAAATATTCTTCAAGCCGGAACCCAACTACATCGCGGTAAAAACAGTCTACATCTGTGGCTTAAAATACTACCGAGCACCAATGAAAACTAATTCAGACAGCATTTTCTGACTTCACAACACCGTCACGATTTAATTTCTTGCCGTCTAACATTATACGAACCGTATTTTTATTGTTTCTAAGATGCGTTTCCAATTGTAGTGTGTGTGTGTGTTTTGTGCGAGTTTTTTAACGTTCTCGATAGCGTAAAAGCTCACACAAATAGCAAAACACAATAAAAAGCATACAAACATACATAACAAAATACTAAATGACGTAAATAGGAAATAGCCGGACTTCCGCCCTTCATTGGGGATGGAGGGCGGGGCATTTCGGAGTCGAACCGACTAAAACCTCCTGTCTCTCAACAACCAACGTCCAAACCTCGCATGAGACAAAACTCATGAAAAGGCAAAGGGGGGAAAGTGAAGCGTTTAGTGCGGAGCACGTCTCTCCCATCACCCTCCCCCTCGGGACGCCGGACTGGCGGTCGTCGGCGCCACGACCACCAGCCCTCTCGGTACGTAAATTGCTTACAGCATTTTGACAATGAAACATAATCTAAAAACGCTACGTAATGTTTATAGGCTTAGAACTTAATAAAAAAAAAAAATATTGCTTAGATGGGTGGACGAGCTCACAGCCCAATTACTGGAGCCCATAGACATCTCCAACGTAAATACGCCACCCACCTTGAGATATAAGTTCTAAGGTCTCAAGTATAGTAACGACGGCTGCCCCACCCTTCAAACCGAAACGCATTAATGCTTCACGGCAGAAATAGGCAGGGTGGTGGTACCTACTCGTGCTGACTCACAAGAGGTCCTACCCCCAGTAATTACGCAAATTATAATTTTGCGGGTTTGATTTTTATCACACGATGTTATTTATCCCTTCACCGTTGAAGTCAATCGTGAACATTTGTTAAGTACGTATTTCATTGGAAACATTTGGTACCCGCCTGCGGGATTCGAACACCGTTGCATCGCTACATACGAATGCACCGGACGTCTTATCCTTTGGGAAACGACAACTTCAAATAGTGAAATTGAATTAACTAGAGGTCCCGCAGTAGTCGAAATTCGACTATAATTAATTGGAATTGTAAGTTTGTATGTGTGTATTTTATATTTCTATAATCACAAATTTCGCCAAGGTTACACTATAAAAAAACATTAATAAAGACAAACAATATTTAATCTATTCTCAATTTGACGACAGACGTCAAGAACCTAAGTTTGACAATAAATAGTATGCATGCGTGTGTGCGTCAAATACATGGTATGTAGTGTGTGTAATGTTTTCTTTATTGATTTAATGCATCTTTTATGCATTATTTAAAAAAAAAAAATTAGCATTGTGCACTTCTTCTCTATATTCTGTATAAGTGTAGAAAATTTCATACTCCTCCGTCCGCGCAATTTTCGTAAAAAGGGATACAAAGTTTTTGCTTCACGTATTAATATATAGATATAAAACGTAAAACAAACCATAATGTACACGGAGAGAAGTCACAAAGTTTTGCAACGTAAATTTACAACACAAATGAGATTAAATAACACAGTACACCCTTGCGATAAGTCAGCCCGAGACCCCTGTAATCTGGGAATGACACAAATTAGTAAGTACCTGTTACAGGGATGCATTAATTGGATTATGACCTTTTTTTTTTGTTTAATTAAATTATTATATTTTATAAAACTAACTAGCTGATCCGTTAGACTTCGTAGTGCCCCAATCGATAAATAAAAGACCTAAACTTTTGTATATAATAAACTTAAAACAAACAAAAGGAATCCGTCCGAAGGAGGACACGTCAAAGGAAAAACAAAATTGTTATGTTTATTTACCTTTTAAACCTTCTCTGGACTTCCACAAATAATTCAAGACCAAAATTAGCCAAATTCTCGAGTTTTAGCTAGACTAACGAACAGCAATTAATTTATATATATATAGATTAATTAATAATCAATTTATAATAATATCATCATTCTCCTGCCCTTCTCCCAGGCACCTGGGGACGGCGCAACATGTTTTCTCCTTCCATACTCCTCTATCATGTACCATTTCTTCGCTCACTCCCCTCTTACCCATATCGTCTTTCACGCAATCCATCCATTTCTTCTTAGGTCTACCTCTTCCACATTCATAGTTAACACTCTCTTACCAACCTCATTTTCATTTCGTCTCATCACATGTCCATAACATTCCATACGCACACTTCTCAACTTTTCTGTCACAGGTGCCACTTTCAGACTTCCTGTAACATAATTAATTTATCATACATCAGTATACGAATCGAATTAAATTCGATTATCTAAACTAGATTTTTTTTCGAAAAAGGGTTAAGAGCTAAAAATTATTTTACAATCATCATCATTATCCTGCCCTTCCCCCAGTCACCTGGGGTCGGCGCAACATGTTTTCTCCTTCCATACTCTTCTATCATATACCATTTTTTCGCTCACTCCCATCTTACCCATATCGTCTTTCACACAATCTATCCATTTCTTCTTAGGTCTACCTCTTCCTCTTCCTCCTTCCATTATTTTACAATATTATTTAAATAAAAATTCGCCTTTAAATTCTAAACCACTGATACCTCAAAGTTTCGATTTATTCGGGTATAACAAAGCGTAATTTTAATCCTTCGTCATATGTTCGTCATCAACAAAATTCAGAGTATAAAACAAAAACCTTTCGGCAATACGAAAATCTAAATCTAACCCGAAAGGCCCAAAACTAAGAAAAACAATCCAAGTATATCTTCTTTTTTCTTTAGGTGCCGACAGTTTTGACCACAAAACCTGGAAATTTGATATTTAATAAAAAACGATTTCCAAACGATTGTCGAATCAAAAATCGATTCTCTGATTTTTCTGAATCCGCCCAGTGTACCTAGTAGCCGGGCGATTTAATTGCCTTTCGCTCCCGTCCTCTTAAGGGTTTAATAACTAAATAACAAGTGGAATACAATAAACAGACCGTTTGTAATTAAATACACGATTTTGTGATCAAACGAATTTTACGGTTTTGGGTGAATTCTTTTGCACTTTTCCTTGAGTTTTTTAATACGTTTAGCTCGACCCGGTAACTGTACGCTCTGTCTATTATTAATTCTATGAAAAAAGGCTTTTTGAAGCTCACGCGTCATCTATGTTTGTTGTAAGAAGTATCCTATATAGAGGTATATAAAAGAGCTCCTCGATGGTACTATGACGGAAACATTACACCAAATATCATCAAAATCGGATAAATGGTTTAGCAAAGAATAAAGAACAAAATTTGTATACACAGTAATCTAATTTCTTTTTTATTGCTTATATGGGTGGACGAGCTCACAGACCACCCGATGTTAAGTGGTTACTGGAGCCCATAGACATCTACAACGTAAATGCGCTATCCACCTTGAGATATAAGTTCTAAGATCTCAGTATAGTTACAACGGCTGCCCTAACCTTCAAACCGAAACGCATTACTGCTTCACTGCAGAAATAGGCAGGGCGGTGGTACCCACCCACGCGGACTCACAAGAGGTCCTACCACCAGTAAAAGAAGTATAATATATTATTATAGAGGTTGAGCTCCGCGATGATACTATGACGGAAACATTACACCAAATATCATCACAATCGGATGAATGATTTAGCAACGAATAAAGAACAGAATTCGTATATACAGTAATCTAATTCCCATAAAACCCTTTACATTGTAATTCATCCTCTGAAGAGCTAAATTTTTATTATACATTTAAGCAGTTTAAAGTCTAATAAACGCGTTATTAAGCGTGCTGATTACAGAAAACCGAAATAACGTATAATTTGATCTTCATTCTATCAGTCAGTATATAAGAGCGAATCATAAGTCCTTAATGCGAGTGCTGAGTTTCAAGTTCATCGGACGTTTGAAGTCTGTCAAAACTAGGGGAGAAGGGAACTGTTCCAACTCCAGTGGCGGATTAAAGGTCCAGAGCGCCCTAGGCACAATCACTTTATCGGCGCCCCTGTACCGGCCATAAATGGCCAGCATAATACTATAAATTTTAACTAGTTGTTTTTGCAATTACGATGACGTCTTAATCGTCGATATGTAATTTTCTTTATTTATTTAAAAATTCTGAACTCGCGCGCCCCTTGTAACTACACGCCCCTAGGCACGTGCCTAGTTTGCCTTACGAATAATCCGCCTCTGTCCAACTCCATAAAAATTTTAGTTAACTTTTACGCGATCGTGAAGTTAAAAAACTCGCATTAAGCACACTGAACAATACATTGCTTTCGAGTCGATACTTCCGACCACAGAATGTATATTGCAAGGTTTGGCTGCATGACAATATTGCGTATCGACCGCCTGACATACGGCCGGCTGGAACTAAAACCGCATTGGCGATACATTTTTCGAGCTGTTTTCGTTGAGTTTGTCGTAAATCCTTTAGCTTACATTCATAAAATTTATTTCGAACTCTATTTTTTCACGTTTTGCATATCGACGCTTGAAAGGCGAACGTGACTAGGCGACAATAACTGCTTTGTACATAAATGATAGGCAATAACTATATTCAATGCGCAAAAAAAATAATATTTCTAGGTCTATTAAAATCATTTCAATCCTACAGCTAGATTCGTTAAGATAATTTTTTTTTCAGGTATTTCAACTTTAAATTAGTCTACTGTAAAGTTCACGCGTTGTCGCTTAGTCACGTTTGCCTTTCAAGCGTCGATATGTTCCCTGCTAACAATAGCCTTCGTATCCTAAAGGCGAATGTGATGTTTATGTCAATATCCTGTGTTTTTGTATCTACTAGCATAATTTATAAATTAATAGACTAGAATCTTTTTCATATACCGTTAGAGCGCAGTAACTACGGGGCTAATGATATGTCTATTAGATTAACTAAGACCTACAATAAGTTTTATTCAGATATTGATATCTTTACAACATCCAAAACTATGTTCAAAACTGCAGTTCATAAGCTTAAGTTAAGTTAAGCTAAAGGTTTGTTATTGTTTGAATCTTTAAAATATTTACAAATTGAAAAATAATAATCTTTAAAGTATTTTGGGTGTTCTACAATTAACAATCAACGTTTATAATCAATTCGAGCGTCCATGTAAACCAATCACTTTATTACACTCACACGCACTTACACACATCGACACAACACAATCAGATTCAAACTTATTCTGCAAGTTATCATTCGACAAAATTCATCTACCTATTTAACTGCCTTACCTTTACCTTAGCTGGACTACCTGTGTTCATTAATTATGTTAACATTTTTTGGAAACATAATGTGTTTCTTTAATTGGCTCATGTTTGGGAAAACATCCTCTGTACCCTGTGTCTAGTTAAATGCTGTTGAAACATTGTTGATTAAATAAATAAATAAATAGAAATTCTGAAAATTATATATAGCTGAATAACAAACAAACAATCATATATGGGAGACAAGTTGAAAGAGTGCCTAGCTGTGTGTGTGTGTGTGTGTGTGAGAGAGAGAGAGTATGCTTTATTGTACACCAAAATAAACACAAATGTAAAATATGAAATACAAAAGTACATGGGTATTATCGCTAAATGCGAACTCTTCCATACAACTATCAGGTGGAAAAGAATCACTTCAGGAAATAAATATATCGCGGTGTACTTATCGGTTGAAAAAACAATATATAATATATTTAAACAACGTTATAACCTTTGCCTGCGTTTGCCGCTAGTGGCGCTGTTCCAACTCCATACAAATTTGAGTTAACTTTTACGTTATCGAGAACGTTAAAAAACTCGCACTAAGCACACTGTTTTAATAAAACTAACCCCTCGTCGAACACTCAATGTACCTACCTAATCCTTTAGTGGTATTCCCGAATCCCTGAAGCTTTCTAATGTAACAACCGTTCTCATATTCGGGAATACACATACCGATTTTCTTTACTAGTAAATTTGCTCCATTGTTGCAGATTCGCTCCGAACAAAGTGAACCGGAATTTGATTGTGCTATAAATTATGCAGCGGTGTGCCGAATAGCTTCTACGGACTGCGTTTACCAACGTTTCTCGCAGCGTGTGCAGTTTATTCGTGGGTACAATAAAACGACTACAACAAAATCTATGTTTTGGCGAGTATTTTTCTTGTAACTCATATAGAACAGAGAAACGAAAGGGTTTTTAGATAAATACATTCTCCCTGCGTCGTATTCCTCACTGCTGAGGATTGTGACCACCCTTTTGCATCAGCTTCGCTCGCACGATCTTTCTCCATCTATTCTCTATGGCGGTGAGGAGGGCGTTGTTAAATTTGAAATCAAGAGCCATGCGGATCTGGTCGGACCAACGTATTGGGCTGCACCCCCCGAGACCTTTATCCATCCACCTTGCCGGTCTCGAGATTGCTACCATTTATAATAAATACCTAACGGGGAACAAATCACGCACGGTCATGCGGCCCCAAATTAGTATTCCCCGTGTTAAGGGTGCCAGAGACTGACACACATGCTTATATACGTTAATTAATAATAGGTTGGGGAAAGTCTTTTAGCATTATAGTATGTATGAACTTATAATAAAATCTCTTTGGCTATACTATTTATATCTGGCTGGTTTTGGTATCAGTAAAAGTTTAAATTTTAAAGAAGATAATTAAGATTGTTGCGGTATTTTGATCAGAAACCCCAAAATTTTTATAACAATGGGATCATGTCCCTAGCTACAAGATGGCAAAAAGTTATCGAACAAAATGGTACCTACATACTTTAGTTAAATATAAATATATAACTATATTAAAACATATTGTGAATTTTCTTAAAAAATGCAAAGAAACTTTTTCCCCAACGTATTACAATGAAACCATGAGCATTTTTTAGCATAATTCGTATATATTAAGTAACAAACGTGCGGCTGCTACTTGTAAAACGCACGTTAAAAATATATTGGTATATAAATGTTGTATAAAAATTATCAAAAGTTATTATTCTGTTCTGCTAACCCTACAACACGTTTCGTGTTTTATGTTACAATCAAATTTTACAATGGATATTTTTCTTTATGAGACCGAGCGTTAAGAAAAATAAAACGGTATCTTTCTTTCGGTTCGAAGAATAAAATTTACAAATTTGTTGTTTACGGTTTGAATGTGGCTATTGTCAGACACCGTCAGATAAGTCGCAAAATTATGAGCGACATTATTTTAGGACCAATTCGAGGCAAAGCATTACCCTGAATAAAAAATCAACTATAACAAAAAAACATTTATTCAACAATAAATAATTTACGAGCTAATCTACTTGAATACACTCATCTGGGTGTACACCGTGTTTGTAATTAGCTTTCACGATTCAGATTAATGTATTACATTTTCTCTTTTACGTATCTTGTTACTAGCATTTCTCCTGGTAATGATTAGAAAAAATGTTTCCCATTTTTTTATATATATATCACACCCTTAGTAGCACACTACATATTAGCCAATCTTAAATCTTAGGTATCGGCAATAAGTTATTCCATCGTTGAGATAGTGGACGCTTTCTAGTCCTGAGAAAGGATACCTATATACCTATACTATCTTCTGATTTTGTAATATTAAATCCAAATTGTTCCCTTCTCGACAAACCCTATAGTGTGCTTAGTGCGAGTTTTTTAACGTTCTCGATAGCGTAAAAGTTAACTGAGATTTGTATGGAGTTGGAACGTGCGCCTACGTTTGCCGCTAGGGGCGCACTCTAAGTACCGCGCAGTGGACTCGCCTAAGTATATACTGAAAGCAGATGACGTCTTATCGTTCTAACAAAATCAGTTAGTGTAAAGTAAGGAGCTGGTCATTAATGCATTTTGCAGTACTTTGGGGGGGGGGGGGGG